>VWZE01005578.1:123242-137024 GCA_013396675.1 Eubucco bourcierii | reverse complement strand
GGACTGCTGTGGGACAAGGGGCTGATTATAAAGGGGAGTGGGGAGGGAGGGTAAAGTGCTCACACCTGGGGAGGGAGGGCAAACTGGTTACACCTGGGGAGGGAGGGCAAACTGGTTACACCTGGGGAGGGAGGGCAAACTGGTTACACCTGGGGAGGGAGGGCAAACTGGTTACACCTGGAGTAGGAGGAGACTCCAACAAGACCCAGGTGCCCTGGGTTTGGGGGAAAAATGCAGTGTGGGGTTGGGAAAGGGGCAGCTATGGTGGGAAAGGGGAGGTGGTGCTGAAAAGAGGGAGATGGAGAGGAAAAAGATGGAGATCACCAGAAATCTCGGGTCAGCATCCTTCAGGCAAGGACTCACTCAGGACAACACAAAGGTGGGGTAGCCCAAGCAGTCTACCAGGGCTCCCAAGAGCAGAGAGATTTCTCTCTCTTCCTTCTCCCCAGCAAAAGCTTTTCCTCCCCACTCCTTCTGCTGAGCCTCCACTTTTTTTTTTTTTTTTTTTNTTTTTTTTTTTTTTTTTTTTTTTTTGTTCCTGCTGGAAGTCTCAAAGTAACTTCTGAGAGGTTGTTCTCACAGCTTTCCTGCCCTGCTCACACACAGGAAGCAAAAGCAACCTCAGGAGAGAAAGCATCATGGATGAGGAGCCCTTCACAGCCTTCGTGACCCCAAGGATTTCAAAGAGCTGGGGAGGCTCCAAAGGAATCCAGCACTGGTGTCTTGCAGGGCTAGCAGACAGAGAGCTGGATCTTAGCACCTCTGAGAGGGTTTCATCACTCACTCTCAGACTGAGTAAATATTCATCATTCCTGGATTTCTTTTTAATGGATAAAATATCTTCTTTTTAAAGAGCAGCCCTGCTGCTGATGGCACAAACAGCTGTGCAGGGAAAGAACGTCAGAGCAAACCCAGTCAATATCCCTCCCTCCCCGGACGTCCTGGGGAATCTAACAGCTTTTGACTTTTAAAACGGCTCTGACTGCAAAGGAATTTCAAGGAGAAGACAGAAAACCTCCACCACATCAGCCGGGCAGCCTTCCCACGCCTCTTCCCATCCACCCACCCACCTTCGGTGGGTCTGGCTCAGGGACAGGGATTTTCACCCCAGCAGAGGAGGCTTGGTGGCTGCTGCCGTGCGCTGCGGCAGGCAGAGCTGTCTCATTTTCCCAAGCACTTGACTCCAACTTAGGCTTCTCAACAGTACCCCGGAGAAGGAGCTTCTCAAGTGCCACCTCCCTCCTTCCCCCCCTGCCCGCCCCTCCTCCCTGGGCCCCGGCAAACTCTTATTGAGTTTGACGTGTGTTGTTCTATTCCTGACGGATCCTGGCCACTGGAATATCCATCTGATAATCAAATAAAATAGCCAAGCCCCTGGCGTGCTGCATATTTGAGATGCTGCTCCCCTGCCTTCCATTGTTTCGCAGTGTTTAGACTATTAGTCAGAACAATTTGTCATCCTACCCCTGCTGCCTAGTGGGATTCGGTGGGTTGGGAGAGCAGAGTGAGCCCATCCACTGCTCCGTGTGCTGCCAGAAGAGCAGCCAGCAGAGATGCGGCGCTCAGGGATGGCCGAGCCCAGACAGACCCACGCTGGGATTCATTACAGCTCGGTCCCCTCTCTGGCACCGTGGGGCTGGGCCATGAAACCTTCAGGGAGGCTCTTTCCCTGCCCCGAAGATCTTGCAGGCTGAGAAAAACAAACTGTGTGAGCTCCAGGGGTGAGAGGTGAGGGAAGGAAGAGGCTGAGGGCCATGAGCTGGAAGCAGATGCTGAGAGAAGCTGGAGCTGGCTTTGGAGAAGGCATTGACTGACAAGGGGAGAGAGGGATTTTGGGGCATGGCACTGCAGGCTGCTGAGCTCCCGGTGCTGCAGGAGCTCTTGTCAGCTCCATTTCTCACCCCCTTCTGCTTGGGGCAAGGGCTTGGAGAGTGGCTTTGCAGGCAGAGCAAGCAGGCAGCTCAGCTGGCTGGGCTCCATGCTCCAGCTCACGGGCAGCAGTTCAAGCCCAAGCAAAGGAGCTTCTGTTCCCATTCCTGCTCAGATCCCTTCAGGGGTTCCTAGCATTATAAAGACCTCCTCGGGAGACAGCGACTGCTCTGGCTGCTGTTATTTCGTCTGTGGAGCTGCCCTGTCAGCTCCACTTTGGTGTCAGGAGTGGTGTGGTTCAGGCTTGGAGGGAGTCTGTGGGCCAAACAGCTGCAGGGAGCAGCAATTAAGGAGGGACCCAGCCTGATGAGTTGTCCCATCACGCTCTGGTCCTCTCCCGAGGAGTTGTGGGGATGGCTTCCATGCTTGCACTGGTCTCAGTGGGTCAACCAACTGGGCAAATTGAAGGCAGTGGGAGCCACCACTGATGAAACCTGTTGACCAGGGCAGTGAAGCCCAGCTCTGCACTGCTGAGTTGTCCTAGTACCATCTCCAGGCTCACCCTAAGCCTGTTTGGCTTCCGTCTCTCCTCCCTTCTCGCAGCACAGGCTGAGCAGCCGAGGTAGTGCCTGTGTCAGCCCAGCAGAACCCACAGCTGGTTTTCATCCAGGCACTAAAACCTCCTTCAAAACCTGTCCTGGCCTTTGCAGCACTGGTTGCTGCCTTGGCTGTGCCCGTCACCATGGTATCTGGCAGCCAGCCTGGCTGTGTTTGACAGGATCTGTCACCTGCCTGCTCCTGACCTTTGCCTGCCGACATCCCGCCGCGTGTCGAGCTGCCAGCGCCGATGCCTCCCTCCCTCCATTGCTCAACTTGCTCAAACCTGTCTGGGAAATCACCCCTGGCTGCCAATTAGCACTGGGAGCAGGGGCTTGGCTGCCAGAGGAAACTTCAAGGAAAGGGAGAGCTTAGTATTGTAGAGGGTTTTGGGTGCAAGAGACCTTTAAGATCCATAGAGTGCAAATACTAACCCAGCACTGTCAGGTCACCACTGAGCCATAGAATCATGGAATCACGGAATGGTTTGGAAGGGACCTCAAAACTCATCCAGTTCCATCCCCCCATCATGGGCAGGGACACCTCTGACTAGGTGACTAGGTCACTCAAGGCCTCATCCAACCTGGCCTTGAACACCTCCAGGGAGCGAGCAGCCACAACCTCCCTGGGCAACCTGTGCCAGTGTCTCACCACCCTCACTGCAAACAACTTCCTCCTAACATCCAGTCTAAATCTCCCCTCTGACAGTTCAAACCCATTGCCCCTTGTCCTGTCCTTGCAAGACCTTGTCAATAGTCCCTCTCCAGCCCTTCTTTAGGTGCCCTTCAGATACTGGAAGGCTACTGCCAGGTCTCCTCAAAGCCTTCTCTTCTCCAGGTCCCTCAGCACCACATCCACATAGCTTTTAAACCCCTCCACCACTGCCCTGGGCAACCTGTTCCAAGCCTTAACAACCTGGGAAAGAAATTGTTCCTCATGTCCAAACTAAACCTCACCTGGTACAACCTGAGGCTTTTTCCTCTTGTCTTATCACTTGGTACTTGGGAGAAGAGAACATCTCCTATCTCCCTCCAACTTCCTTTCATTGTAGAGAGCCAGAAGATCGCCCTTAAGCTTCCTTTCATCCAGGCTAAACAATCCCTTTCCCTCAGCCATTCATCCCAAGACTTTTGCTCCAGACCCTTCACCAGCTTTGTTGTTCTTTTCTGGACATGCTCTGGCTCCTCAAGGTCTTTCTTGTAGTGAGGGGTTGAGTATTTGAGGTGTGGTAGGAAAGTTGGTCTTCTGGCCAACCTTAAAGCCTTGCAAGATGCCTGATGAGGAGAGGCTGAGGGCCCTGGAGCTTTTTAGTCTGGAGAAGTCTGAGAGTGGATCTAATAAATGTTCATAAATATCTGAGGGCTGGGGGTCTGGAGAGGGGGGACAGGCTCTGCTCACTGCTGCCTGGACAAGGAGCAATGGATGGAAGCTGCAGCACAGGAGGTTCCAGCTCAACACAAGGGGGAACTTCTTGCCTGGAAGGGTCCCAGAGCACTGGCACAGGCTGCCCAGAGAGGTTGTGGAGTCTCCTTCTCTGGAGCCTTTCAAGACCTGTCTGGATGTGTTCCTGTGTGCCCTGAGCTGGATTGTCTGGTCCTGCTCTGGCAGTGGAGTTGGATTTTATGATCTCTTTGGGTCCCTTCCAACCCATAACATCCTGTGAGCCTGTGATTACAGGTTGGTAAGAGAATAGGAGGTGGTGAGGACGTACCTTCATTCACAGACATCCATCTTGCAGAAAAAGTGTTTGCCCAGGCAGTTGAACCTTTCCTTTTCAGCAGGTTGCTGGCCTACAGACCTCACTCCTTATCTCCAGGCTGTTCACCAAAAGCCAAGGGCACATCCTTTGAAGCTGCATCCTAGCACAAACTGGAAGCTCAGGAAGCAGAGCAAGCCCACAGAATACCTCTGGATGGAAGCAGAGGTGTGTGCTGTGAGCAAAGAAAAGAAAAGAGAGAAGAGGAAAGAGAGGGAGGAACCTGCCTCCACACCTACACAGGCAGACTTGTCCCTCCACAGCAGAAGCCACCCTGCAGAGTAAGCAGGGATGCCCCTGCATGTCCCCATGGCCAGGTCCTCCCCAAGCATGGCCACACACTCCTGCCAGGCACCCAGTCCCCCTAGCCCAGCAGTCCTGCAGCAGGAGAAGGGGTTAACTCCAGCAGCTGCTCCCCAGATGCTGGTTCTGGAATTCACATTTGTGTAATAATAAACCTCGGGGTAAGTGATGGTGATGGGGGGGGAGGTGGTGTCGCTTTGTGTGTGTGTGTGTGTGAGTGTGTGTGTGTTTCTGTGTGTGTGTCTGTGTGTGTGTGTCTGTGTGTGTCTCCTCTCCTCTTCAAGCAAGCTGGTGGCTGCCAAGTGGAGTGCCTGGGAGGGGCAGAGGAGCAACAGCCCAGGTGCTGCAGGATCCCTTCTGATGGACTCACAGGGAGATGAATTAGGGGCTGGCTGGGAAAGCTTGGCTATTTTTCATTCTCCTTGCCCCTTCTGTGCTAGCAGAGGGCTGGGACATCCCAGGGGCTGGTGGACCCCTGGGGGTGGGGGGGCAAACCTGAGTGGGTCTCCTTGAATGAGGCAGGACTATTGTAGAATAATTTGTTTCAGGAGAGAGGGGTGAGGAGAGACAGACATAAATTTTCTTTAGGGGCTTTCTCTCTAATGGCTCCCATCTCCTGGCAGGGCAGCCCACCTGCTTCCAATAGTGGTCATGAACTTCTGCTACCCACCAGTATGGGAGCAGAAAGGCTTTTCTGCCATCACCTCTGCCCAGACATGGGCATCGTGCCCAAGGCAGGAGACAGGTTTGTTTGTTGATCACAGAGTCCCAGCATGGTGAGGGTTGGAAGGGACCTCTGCAGGTCACATAGTCCAACCCCCCTGCTCCAGCAGGTTCAGGATTGGTGATGCTTGGTGTCAGACCCTGTGCTTTCTGCTTTCCTGGCAGGTAGAGGTTTCCCCTCTCATCTCAGCAACCTCTCTCCTAGCTGCTCATCTCAGCTTGTCCCATGAGGATGCTACAGAGCTGCACAGTCTGATCCCAACAGGTCACAGCCTGTGGGTGAGCCTCAAACAGGGGGGCAGGCAGGAGGTTCCAAAGCCCAGACACCCCCATAGACATCTCCTGCTTCATGGTCCCAAGTCAGACTCACAAAAGCTCCGAGAGCTATGGAGAGAGTTGGATTTCGCTGCACGTGGGGGCAGTGGCAGGAAGAGGATTTGGGGGGGGTGTCCAAATTGAGCCGATCTGTTGCTCCATTTGGTCTGAAACCCTAAACCAGGTCATCTTCCAAGGGAGCATTTCTGCTGCCAGCCACGATACCTTTCTTCTTGTCCCAGTGCTGTATTTCACACGCAGCTGGGAGATGGAATGTGGCATTAAGTCAGAAAAGCTTTCTGCTGTCCAGGCTAAGAGAAGCCCATTCAAGATGCTGGAGAGGTTCAACTCAGTCCTTGCCTGCAGACCTTCCTCAAGCCCTCCCCAGGAATCACTTCTTCATGGCAGATGGTGAAGACATGGCCTCAGAGGAGAGAGAAGGTCAGGAGAGTTTCACACCTCTCCCCAAAGGGTTTAATCACTGTCTGGGCAAGGTTGGTCCACTCCCCACCCAGGCTTACCCAGAGGATGAACACCAGCGGCAATCATCCAGGCTCCAGCCTCAGTTTGCAGCCCTCCCATGGGCCCTCTGAACTCCAGGAGCATCTCTGCTTCCCTGGCATGGGCCAGGGGGTGGTGTGAGGAATGTGTGGGGGCTCATCCCACTGCTTCTGAGCTGCTCTCATCTCTTCCTGCTGTTTGGCAGCTTCACAGGCAGTGCTATCCCAGCCCACCCCAAAGGAGCAGGGTGTCCAGGAAGCAGCTGGGAGAGTGGTGGGAGCTGGAGAGCCTTTGAAATATGAAGACCCGGTTGGGGTGGGTACAGGGGGGACAGTTGCTCTTTTGGTACAGGAGCTCTGGCTCTCTGGGTGGGTGGACATGGAAAACATCCAGCTTTGCTTCCCAAAGACATGAGGGTGACCAGAGCTCCCTGTCCGTGGCCAGCTGGCACCTGTTTCCCTCTCAAAAAGCTTCTTCCTGACAGCATCTACAGGTGGTCCCAAGTCACCCAGCATGGTAAGGTTCTCTCTTGCTTGTGAGGCTCCACAAACCTCACCACCTCTGAGGGATTTCTGTGCATCCCTAGGGAAACCCCACAGAATTTCCCCCCAGCTTGGGTGCATCCAGGCTGGGAACACAGCTCTCCATCCTGAGTGCCCTGTGGAGGGCTCCCAGATTGCTCTGGGAAAAGAAGCTGAAGCCAGGGAAGGGGCAGAAGGCAACTCACATCTGAACCTACACCCAAACCTGTTAGAACCACAAGCTCTGGAGTTTAAGCAGCATCCACATTTCTCCTTGCCCTACAGCCCTGGAAGAGTGAGGACATCCAAACCCAGGCTGTTGTGCCAAGCAGGGCAAACAGCTCTTCCTCCTGCCAAGACAGAGCCCACAACAGGTGTAATGGGGGGGAAAGACTGAAAACTCAGAGCATGCATCTCCCAGCCCTGATCCACCCTCCTCAATGGACAACCTCCTCATTTTTCTTGCCTCGTGTCCCAGCCCACAGCGACTCAGCTGCCTCGGTACAAAGTTTATCCTTAGTCTTCACTCCCCATGATGGGTTCACTGTGCCATGCTGGCAGCTCTTGGCACAGCCCCACAGGAGGCTACTGGCAGGGCTGAGAGGCAGCAGTCATGTCTGATGCCTCTCACTACTCTTCCCAGCTCTGTCAACCCACATCTCCTCCTCCTTATCCATGAAAGCAGCTTGCACCCTTCCTGTCACTTCAGCCTCATTGGAATCCAGCCTGGCCACAGTGCAAGGTCTGGGCAAAGTGCTGCCACACCATCCTGGCATACATCTGGCCAGGAAAGCAGAAGCTTCAGGCAGAAAATGCACTTTGTGGGGGAGCCCCGGGGTGATGTTGCTCTTCACAGAATCACAGCATTAACCAGGTTGGAAAAGACCTCTAGGATCATTGTGTCCAACCTATCACCTAACCCTTCTAATTAACTAAGCCATGGCACTCTTGAACCTTCCCCTGGGTGAAGTGGTTTCTCTAACAGAGAAAAAAAGAAAAGGAGGGGAAAAAAAAAAGAAAAAAACACCCCAAGCCTCCAAACTTATCTCAAAAGGCCTCGTTATGACTATTTTATTTGCTGGCTTCAGCCCAGCAGCTTGCTGGCCAAAGAGCCTTGATTTCTCCCTTCAGCTCTTCGGGGGGAGCAGCCTGGCCGAGCTCCCAAGCTCTGGATTCAGAGGAGCCCGGGTTTCCTTTGGAAAGCACTGTTAATTGACATGAGAAAATAATCCAAGCCTCTTTCTCTCTCCAGCAGCAATGCTTCTCCTCACAGGGCGTCCTGAAAAGCAGCGCTGCTTTCTGGGGGCTGTGTAAAGGCAGCAGCCAGAACAACCCTCCCCGGGCCAAAACTCTTCCCTGGGGCAAGGCCATCGGTTTCAAAAGACTTGCTCCGGAGATGCCTGCAGCCACTTCTTGTTCAGACTCGCTGTGGACTGGCTCCAGCCCGTCAGTCGTGTGTCCCTTTTGCTCCCCTTCCTGCTCCCTCTGGCACCCGCAGCCCCTTGGCTCGCTTCTCCGTGCCCTTGGATGGGTGTAGGACTATGCTGTCCTTCCTCCCCACCTCCAAAGTGGCTCCACAGTGAGAAACCTCAGTGAGCATCCTCGGTGAACACCCTTGGCACCTCCGCACTGCCAGCAGCTCTCTGCCCATCACCCACTCACTGTCCGGCACTGGCAGAGGTGCCCAAACGTCATCCTCACTACATTGCCTCCACCCTGCACTCCACTCCCACCCTGTAAGTCAATGGGAAAGGCCTAAGACAGAAGAAAAGGGGAAGAAATGCTGTCTGGAAGGGTGAAAGTGGCTTGCAGGGGGAAGGAGGGACTGGAGAAGCCTGGGGATGCTGGGAGGGGGCAGCACAGCTGGAGATCTGCCCCCAGGAGGTTTCACAACCTCCTGGTTGATTTGTTGGCTGCCCAGATTGTGTTATTCTTAGGAACTCTCTTATCTTACTGGTGCAAAAGCAAAGAAAGCATTCTACAGGCAAAAGAAACCCTCCCTTCCTCCCCACTGACCCCCAAAACTGTGTCAGAAGAGCATTAAAGTCCCAGGATGAGCACACGTGGCTGGAAGTGCCCCTCGTGGGCTTGTCTGTGAGCCCATGGCCCTGCTGCAGTGGTGGGGTCCATGGAGGAGCTGTGGTCCCTCCTGTTGGGAGGAAAATGATGAGTGAGGATGCTGATGGCCACCCAGCAGCATGGAAACCTATCTTTGGAGTGTTTGCAGGAACCAAGGACTGAAATTGGCCCCAAGTGCATCCACAGCCCAAAACTGAAGGAAGAGCTGCTGGAACAGCTGTCTCTGTGCAGATCTGTGTCAGTGTGACCATTGACTCATTCCCCATCCACTCTTCCTGGCCCATACCTTCCTCCTTGTTTCTAGTCTTAATGTACTTCTCATTAGACTTCTCCTGTAATTAAGCTGAGCCCCCTCACTCCAAAACTATTGAGGTTCCGGAGCATATCCAAAGAAGGGCAATGAAGCTAGCGAAGGGTCTAGAGCACAAGGAGAAGGATCTGGAGAACAAAGGGAAGGGTCTGGAGAGCTTTTGGGGAGCAGCTGAGGGAGCTGGGATTGTTCAGCCTGCAGAAGACTGAGGGGCACCTTCTCACTCTCACAACTGCCTGAAAGGAGGTTGGAGTAAGGTGGGTGTGGGTCTGTTCTCCCAAGAATCAGGTGACGGAACAAGAGAAACAGTTTCCAATCGCACCAGGGGAAGTTTAGTTTGGAAGTGTGGAACACTTTCATACCCATAAAGGCTGCCAAGGCCTGGAGCAGGTTGCCCAGGGTAGTGTTGAAGTTCCCATCCCTGGGGTGGGTTTAAAAGCTGTTTGGATGTGGTGCTGAGGGAGATGGCCAGCTGCCAGTGTGGGGTTAATGATTGGACTCTATGACCTTAAAGGTCTCTTGCAACCAAGACAATTCTATGACCTGGTGATTCTAAGATGGTAGTACTTCATGTGCTGATGGACTAGGTGCCACCATCCTCAGGGGGCTACAAATGCTCTGCAGAGACTCTTTGGCCCAAAGGTTTTACCCTAGTCTGGGAAGACTGAAAGCTGCTGCTACCAGCTCCATGCTCTGAAACCAGTTCTGTCAAGCTCCAGTTTTCCTCAGAAAGCGTCCCCAGGCCACCAGCAGACCATGATCAGGATGCACTGAAATCCCAGGAACTCAGGGGAACTTTTGCAGGTCCTTTGCAGAAGCAGAACTTGCATCGGTTTGTCCCTGAGGTAAGCAAAAGGCTCTGCCTGCATCTCTACGAGCTGGGAATTTCCACCAGTGGTAAAATTTACTTTGTTGCATTTGTCTAAAACACACTTAAGTGCACATCAAATGCCAAGAGAGTGAGGCAGGAATTGCGGTGGGGTGGAATTCCTCATTGATTGTTGAAGCTCTACTCCCCCCAGGTTTAGGAGGCTGGCCCTAGACACAGATCCCTTTCCTACATGGCTGTCGTTAGTGCTCACTGGAATCAGCTATTAATAGTTAATGGCTGATTTAATAATTGATTAGTGTTTAACAAACAGAGAGCACAGGAGCAGCCTGTCTGCCACAGAAATGGAGCAATAAAAAGCAGAAAAAGTTTACGGTGATGCCATCCAAGTCATTTTGCGTTTCGTTTTTGTTGGACCCTGCAGAAAAACGGCTGCAAAAGGAGCCCAGTGGGGAGCCCATTGCTGCTGCTGCTGCCTCATCCTTGCCACCCCCACCCCTCCCCTCCAGGCTGCTTTGGGACTCTTCATGACCCTCTCAGGCTTGCACCGAGAGCGAGATGCCTCAGGTTACACCGAGCTCCTGCCACGATTAGCCCAGGGTGTGCTGGCAGCCCCTCTCCCATCCCCCCCCTCCCCTGCACGGAGCCCCCATGAATACTTTATGCTCACAAATGGGTACGGTGCTTGCTGCCACACGCTTGCTAATTGCTTCAATTGCAGATTAAGCAGGCGCTAATCATTTCATAAATATTGATATTTGCTGTGCTGGCAGGAAAAGGGTGGCTCTGGGCCACCATGCATAGGCCACCAAGAGCCACCACCTGCTGGGGACCCTCCATCCTTCCTGGCAAGGCGGTGAGCTCCTGGAACTGCATTTAGAGCGCTGGGAAACGATGGAGATGCTTATCCCACGTTCCAGCTGTGCCTCGTCCATCAGTCCAGGCAAAGGGATCAATATGGGGAGGGAGGAGGGGGAGGGGGTGGTCAGGAAAGTCACTCTGGAGGGTCCGGAGATGCACCTAGCACCAGCCCCTCTGCCATGGGCCACGGCAGCTTTGAGTCAGCCTTGGGCATTTGTAAATTAAAGGCTTATTATTAGCAGCACTTGAGATGTACATGTTCTGCCTCCCTCGGGATGTTCATTTCGTGCTGATTATCATATTTTTGAAAATGTAATGAATTTGTGGAGATAATTCCATCCCACTGACAAGGAATGTGTCTTACTTCTGCCACGAGTCAAGATACTGCGTGTGTGAAAATGGAAATTGCTGCGGCACTTCCCTTGTCTCTCGCCTGCTCTCCCCTACCAGAGGAGCCCAAAAGGCTTCACGGACTTTATCTGCCGGCTAGATTGACCTGAATCACATCTCTGCACTGAGACGTGGTCACCTCTGGGCTGAAATACACAGACTGGTGAACTAGCAGCAAAAAATGTAATCAGATTAATTAAGTAAGTACAATTCCAAGGCGAGAAAGTCAATTAAATGAATCATACGTCAGCGTGTAAATAAGAGGAGCCAGCTTTGAGGCAGGATTAGAGACAGTGAGAATCCAGAGTGATGCCTCTTCAGAGCTTGTTCAAACCTCCTCCAAGAGCCACTTCTCCTCAGCTTTCCCATCAAGAGTCAGCACCCAGCTGTTCACAGCCAAGGAAGGGCTCCACGTGTGCACTGAGCGTGCACCAAGTCCACACCAAGCATGGACCAAGCATGTGCGAAGTGCACATCAAGAATGAGCCAAGCATGAGCCAAACATGGACCAAGCATGGACCAAACGTGCCAAATGCACATCAAGCATGAGCCAAGCATGAGCCAAGCATGAGTCATGCGTGCACTAAGCATGGACCAAGCATGGACCAAGCATGGACCAAGCATGTGTCAAGTGCACGTCAATCATAGCCAAGCATGAGCCAAGCATGTGCCAGGCATGGACCAAGCATGAGCCAAGCATGCACCAGGCATGGACCAGGCATGTGTCAAGTGCACATCAAGCATGAGCCAAGCATGAACCAAGCATGCACTAAGCATGGACCAAGCACAAACCAAGCATGGACCAAGCATGTGTCAAGTGCACATCAAGCATAGCCAAGCATGAGCCAAGCATGTGCCAGGCATGGACCAAGCATGAGCCAAGCATGCACCAGGCATGGACCAAGCATGTGTCAAGTGCACATCAAGCATAGCCAAGCATGAGCCAAGCATGCACTAAGCGTGGACCAAGCATGTGTCAAGTGCACATCAAGCATGAGCCAAGCATGGAACAAGTACGGACCAAGCATGGAACAAGTGCACATCAAGCATGAGCCAAGCATGAAACAAGTATGGACCAAGCATGAAACAAGTATGGACCAAGCATGGAGCAAGTGCACATCAAGCATGAACCAAGCATGCACCAATCACGAGCCAAGCATGCACTAGGCATGGACCAAGCATGTGCCAAGTGCACATCAAGCATGAGCCAAGCATGAACCAAGCATGCACTAAGCATGGACCAAGCATGTGCCAAGTGCATACCCATCATGAGCAAGCATGCACTAAACATGGACTAAGTATGGTCATATTGCCAAGTGCATATCAAACACGAGCCAAGTGTGCACCAAAGCAGCCCCAGCACCTCTCTGTGCCACATCCACCAGGCTACAGGCCCAGTCTGAGGGCACACAGGAGTGTTTGTGCCCCTCTATCCACACACACATTTATGCCCACCCGCTGCTGAGACCCAAAGCTTCCCATGCCCAAGCATGCACCCATACCCATGTGTCACCACTCAGGGGAGTGATGCTGGTCCCCAGCCAAACCCAGTCCTCGGCCGTGTGCCCTCTGCAGTGCCTTGCTGCTCTCCATTCCTCTGGCTATTGCTTTTCCAGCTTTTTTCCTTTCCTTTTCCTCCTTCTTTTCTTTCTGCCAACCAAGACTCCCTGCCACGGATGTCTTCCTGCACCCATAAATCTTTTTGCATGAGCTGAAATAGTGTCACTGAAGAAAGATCTGGGGGGTTTTGTGCCGATTTCAATAAACGCCACCGGAACAAGGCAGTAAATGAGCCTGAAAATACAAGAGCAGAAAAAGGAGAGAAAGAAATGGCAGCCGAGGGGAAAGCAGGGTGAAATGCCTGGATTTAAGGGCTGCCAAACAATGCATTTAAATAATTCAATTTGCAAAAGCCTAGGAGAAAGGGGAGAGGAAAGAAAAGGAGAGGAAAGAACCCAGCTTGTGTAGCAACCCAATAAATAACCTCAGAGAGTGTGAGGCTGGGAATGCAGGACCCAGATAGGACTTCCCCTGTTTGCAGGAGACTTCATTAAAATGCCAGGAAACTCCTCTTAATATTTTGGTAGATTAAGGCTGGAACTTCCCTTTTAACTTCTGGAATCCACACACAGACATGCTCATGTTGCCATCCCAGCCTCGGCTCCAATCTTTCCCTCTCTCTCTCGCCCCTCGGGTGCTTCTGAGATCACTGGAAGCCTGAGGGCATCTGGAGAGCTCCTGTCTCCCGGGATCATTGGATGGCTGCGGGTGTCTGAGGAGCTACTGCTCCAATTGGGCAGGTACCCCTGCAAGAACACAGGTTGGAACACCATTAGCTGCCAGTTTTGAACCCTCCTGGAACAAGCAGCAGTATGCAGGGACACACCGAAAGAACCACACCTCCACTGGGTTTGGAGTATAACACCTGAGGTGCTCAAGGATGTCAGCACCACTCTGACAGTGCTGAAGCAAAACTTCTCCCCATCACTGATAATCTTGCTATTACCTCTAAATTACCATAGTGGCAGCTGACTTGTCACCAGGGCTAACTGGGCTGGGTTTGCAACTGTCCCCGGGACAGAGCCTTTCCCTTCACCTAAACATGGTTATAAATTCCTGTATGTGCTAATGGTGCTGGGAAAAGGAGACAAAATGTTGCTCACTCTTTGCTTTTAACCACTATGCACCATCCTGATCCATCACCAGCCAGATTCTCTGCAAGATGCTA
>VWZE01005578.1:100271-123195 GCA_013396675.1 Eubucco bourcierii | reverse complement strand
GGGGAAAAAAAAAAAAAAAATGGCAGGAACATCACAAAGTAGGCTGAGGGGGTGCAGAGGTCCACATGAGGGCTGGTCACTGCTGACCAGGTAGTTGACTGCTCTGTCTTGACCTCAGCATATCACCTGGACCCATCTGTTGATGGACTCTGCCTAGTTTGCTCTCTGCACCACCACGTTGTGCTCCGGAGCTGAGCTGTTCCCCCCTCAAAGCAGCATCTCTCAACCAGGAGGTAGATACAGATGGGATGTAAGGAAGTTCCTCACTGGGGGTGTGGTGACATGCTGAAGCAGGCAGCCCAGAGAGGTAGGAGATGTCCCATCCCTGAAGCTATTCCAAACCAAGTTGTTTAGGGCTCTCAGCAACCTGCTCTAGCTGCAACTGTCCCTGCTGACTGCAGAGGGGTTGGACTAGATGACTTATAAAGGTTCCTCCCCACCCAAACAAGTCTATGATTCTGTGAAATTCCAGCCCTGGGAAAGCCCTGTTGTGCCCTCAGGAGCGTCCTGTGCACCCCAGGCCAGGCAAGGAGGGGCATTTGACCTCTTGGACTGCTTGGTGGGACAGGCAGCGACAAGCAGCTTCAAGCGAGTTCATCCTTCTGCCTGCTGCCGCCTGCAAGGAGGGAGGCTTCAGGGGGGCCAAGCCAGCCCGAGCTGTGCCCAGCCTCCTGCAGAGCGCTCCCTGAAGAGACCAAAAGCCTTTTAAACTTAGAAAAGCCACCACATTTTCTGTGAATACAGTCGAGAGGCCTCCCTTTTCAAAGGGACAAAACTCAAAGCAACGAGGGAACAGAAAAGAAACAAAACGCTCTCCCCCTGCCCGCCGCCTCGGCGCAGGCAGAGCTTCACTGCTGCACTCGGATTCAATTAGCTCCGTGACTTGCAGAGCTGCAGTAAGCTCTGCTTAGCTCCTCTGGATGCTGGGACATTCCCTCTGCCCGTGGAGGCTCTTGGTCACAGAGCCACAGAATCATTCAGGTTGGAAAAGACCCCCCGGGATCATCAAGTCCAACCGTTAACCCTACTCTACAGAGTTCACCCCTAAATTGTATCCCCAAGCACCACATCCAAAGGACCTTTAAACACCTCTGGAGGTGGTGACTCAACCACATCCCTGGGCAGCCTGTTCCAATGTCTGACTACTCTTTCTGGGAGTATTTTTCTCCTAATATCCTACTTCTCTTTGAGACCATTCCCTGAGCACTTCTCAACACTCTGAGCACTTGCTGCAGCCTCTTGCATCTCACCTGGTGTCCCAGTTTGCGGCCATGAGCATACCTGGAACTGGAGGACAATATCCTGGGATGAGCAGGATGGTCCCTATGGTCCCTCAGGAGGACATAGGATCCCTCAAACTACCACATCTGGACTCCTGAGGAGCACGTAAAGACCTCAGTGAGCATAGAATCACAGAATGCTGGAGGTTGGAAGGGACCTCCAGAGACCATTGAGTCCAACCTCCCTGCCAAAGCAGGATCAGGGTAGTCTGCACAGCAATACATCCAGACAGGCCTTGAAAGTCTCCAGAGAAGGAGACTCCACAACCTCTCTGGGCAGCCTGCTCCAGGGCTCTGTCACCCTCCCCATAAAGAAGTTTCTCCTCATGTTGAGATGAAATCTTCTACATTTCAGTTTGCATGCACTGTTCCTTGTCTTATTACTGCACACCACTAAAGAGAGATTTGCCTCATTCATTTGACACTCACCCCTCAGGTATTTGTACTCATTGATCAGATCTCCTCTCAGCCTTCTCTTCCCAAGACTAAACCACCCCAGGGCTCTCAGTCTCTCTTCACAGGGAAGATGCTCAAGACCCTTAAGCATCCTCATAGCTCTCCATTGGACTCTCTCCAGCAGGTCACTGCCTCGCTCAAATTGGAGAGCCTAAAATTGGACACAGTATTGCAGGAGTGGTCTCAGAGCGGGAGAAGAACTTCTCTGGACCTGCTGGCCACACTTTTCTTGATGCACCTCAGGATGTCATTGGCCCTCTTGGCCACAAAGGCACATCTGCTGTCTGTGGAGAACTTGGTGAAAGACCTCACACTTTGTGTGTGTGTGTGTGTGTGTATATATAATTTGTATTTGGTTTTCCTTTTCACTTTTCTTTCTTTGCTTTCCTCTTTATTTCCTCATTTTCCCCCCTCAGACAGGTGTGACTTACTCTTCTTCAGCCAACAGAGTGAAGCAGTGAAGTGTACTGCTCCAAGCAGAAATGACAAAGGGTTGGTCATGAAAAGGCTGGTTGCAATGAAAACATTACAGTCCGGTTCCCATTTCTTCTTTTACATTTTTTCTCATCTCTCCCTTCTTTCCTCTCCATCAACTATTTTCCTCCATCATCTCCCTTTTCTTTACATCTCCTTCCTTTCCTCTCCATCTTCCCTTTTCCCCCCATACTCCTGCTTTCCTCTCTATCCTATTTTCCCCCATCTTCCCCTCTTTTCCTCTCCATCTTCCTCCTTTCAGCACCATCTCCCCTTTCCCACTCCACAATACATTTTCCCCTTTTCCCCCAAACCCAGGGCACCTGGGTCCTGTTGGAGTCTCCTCCCAGCCCAGGTGTGACCTCTTTGCCCTCCCACTACAGCTGTAACCACTTTGCCCTCCCTCCCCACTCCCCTTTATAATCAGCCCCAGGACAGGCAAGCCCCAAGCTTGCCCAACTGGGCAGAGGGATCCTCCTCCCATTGTCACTGGTGAGTGCCCATGGAGCACACTGGGTGAATGGTGGTGGTGATCCAAAGGCCGGGGGGCCTGGTGGCCCCCCGGTTAGCTAGGGCAGGAACTCAATGCTCATCAAACTATGCTAAGCCTGATAACATCATCCACGGGTGCTGGTTTGGGCTCCTTACTGAAGCTGAACTCCTTTGTGTGATGTCTTAGATGGCTGAGGGTCTTGCCCCAGACTCTGGGGTGGATGCAAAAATGGTACTGATAGAGAAGGAGCTACTTAGGCAGGGTGAAGGGTGGAGCAGAGGCTGCTTGGGGAAGCTGCAGTGGGGGGTGGTGGAGCAGGGTCTGTTTTTCCCCTCAGATCAGGTGAGGAACATAGCTTCTGATAGTAGCCTTCCAGTATCTGAAGGGAGCCTACAGGAAGGCTGGGGAGGGAATATTTACGAGGTCCTGCAGTGACAGGACAAATAGCAATGGGTTTGAACTGGCAGAGGGGAGATTTAGACTGGATGTTAGGAGGAAGTTGTTTACAGTGAGGGTGGTGAGACGCTGGAACAGGTTGCCCAGGGAGGTTGTTGCTGCTCCCTCCCTGGAGGTGTCCAAGGCCAGATTGGATGAGGCCTTGAGTAACCTGTGCTAGTGGGAGGTGTCCCTGCCTATGGCAGGTGGTTGGAAGTGGATGATCCTTGAGGTCCCTTCCAACCTTACCATTCTATGATTCGCCTAGAAAGGATCTTCCTGACATTCAACTATTTTAAGACCTCAATCCAACTGTGGCAAGTCTCAAACCAAGTGCATCAGCAGGGTAAGATCCCTCCAGAGTACTTAAGCATGGGTGCACAGCAAAGTGCATTCAGGCTTTGATAGTACCTTGTGAAGATGAGAGCTAAGTTGTTATAATCGACTCACGAGCGGGAATGGCCTTAAATGTACTCACTGATGGGTAAGTTACACTAGCAACTGCCCCAGGTAAGCAGGTTTAGGAAACACCATTTTTGCCTGGTGAATCAGAGAGAGGATTTGGTGTGGTGGGGCAGCTGTGCCAGGACTTGGCCTCATCAAATCAGATTGCTTTGGGTGGAAAGGGAGCTTTAAAGCTTATCTAGTCCCATCTCTCTACAGTGAGCACTAGATTGGCTTGCTCAGAGCTCTGTCCATACTGACCTGGAATGTTTCCATTAGTCTATCCTCATCTTTTTCAATGGCTCCTTCTTAAAAAGGAGCCTTGGTGAGCATGTCTGCCATTCCTCTTCTGCTGCTGCTCCCCAGCCCTTCATTGTGCTTTTAGCTAAAAGCCTTCTCTCCCAGCACAGAAGTGATGCTGCAGCCTGCTGGAGCCCTGCTCTGACAGCAATGAACCACAGGAAGGTCTTGCTGATGGACCTGGTAGGTCTCTTGCTGTGTCCTTGGGAGTGTGGGGATGTATCCTACAGGTGCCTGATAACCAAACAGGAGTCACACAGGTTCCTGGAAGCCAAACTGGCTGACCACAGCAGGGGCTTCCTGTGAGCAGATGCTGGGCTTGGATGCTGCTTTCCAAGGGTCGAGTTGAACCTATTTCTGGAGAAGACAAAAGTGCCATTTCCAGATGCATTTAGGGTTGAACTGGGTGTGCAAAGGCTCTTCTTGAGGTGATGGGGAGGGCAGCAGGATTAGCACACAAACAGCTGTGGTGCCTTCAGTTCTAAAATAATCTCTGAAAGGGGATCCTGGCCCCATGGCTGAGCTCAGCCACCACCTTCTGCTTCATTGTCCTTGTTCAAAGCACCTGTGCTGTGACTTGTCACTTGTCTCTGCTGAGGGGACAGAGCAGGCTGATTTAGGTCCCCACTGCAGGGTGGAGAAGGGACCCTGCACATCCCTTCTTCCATACCAATCACAGGTGCAGCTGGATGGGTTTCTTGGTGTCTATCCCAAGCTGAGATGGGCTGGGCAGGTGATGGGATCCTTGGCAGGCAGAGAAGGGCCAAACTGGAGGGTGGGACCTACTGATGTTCTGAGGGGCCCCAAGCTTTATTTCAACCACAGAAAAGCGGGCTGGCAGTGTGACATCTCCTGTATCCCTCCTCCACGCACAGCATCCTCACCAAATCCCAACAGTCACCTTTCTAAAGACTATTCACACCACTGCAACCACCCCAAGTGTCCCTTGTGAGCACCCCAAAGTCCTCTGCATTTGCTTTGGACAATGAGGAGTCAGTGCATGGAATGGTCCTGTTTAACACAGCTCTACCACCTGGCAGTTGAGCTTCGGTGTCTTCTCCCAGAGAGGAAACTTCACCTCCAGCCAGCACACCACAGGGAGGGATGTTTCTAGCTCCAAAAAGACTTCACAGCAGTGGAAAGGAAGGCAGCAAGACTTCAGAAGTAGTGGCTGCATCATCCCTGTCACACACCCTACAAATCAAGGTGTGCCACCATGCCTGACTCTAATCAAAGGATGGTAAGCCTGGAGTCAGATTTCAGCTGATGTTTATGGCCCCAGATGTTAGTTTAGGGCTTTTCTTCCCTCCAGATTTTCTCATGGGATCCTCAAACAGTGGAGCAGATCCCTGTCACTGAAGGGAGTGCTCTGTAAAGGGATATGTGAGCTCTTCATGCCCTGTAGAAAGGTCTTTCATCATTGAGTGTCAGAGTCACTAGTGGGGTACCCCTTCCCACAGGCACCCAAGAGTGATCTGGCAGAGCAGCTTTGCATGAAGAAGAAAGCAGAGACCTCCCCATGCTTTCCATGCAATTTACTTTCCTCACCCTCAGGAAAGTGAACAGGTACTCACTTTTCTTCCCAAAACCTCCAGAGCTTGGATTTCTGGATTAACAGGGTTCCTTGTGGGGCCAGGACATGTTAGAGCCCAGCTCTCATGAGAACATCTCTTGAACATCAAAGCCCTGATGGCTGATCTTGCCATTGCCTGCATCTGCGTGACCACAGCCCTGACTGCTGAGTCTGAGGCAGGGTAAGAGGAGATGGGAACTTCATGGTGAGGTTGGTCCAGGCCAGGCTGGACAGGACATGACTACCTGGGTCTGCTGTAGCATCTGGCCTGCAGTTGGCAGACACAACACTCAGCAACTTTCCCCGAGCTGTGGAAAGAATAACGACCGAGTAAAAAATAGTCCTGGTCCCCTGTGAGTCTTGTTCATTAAAAGACAACAACATGTTTTATGGCTCACGTGTTCTTCTCTTGGTGCTTTCCCCAGAACAAGATCCAGCCAGATAATAAGTGAGGCTCCATGAGCCCTCCAAAACCATCTCCCAAGCACACACGGGGCCATAACTCAGCCTCTGTCAGCGACTCCATCAGTCCCACCCCGGGACCACCCGAGGTGCTGCTTTCCTCCCCGCTCCTCTCTGCTGCTGACCTCCTCCCGCTGTGGCCCCAGGGAATATGAGCTCACCGATTAGAAATCGATAGGACTTCAGCTCACACCTGAGCTACAAGCACTGCCAGATGAGAGGCTGGTTGCTCCCTACCCTGCATGGCCTCCTGGGCTGTGCCCACTCAGCAGATTTGGCTCATGGAGCTGCTGGGAAGGTGGCTCTGAGGAAAGGCTCCCACTTGTGAAAGAAAACCTTGGCCAATGCCATCCTGCAGCTGGTGTTCAGCTTCCAGAGACAGCATCTTTCCAGGTTTCAGGCCTACTGAGTTCCTGGTGCCAGGTCTATCATCAGGGTCCTTTCTGCACCCCAGCTTTCAGTCAAGCCACAGTTCACCAGAGGAAATTAGTAGGAGCAGGTAAGAAAGAACTCTCATGCTGCACAAAGGGACAGTGCCCTGCTGGCAGACCATGCAAAGTCTCATGTGGATTCTGCACCTTGGGGAGATGACAGCAGCCACCAGCTGGTACAGTTTGCTATACACCACCTCCACTGCTCTCTTCAGAAAGGCTCCTCCAAAGCTATAGTTGAAGGAGCAACTGAGCAGATCCATCCTCACTGAGCCACTCTTCTTCCTTCTGCCACACAGGTAAGGATGGCCCTTCAGGACCTTTGTACTGTGTGTGCTTGGCTGTGACTGTGACAGTACCCAAAAGCTGCATCAACAGCTCAGACCACCCTTCTGGTGCCATTCACCTTCCTTCTGCTCCAACAGAGAAACCAATGTGTTGGGAGACAACTCCAGAAGAACCAAAGCACTGGAAGAGAACTCCAGCAGAGGAACCACTGTGTTGGCAGAGCTGCTAGATGCCTTCCAGGAAGTTGTGGTCCCAAGGTGGCTGAGCACAGAACTGGATCCCAGAGAAAGAAAGGTTTTTAGGTTGAGGAATATGTGCCCTTATGGCTGGAACTTTGCCTCTGCTCTCTCTTGCCCAGGCAAGATGAATCTGTGGTCTGGGTTTGGCTCAACAGTGGACTCCAACCACAAAATTTAGGCCTGAATTTCCACATTGTGCCTGTTCAAATTGTTAATGCTGAGTTCTGTGAAGACCAGAATGATTTAATTACCTCATCTAACACTCACTGCCTTCTCCAGCCCTTTCCACAGCTCTGAAGTAACATACTTCAGCCTGGAGGCTAAGGTGAGACATCAGAGGTAAGACCACCAGACCCTCCAAGGGAGGTTTACCTGCTTCTCCACCTACCAAGAAAGCAGACAGCAGCTCAGTCCCTCTTCTCACCTCCACCTTCTCTACACCAGCTTCATGTGTCCTGCTCAAAGATGATACTTGCCTTTAGGATCCAGCATGGGAAGAGCCTGCTTGGTCACAAGCTTCCTTCATACTACCCAGATTTCACTTTCTAGGTGAAGGATGTGCCAGCTGCTTCTACAACAAGCCCTCCCTGAGGTCTCCCAGGTGGTTTCTTGGTTCCTGTGGCCTCTGCTGTCTGTACCATTATGGAGCTGATGTTGCTACATCCTCTGTAAATATGTTTTTAATGTTGAGTTTGCATCTCACTCAGGTTCAATAACTGGTCTGGGAGCAGCTGAAGTGCATCTTTAAAACAGAGCCATCATAATTATTGAATATTAGATGCCATCATTGGAGTATTAAACCCATATTTCCATACAGAAATAGTTTGGATGGGCAGTGGGGAGGCTGCACCTCACAGGCTGCATGCTGAGTGCCAAGAAAAGGTCCAGCAGCAGTTTGTGTTTCTGCTGAGTTTCAGGTCAGCAGCGTCTCAAAGCACTTTCCACACGTCCACAGTTCTGCAGTCACTGCTTCCCCATGGAAGTGCAGCATCTCTTTTCCCATGCTCAGACAAGAGAGGGATGCAAGGTGGAGGGAGGCTTCTGGAAGCAACCAGCATCACTCAGCCACATCCTTCAGTTTCATTGCTGGGTTTGGACTAAGGAGGGCTGGTCGAAGGCTCTTCCCTTGGAGACCAACCACTGGAGTGCTGAGTCCTTAGGCTAAATGTGGTAACCACAAGATAATTTTGGCAACTCAGTGATGGCAATTTGATGTTAAGAGTGCAGTCAAGAGGCTTCACCTGCACTCTGTCTGGTGTGGTCACCCAGTATTGCATCCAGTTTTGGGCTCCCCAGTGCGAGAGATGGTGAACTACTGGAGAGAGTCCAGAGGAGGCCACAAAAAAATGCTGAGGGCCTGAAGCATCCCTGTGAGGAGGAAAGACTGAGAGCCCTGGGGCTGTTCAGCCTGGAGAAGAGCCAACCTGAGAGGGAATCTGATTAACATCTCAAGGGTGGGAAGCAAGAGGATGGGGCCAAATTATTTTCAGTGGTGCCCAGTGACAGGACAAGAGGCAAACTGGAGCCCAGGAGGCTCCATCTCAACATGAGGAAAAACTGCTGTGAGGGTGCTGGAGCCCTGTCCCAGGTTCCTCAGAGAAGTTGTGGAGCCTCTTCCTCTGGAGAAATTCCAAATCCACCTGGACCTTGCCATGCTGGGCAGCCTGTTGTGGGTGACTCTGCTTTAGCAGGGATGAGTTGATCTCCAGAGGACCCTTTCCCATCCTCACAATGCTGGCACTCTGGGTTAACTTTTAAGCTGGTTTACTCACTCCATCCCAGCAGCTGCACCAGCAAATGGCGCTCTCAGCTGAGCAGAATCTTTTCAGAGCCAGCCCCAATTAGGCTTGCTCTCAGGATCAGTGTGCATATATTTTAATGATGCAGACAATGACAAACACCAGGAGAAGGTGCATTAGTTCCACTGGGGGCCCTGCAAACACCCAGAATTAGCCAGTTAATGCAAGAATTGAGTGTGCCTCTTATTTCTCCATCCTCAACATTTTCATTCTCTGATGGATGCACCCAGGGGAACTGTTTGAGAGTGTCTTATGAAGACACTTTCTCAGTAATTTGACCATGAGGTTTTTCTTTCTGTGCTCCCAAGCAGTCAAAGGAGCATCAGCCCTTGCCTTGATCATTCCAAACTTCGATATCACCAGGCAGAAGGGCTTCACACCTCCAAGACCTGCATGTTTTACGGTCACAGAGGTGGGGATCACAGACCCCATCAACCAAAGTGCATCACTAAAGAGACAGATGCTGTGAGTCCCTTCAGACATCACGAAACACCTCTCCAAGGCTTTAAAAGTGAGCAGGCATCAATGGGCAGAGTGAGCAGTCTGTCCAAACAGCTCTTCCTCAGGCCACAGACAGCTGTGGGCAGCTCATCCTGGCATAGGCTCTGAGCTGGAATAAGAGCATGAGCAATTAATTTTCTTTTCCTTCCTTTCCATGTGGGCACCTCAGCAGGTCTGTTTTTCACACAGGTACTTCTGTGTTTTCTTATAGAGTGCAGGTTTCAGGGGTAGGAATCAAAACCAACCCTCTCCATCTCTCTATTTTGCCTTTCCAGAATTAGGAGCAAACAAGGAACTGTGGAGTGAGGACAGTGAGGAGCTGCATGACTTTTCCCCTCTGTCAGGATGGGGCTGAGGACCCCCAGATTTCTCTGGAGCCCATTGAGGTTAATAAAGTGGCTTTTATCAGCAAGGCAAGGCTGTCCTTCGGGATTTATTACTGCAGGGTTTAGCAGGAGCACAGTTATAGGCCAGCTCTGATCAGTGCTAGACAAACACAAGGAAGAGAAGTCACAGCATCCTGCAACTCCAGCACAGTGGGGGTTGAGAAGTGACCTCTGGGGATCACCTACTCCAACCCTCCTGCTACTGCAAGGTCACCCCCAGCAAGATCACAGTGCCCAGGCAGGTTTGGAATTTCTCCAGAGAAGGAGACTCCACCACCTCTCTGGGCAACCTGGGCCAGGGATTCAGCACCCTCACAGCAAAGAAGCTCCTCATGATCAGATGGAACCTCCAAGGTTCCAGTTGGTGCCCACTTCCCTTGTCCTGTCACTGGGTACCAGGTCCTGGCTCTTAGACAAATCTGGGCACTCTTTCTGCTCAGGGAGTCCCTACATCAGAAGGTGGAAGTCCTAAAGCTTGTCCTGTTCTGTCTGATATCTGCTTTATCTCCAAATTGGCCCATGGGTGAGCAGGGCTCTGAACAACATTTTCCTAGACTTGTTATCCTGGGGGAGAAAAACCAAAACAAACCACCCAGAAACCCCAAACCCAACAACAACCAACCAAAAAAACAAACAAACAAACAAAAAACCCCAAACCAAAACCCCCCAAACAACCAAGGCTCAGTGTCTGAAAGTGTTCCTGTGGCCCTCCCCCATGGCTGCTTCCCAAACACTCAGCAGGTGACAAGGAAAGATTTGTCCTAATGTGTGGCTGCCAGAGCTTGTCCAGAGAAGGGCAACAAAGGTTGCGAAGGATCTAGAGGACAAATCTTGTGAGAAGGAGCTGGGGTTGAGTAGTCTGGAGAAAAGGAGGCTGTAGGGAGACCTCATGGCTCTCTACAACTCCCTGAAAGGAGATTGGAGCAAGGTAGGAGTCAGCCTCTTCTCCCAAGTGAGAGGTGATAGGAAGAGAGGAAACATCTTCAAGCTGTGCCCAGGGAGGTTTAGGTTGGACATGAGAGGTAATTTCTTCCCCAAAAGTGTTGGGAAGGCCTGGGACAGGCTGCCCAGGGGACTGGTGGAGTCCCCATCCCTGGAGGGGTTTAAAAAACATTTAGCTGTAGTGCTGAGGGACATGGTTTAGTGCTGACTTGGCTAACTTGGACTTAATGATCTTAAAGGTCACTCTCAACCCAAACGATTCTGTGATTCCATGATTCATTTATTCCCCAGTCCTCCCTGCACCAAACACTACAGTGGGACCGGGAGCAGCCCAGAACAGACCAGACCCCTCCAATCCCAAAAACTGACTGACAGCCCACAGAGCCAGGCTGGGAAGCAGCAACTTTTGAGCTATTTCAGTCGCAGCAAGAGCTGCAAAACTCATGAAAAATAGAAATCGTTGTCAGCAAGAAGCCAAACTCCCATTTCTGCAAGCTGCTTCACGCCCGGGATTGCTGCCTGGGGCTGGCCACCTTGCTGGGTTCTTTCCACACCTCTCAGGAAGTCAGACCCTTGGCTGCAGCAGTGGCTGGGCACAGGCTGTGGCTGCAGCCCTGCTGCTGGGGACATCCCCTGCCCTTTGCCAGCCCTAGCAGCAGTGGACCCGCTCGGCATTTACCAGCAGGCTGTCGGAGCCGCTCTGCAAAGCTGTCAGGGAATCTGAGAAATGCAAGTGTAAAATCAGCATGTTTCGTGGGACGGTGGGCACAGACTGCCCATATGTTACCCACACACATCACCAGTCAGCTGGGAAATGCACACATGTTAAAGGCTTTCATTTCCCCATTTCTCCCTGTTGGGCTTGTCAGAGAAATTTCGCTGCCAGCCCATATACCTCTGCGCGAAGCACACGGCTCCATCTCTCACAGATGGACTTCCCTCTCGTCTGGGCTTTGATCAAGGGGAAAAAAAAAAAGAAACCTAGCAGGGGGGGGGGGGAGGGGGGATTATTAGCTAGAAATGTGTCTGTAGAAGCATTTGTGCGTGCAGCCATGCTCCCACTTGGTTCTGCCTGTTTGTTCTCTCGTGCTTTGGCTTCAAGGGGACGCTTGACCCTGTCCCAGGGGTACCACAGGTCCTTTGCCTCCCTGTACAGGAGTCAGTTCAGTGCATGTGGTGTAAAACCAGCTGGACCATCTGAAGTGACCTTTTTCCAAGCCCATCCGTTCCCCCTGGTCAACAGGTCACTGTCAGCTCTGGGCTCTCCCATCAAATGTGAGCTGCAGGGCAGCAGTGATGTTTGGGGTGGAGGAAGGAAGAGGAGCAGGATCTGGGACAAGCCACGTCGCCATGTTTCTGGGGAAGCACAGACACTTGGTAACTGAGCTTTGCAGGGTTATTCCACTCCTGCCACTGCAAGGGAGGGAAAACTCCTTGAGAGGGCAAGGGCCAGAAATTTGCCAGAGAAACCATTGGAAACACTGATCACCTCCAGCGGTCTTCTATTCAGGAGGAGCTGAAATAGCCTGCTGGTTTTGCACTCCTCTCATCTTCCCATCAGGAGGTGGAGAGGATGGAAATGTTCAGCAGTGTTTTCACCAGGATCCTCAGAGGCCTCCTGAATATCTCATCTGGGCTCATCAGAGTGCCTTTGTCTGTGTGCTCTGGATCAAGGGTGGGAAGGAAAACAAATTTGGTCCCAGCTGCCAGTGCTGGAGGAAGAATGCAGCCCACCCTGGTCCGGGGGAGCTGAACATAAAATGGAGGCAACCTGGGTGGGACCTGCTGGGTAGAAAGAGAAATAAAGGGAGAGAAATAGATGGACCCATGGGTATGTCTAAACCATAGCATGTGGATGCAGACCAGCTCAAAAGCTTTGGGAGGAGTTCTCAAAGGAGCTGCTTTGCTTTGCTGGTTGAGGGAAGATCATGGAAAATCAGAAAAGGTGATGAGGGCAGGAGGGAGAGGAGCTTGTGTTTGCTAGAAAAGGGGACATGAGTTCATCCAGCACCACAAAGTTTTCCTTAACTTTCCCAGGAGTGTGAGCAGAGGCTGGAGCTGTTTACTTATTAGCAACCCTTTCAAAGGTGCTGCCAATCCAGTTCTGGCAGCAGTGACACCAATGTGGCACCCCTGTGGCATGAGTGGGCTGGTAACCTTGTCCAGGGAGATCTCACTTGTCCACGGGAGGATGCTTGTCCCTGAGCATCACTCAGGATGCATCCTCCTGCAAGAGGGGATGGTTGTGGGGACAGCAGGGCCCATCTCAGTGGAGGGAGGCAGGCTGCTGGCAGGGAACTGTGCTGAACAGTTTCAGCTCAGCAGATCTGGCACCTGCTGAAGGCGAGGGCAGAGCCGGCGCCTTTGAAATGCAGCGAACGGAAAACCAGCCGGAAAGCAGAGCTTGGAGAGGGGACTGTGGCCAGGAAAACAACAGCAGGGTAGATGAGAGTGCAAAAAAACCCCCCAAGTTCCAACAGCTTAATTTGCCCTTCCTGAACAAAACAGTGCTTCAGAAATCCTGGGAGCTCCTGCTTTGCGTGGGCAGAGCGAAGCCTCTGACTCTGCCTTGCAGGCCGCGTTCTCCAAGTAAAATTTCAGGGCACAACTCAGAAGGAAGCAAAATGATTTAAAAGGATGAAAGAACAGGGGAGGGGAAAAAAGAACCAAGCACAAAGAAAACGAAAATTTGACAGTGATCCAAACTGATTTAGTTTTCATTTGGCTGATAACCCACCCCCACCCCTCCCTGAGACTCGGCAGATTTTGGAGATGTGGCAGCCTTCTGGAGATCAACTGCTGACCATGCCATGGTGTGCAGCTGTGTGAGCATCCTTGCACCCCTTCTACCTGGCATGGCTGCTCACATGGGTACAGCAGACAGGGGAGGATGGGGCACTTTTGTGGGCCTGCTTTCAGTCACTGAGTACTTGAACCCTGTGTGAAGGTGATGTGCAACCCGCCTTGGACCAGGATTCTGATGGGGTTGCATATCCTCAGCCCATGGGGTTATTTTGGGGGAGGTAGATGGTCCAGGAGTGTGTCCAAAGGAGGGCAACAAAGCTGGTGAAGTCTTCTGAGCAGCAGATGAGGGCTATTCAGCCTGGAGAAAAGGAGGATCAGGGGACACATTGTCATTCTCTGTAACTCCCAGAAAGGAAGTTGGAGGAGGTGGAGGTCAGTCTCTTCTGTCAAGGAACAAGGGATAGGACAAGAGGAAGCAGCCTCGAGTTGCACCAGGGGACATTTAGGCTAGATGTGAGGAACAATTTCTTTTCCAAAAGGGTTATCAAGCCCTGGAACAGGCTGCCCAGGGCAATGATGGAGTCCTCATCCCTGGAGGGGTTTCAAAGCTGTGTAGATGTGGTGCTGAGGGACATGGTTTAGTGGTGACCTGGAAGCACTGGGTTAATAGTTGGACTCAACAGTCTTAGAGGTCTCTTCCAAACAAAACCATTATGTGATTCTGTATTCCCAGCCTGGGCTATTTAGGGTCTTACACATCCCTGGCCAGCAGGGCTGTTTGCAGCATATGGAGGCTGCTAAATGTCATGATGGATGCTGATGGCCAGGGCCGAGTGCCCCTTTCCATGGGTGTGCTTAGTGCCAGGCAGTGAGCTGAAGCAGGGAAGGGCAGAGAGGATGCTGCCAGCAAGGGAACATCACAGCAAACCCCAGAATCTGGAGGAAAAGCAGCTGGAGTGAAACCCAGTGGAGACTGCAGAACCAAGGTCCTTTCTATTCCAACAAATGCAGCTTCAACAACCAGCCCTTCACCCTTCTCCTGCCCACCTCAGCCCCCCTGGCAGCCAGGCAGAGCAAACTGGACAGGGAGGGAAGGCAGAAGGCAGAAAAATCCCCTTGGCAACTTACACAGGTCTGGGCACAGATGGCACGTGTGCATCCCCCCCCTCCCCCCAGTGCCAGCCTGTCCCTCGAAGGTGACCACGACTCATCAGCCCGCAGCCGCCAGTGCTGTCAGGTCCCGTCTCCAGCGTGACGTTCCAGCTCATTAATTTACCTCATTAGAGGCTCCAGAGGGAGCTGAGGAACTTGGGTGCCATTTTTCATGCCGGTTTTCAGCCCCTGAGCACATGTGAGAAGAAACACAGGCAGGGCCCCCTCCTCGCTGCTTCCCTCCTCGCTGGCGGGGAGGCTCTGACCTCTCTGCTTTCTACCCGGGGTTCTAAACAGCGTTTCAGATTTGTCACCGGGCCCCTTGTCATCCTTCAACCGTGATCCACTTGAGCAGGACGCTTTGCAGAGCCAAGCAAAACAGCCTGCGTGGGACCTCCCCAAGAAAAGCCAGACCTGCTCGCTCGCCCCGACAGCAACGTGCGCCGGAGCCCATCCGTCCTGCCTGACAGCAGCAGCTCCGAAAAGCAGCCCTGGGAGAAAAATGTCCTGGGAAATACCCTGAAAAAAAAAAAAAAAGAATTCTTACATGTGGCCGCCTCCAGAATAAATGAGATAACGTCTTGGGCTCTAATTGGGTAAGGGAAATGTTCTTTTCCCTGGGGAGCTTCGCAGTCATTAATCAGCGCGGGGAGGAAGGAGCCCCAAGTGCCACGCGGGTCCCACTGGGATGTGTCTTGGCGCCCCTGGAAATGGGACCCCTCTCCTCCCCCCTACCAAGTGCCAGCAGCTGCCAGCCTACCCCATGGCCCTGCATGATGACAGGACATAGCCTCATCCAGGGCAAACTGCAACTGAGAACCCTGAACCCATGCCCCTGCAGAGTGCCCTGTGCAGGGCATGGGGTGGTGGGAAAGTGCCTGGCTGCTCTTGCCTCATGGAGTGACCAGAGGCTGGCAATCCTTTTCTTCCTCCATTTCTTAAAAGAGGGGTGGATTTGCACCCCTGGCACTGCCATGCCCAGTGAATTGGGGGTTCCTTTAGCTGCATGTGCAGAGAGAGCTGTAGAAAGCCCCATGGTAGGGCTGTGGCACTTGGCTCTGCCCTTCCCCTCTCCCACCACCCAACCTATGTGGACATTTCAGGGGCTGCAGATGGGCTCCCTGCCCACCACACCACTGCCTCAGCACAACACAACCCCGCTATACCCTACCCCACTGTTCCACCTTCCAACCACCCCACTACTCCACCATCTCCCCACCCCGAGATCCCAACATCCCACTACCCAAACTTCCCACCAGCTCACAACTCCCCCCACCATCTCACCATCCCCTCATCCCTGCACCCTCCCCCTTCCCCACCTTTCTGCTCTCCATTTGCAGCACCTCTTCACCCACCCACAAGCCCTGAGTCCATCCTGAGCATGGCACCCCCAGCCACTCACCCTCCTCTGAGCAAGAAGCAATAATTGGAGTCTGAAATCCCATCTGGAGCTGATCAGCTCTGGCTAACTCAGAGATGTCACTAATGGAAACTTCAGTGTTTTATTTCCAGGGGCTTCTGTCGCTTCCTCCTTCCAGAAGTGAGAACCACTTCACAGAGGGGCTGTGGGATGGCCCCAGCCACCCCTTAGCAGTAGCAGCTCTCTGAAGCCATCTGTGATGCTCCAATTCAGACAACCCTGAGCCCTCCCAGATCTTTGGAATTAGCAGCAAGGGTTTAACACATCTCCTAAAGCCCTTTGCAATGCTGGGCTCCATGGCCCAAATCCCTCCAGCCCCTCACTACCCCTCCTGTGTCCCCTCCTCCTCCTCCAGCCTAGGATTCAAACTAGCTTCTTTTGGGTGCACACGAGCACACTCAGGCCTGAAGTATCAAGGTCTTGGAGATTAAAAGGCACCATTATGGGAGTCAAACATAAATTCTCCTTTTATTAAACAGAGTAAATGTCATCAGTGAAAAAAACCAGAAGAGGATGGAGAGAAGAGGAGGTTTTCATTCCAACTTCCCTTTGCTTTCATTCCTACTCCCAAGCCTGGCTCCTTGCAGTTGTTTATTTAAAAGCCCAGTTGGGAAACTCATGTCTCACCTGCTTTGTGGTGGGATTCTCTGCACCATGACCATAGCCAATGGCACAGGAAGTGTCAGCAGGGTCTGGCTAGGGGCTGGCTGCTGAAAGCCTTGGTTTTGGCTGGGTGTGGACTGGCACAGCCAAGGACTCATGATGGAAGCATAGTGCCTGTGCTGGGAGCAGGAGGTTGAGTCACTGTCTCATGCAGTAGGCACCCATGCCAGCTCTTGATGGGTGTAAGGGGATGCCACACCACCCCAAGCTTCCTCCTGTCATGCCCTGGGGCTGCAGAGCCCAAAGGAAAAAAAACCAAAAAACAAACAAACAAAACCCCCAACGCTTCTCCGAATTCTTTAACCCTCCTCAGCTCCACAGCAGCATCCCCAGGAGCAGAGCTTTGAACTGGGGATGGCAGCAGAGCAGAAGGAGATACCCTGCAACTCCTGCTTTGGGGCATCCAAAACATGTCCTGCTGGAGCCATTGCCTGCAGCAGGCAGGTGAAAGCCACCTGGTAAAGGCTGTTGTGGCCAAATCCCTCCCAGATTCCAGGAATAGATGGACAACAGCAGCTTCTTTGTGCAGATGCAGCAGGGTGGTGTGGAGAGCAGTGGGATGGCCCCATGGGGATGGAGGTATGGCTGTGTTGCATCATCAGCATCCCAAGGATGGGGCTCTGGGGGAAGATCTTTGGTTCAAAGGCCAAACCACCCCAAGGTGAGCTGAAGAATTTCCCTTAACTTGATGAGACAGACCCGAATTTGTGTCACATGCTCGCCTCCTCTAATTGCCCCAGCACAGCAGCTTTCTGCAGACCCTGGAGCCAGTACAGGGCTCTGAGATCCTCACAGGCACAACGTGCCCAGACAGGACAGCTCTGCAGCTCCTAACACCCCCTTGGTCCCATCCATACCCATCTGGAGGGGCACTGGCACACACTGCAATGGCAGAGAGCTGCCAAAGAGCAGCACCAGAGAACCCAGCACTGGTGTTACACAGAGCCTGTCACAGAGCTGTGAGACTAAGAGCTTCTGGAAAATGTTTTTCCTCTTTTCAGGTTTAATTCTTCTGTCAGGACCTTGTCCAAGATGGTTTTATTCACACACAGAAGCGGAGAAATGGCTGAACAAAGCAAATCCCTTTTTATACCTCTTGTTATCTGTGTGGTCTCAGGAATGTGGCTGGATTTCATGGATGTAGTGCCTGGCTGTGTGAGTGAGTGAGAGTAGGAAGGGGTGAGGGAGGCTGTGGAACCACAGGGATGCTCTCCTGAGAGATCCTGCCCACGGTGCTACCCACTTCATGCTTCAGGTGAAGGGTTTGCTTAAGTGGGCTTCACCATAGCGGGGAAGCACTCAGGATACTTCTTAAACAAACCACCACCATGCACAGGGAATCTTCACTGCATGTTTTATCCTCACAAGACAGCTGCTAACATCATGGGGATTGTCCCTCCATGCACCTCTGGACTGTCCCAGCAGAAGAAACCAGACCCATCTACCCCTTACAACCTGTCCACATTTGCTGATGCCTCTCTTTCCCATAGTCCCAATATTCAAACTAACAAATCAATGTAAAATTGCTCTACTTTTTCCTTCTTCCTTCTGGAAGGGCAAAAATCCAGCCCCAAACCAGTGCTGTGCTTTGAGTAGTTTCAGGAAACATGCTGGAGAAGGTCCCTTTTGCTGTGAACACCTGCTGGAAAGGGCTGAGGCAGGGGAACCAGCACCATGAGGGGCTTCTGAAGATGATTACTATCAAAATTCCTTCTGAGAGGGGGGATGGATCCAACCCCTAAACAAAAACAAAGGAAAAGTAAATGTTTTGTCCTTTGATCCTTCAGGATCTCTCACCATGGAGCTGGATGAGTGCCATGGTGACAGCACATTGCAAGGGGGATGCATGGGCTGGGCAGGCACAGCCTCTGCCCCAGCACATCAGACCCCAGCCCCTTCAGCTCCTGTTGAGGGCCTGTGGAAGCCTGGCCCAGCACTCAGAAGCATTCAATGAACAAGGAGGTAAATCATGTAGCATGGAGGGTGAGCTCCTCCCTGACCTCTGAGTAAATCACCTCCATTCTCTGTATCACTCCTTCTGTGGTCTGCACTCCAGGAATGATGCAGCCAGCACATTCCAGGTCTCCACCACCCAACCCTGCTTTCACTGGTGGAGCCCATTTACAGCATCCCTGTGCCCACAACCAGGTCAGGCAGATTGGGCTGTGGACCTCCTTCCTCCTGGCATCCTCTACTCCAAACAATGCTTCAGGCTTGGGTCAGAGTGGCCTGAAGCTGCTCAATGGTAAAAGGCCTAGGGGTGTTTGTTGACAGCCTGGAGACTCAGGGGAGATCTTCTCACTCTGTACAATTACCTGAAAGGAAGATGGAGCTAGACAAGGATTAGTCCCCTACCCCAGGAACAAGTGATGGGACAGGAGGAAACAGACTCAGGTTGGAGGGTTGGACTGGGTGATCTCTGAAGGTCTCTTCCAACCTCTAACATTCTGTGATTCTGTTGTCAAGTGGAGCTTTAGCTTCAGACATAAGGAACCATTTATTCCCCAAAAAGGTTGTCAAGGCCTGGAGCAGGCTACTCAAGGCAGTCCCCATCCCTGGAGTGATTTCAAAGCCATGGACATGTGGTGCTGAGGGATGTGGTTTAGTAATGTTTGGACCTGATGTTCTTAAAGGTCTCTTCCAACCGAAATGATTCTGTTATTCTATTTTATGGTTCTGCACCAGGAGAAGGGTGAGCAATGCTCATGCTCTGAGCCACACAAACAAGGTGTCCCCTAGTGTGAGGTCAAGCTGTGTGTTGCAGCTACTTACCATGGTTCCAAGGGATTGCAGCAAATCTGTCCTCAGCCTCACAGCTCGGAGAAGCAAAGACTCCTTTGTGGCTCTTCGCTCTTCCCACAGCACTCAGCCCCTCTCCTTTCTTTCCCCTCTTTCATTTCTCTCTCATACACATCCAGCTTCCTTCTGTTATCTTTGTCAGCAAAGAGAACCTGATCCTGGTCCATTAGCTCAGCCCCACTCCCCTGCTGTCCCCCCACTGACAGGGAACATGACACTGCACCACCAAGCACAGATGCAAGCTCTCCATCCTGACAAACATGTGTTGAGAAAGCATTTTTGACCAAGTTCCATATCCAGGGCTGGTGTCAGACAGTGGAGGGGGAATGAAGGGACCTCTTGGCTGGAGATAAGCAGCAACAGGAAGCCTGCAAGCTAAAAAGGATGCTAGCCCCAGAAGTTTTTTTGATGCTTTTTGGGGTTGTTTTTTTTTAAAGGAGGGGAGCAGCGACACAAAATAATTGCTGAAAGAATGCAGCTTGATTGCAGACAGCAGGGAGAGTCTCAAATCCTGCTTGGAATGAAAGACCAGGATGATAGCTTAAGGGGAAGAGGAGTTATCAGGCTAGAAGGAGTGATTTATTCCATGAAGGGGATTAAGAGTCCAAAAGTTAATGTACCTAATGTAAAACAGGATGGCTGAGGGCTCTGAGAAGGGGGATGTGGGTGGGAGAGGTGCACATGGCACTGGAGGTGTCAGGGTGCTGTCGGCTTTGCTGCACCTTCCACCCTCAGCACCCCACCACAGGGCTTGCTGCATCCCTCCCTTGGACAGGCTGTGGAGAGGAGAACCTGTCCCCAGGATTGGAATGTCTCCTGCAACCAGATCCTGATGGCAGCAGGAACTTGGCTGCTGGGCAGCTTTCATAGAGTGGTTTGGAAGAGACCTTTAAAGATTTAAAGTCAACAGGGGCATCTTCAACTAGACCAGGCTGCTCACAGCCCTGTCCAACCTGACCTGGAATGGTTCCAGGAAAGGGGTATCTACCACATCTCCAGGTAACCTGGGACAGTGTCTCATCACCCCTTTGAAGGCAAAGGTTTTGGTGGGCTGGTGACTTCATGTGGAGGGTCTTGACTGGGTGGCCTGAGAGGTGCCAGGCACCAGCATGGCCCATGAAATGAGGCAGTGCAGCCCTAGGTCTGGTGGAACCCAAATGGTTTCACCCTTCTCTTCCACATTTAGATGGAAACCAACAGTGATGTGCCTGGTACCAGAGGATGCTCTTTCCCCAGCATCTTTCAGTATCTGAAGGGGGCCTACAAGAAAGCTGGGGAGGGACTTTTTAGGCTGTCAGGTAGTGACAGAACTCGGGGGTATGGAACAAAGTTGGAAATGGGGAAATTCAAACTGGATGCTAGGAAGAAGTTCTTCAGCAGGAGGGTGGTGAGACCCTGGCAGGGGTTGCCCAGGGAGGTGGTGGAAGCCTGATCCCTGGAGGCATTTAAGGCCAGGCTGGATGAGGCTGTGGCCAGCCTGATCTGGTGTGAGGTGTTCCTGCCCATGGCAGGGGGGTTGGAACTGACTGATCCTTGTGGTCCCTTCCAACCCTGTCTGATTCTATGATTCTATGCTAAGAGGCCATGAAATGGGATTGTGATTGTGGAGGTGTCCCAAGGCACACAGCAAAAGAACATCCTCCCTGGATAGGAACCCAAAATACCCCCCACGCTCTGCTCTGCTCCTTCATCTCTCCACAGACTGTCAGTGATGGACCAAAATCCTCTGCCAGCTCATCCCACTGGGGCTGGTGGAGTGGTGCCAGTGGCGTGGGCCAGCGTCCCCTCATTGTTCTTTTAGTCCTCCCTCTATTCATCCCTCCTCTCCTCCCAGGTGCCTGGGCCAGGGAGGGAGGGAATCCTGTCAATCGCTAACAAAAATACTGTGCAAATCATATTAAAATAAAAGGCTCTTGTAATTTTTTTTTAAATTTTTTTTTTTTTTTAGTGTTTATTGAAGTGGTTTCTCTTCATTTCTTTTTCTATTGGCTCCTTGAACATTTTGGAACACGGCTGCCAAAAATGTGATGTTTGACCAGCCCCAGTGACGCTTCTGTTGGCCTCGTTCCCTTCCTTTCTCTCTCCCTATGCTTCAAAGCCTCTCCCTCACGCTACATTTCTTTCACATCACCTTCCACTTGTCCTTCATCTGCAGCCTTCTCATCCCTCCCAGGTCCTCCTCTCTTCTAATCTGCCCCACCTTTCCCCACAGCAGCCCCCAAGCAGCATCTGCACACACAGGCACTTCTGGATGTGCAGAATTTCCCTTAGCTGCTTTTCCCCCCCTTTCTCTGATGGCATCTTCCTTAAATTGCCTCACCCAAAAACCCTGCCCAGCCTCTGGTTTCTCCTGTTCCTCTGGTTTGGCATGGGGGATGCTGGGGACAGGGTTTAGGAGCAAAAGCAAAGGGAAGGACCCAGCAAGATGGGAGGTGCTGGAGCTCTAAAGAAGGGCAACAAAACTGATGCAGGCTCTAAAGCACAAGTTTTGTGAAGACAGTCTGAGAGAGTTGGGGTTGTTCAGGCTGGAGGAGAGAAGGCTCCTGGGAGACCTTCTTGTGGCCTTTGAATACTCAAAGGCCTGTAAAAAAAGATGGTTTTTTTAACAGCATAAGAGATGATGGGTTTGAATAGAAAGAGAGAAACATAGAATAGTAAGGTTGGAAGGGACCTTGAAGATCATCCAGTTCCAACCCCCTGCCATAGGCAGGGACACCTCCCACTAGCACAGGTCACTCGAGGCCTCATCCAACCTGGCCTTGAACACCTCAAGGGAGGGAGCAGCCACAACCTCCCTGGGCAACCTGTGCCAATGTCTCACCACCCTCACTGTGAAGAACTTCCTCCTGACATCCAGTTTCAATTTCTCCTCTTCTGGTTTAAACCCATTGCCCTTTGTCCTGTCATTGCAAGACCTTGTCAACAGTCCCCCCCACCCCAGCCTTTCTATAGGCCCCTTTCAGATACTGGAAGGCTATTATAGAGATTCAGACTAGACAGAAGGAAGAAATCTTTGATGCTGAGGGTGGAGAGACATTGTCCCAGGCTACCTGGAGAGGCAGTAGATGCCCTATCCCTGGAAGCATTGCAGGTCAGGTTAGATTGTATCTGACTAAGCCATTGAAGATGTCCCTGCTTACTGCAGGGAGGTTGGACCAGATGAGCTCTGAAGGCCCTTTCAACCCAAACCATTCTGTGATTCTATGCTTCAATGTCTTTGTGCCCAATTTGCAGATGAGGAAACAGAGCCTTGGCAGAAGAAGTGCACTCGAAGCCACTTTTCCTGAGTCTTTATCCAAGACCTCTGTCCCATGGCCACCCTGTTAGGGCAGCAGCCACTCCTACTGGTTTGGCCAGAGCATACTGGTTTGACCTTTTCCCTGGGCCACACACTTCCTTGCATGATATAAGGTTGTGAGAGGACACCAGACTCCACCATGCCAATGTGTGTCATGTTGCCCAGCTTGGCTCATTCCCACTTTCCTGTCAGCGTGTGATGGATAAGCACACCCCCCCCCCCCTCCCCCCCATCTGCTTCTCTGGAAGGAATGCAGAAAGCTGGGGCTGCTGCTGTATTTAATCTGCTAATGGTATTAATTCCCTATTAAATTAAATATGTTGCTGGTTGGGTTTGGGAAGGAG
>VWZE01005578.1:87883-99615 GCA_013396675.1 Eubucco bourcierii | reverse complement strand
TTTGCATATTATTGGGCTTTATTTGTCCCATCGAGGGTGGCGAGAGGAAGCGCAAAGGCTTCGAGTGTAAAAATAAGTCTGGTCTGGGATTTACCTGTGGCTGAGGCAGGTGAAAAGTGTTCTGTGATGGATTCTTCTCTGTGAATGAAGAGACAAAGGGGAGTCTCTTCCCTGTCTGACACTTTGGTAGCAGCATATTTTCAGACAAGGGGAGGTGAAGTGAAAAATCTGGTCTGGATCAATGTGGTTGTAACACCTTAGGTGGACTCTGCGATGCTGCTTTAGATAAAGGTGACTCAGGATCAGAATTGTTTCAGTTGGAAAAGGTGATCGAGTTCAGCCATTCCCCAACTCTCCCAAGCCTGGTGCTAAAACATAGAATCATAGAATGGTAAGGTTGGGATGGACCTCAAAGATCATCTAGCTGCAATCCCCTACCATAGGCATGTCCCTTAGAACCACATCTTTTTGTCTTTTAAGCACCTCCAGGGACAGGGATTTGAGCATCTCCCTGGTGGGCTTATTTTACTGTTCAAGAAAACATTCCTAGGGTTTCATAGGCTTGCAAAAAGTGCCTGTAGAAGACTCATGGTGGGAAACCTCTCCCTGTCACCTCATGCTAGATCATTCATCTCCATCTGACTCACTCCCTGGGAGAGAATTTTGTCCTGGTGTTTGTTTGTTTAGTCTCCTTTTTCATCACTTGCAACTCAAGACGACTATGAGCTGAATGCTTCCAAACCTTCTCCCTGGGATTTTTGGATGACAGGGCCCTGCCCTCCCAGGAGTATTGGAATCATAGAATTACATAGTGGCTTAGGTTAGAAGGGACCTCCAAATGCCATCTGGTCCAAGCCCCTCTGCAGTCAGCAGAGGCATTCTCCATTAGATCAGGTTGCTCAGAGCCCTGTTAAGCCTCACCTTAAACATATCCAGAGATGAGGCCTCAACTACCTCCCCAGTCAACCTGTTGCAGTGTTCCACCACCCTCATGGTGCAGAACTTCTTCCTAACATCCGATCTCTATCTCCTCTGCTCTCATTTCAATCCATTCTCCCTCATCCCATCACTGCAGGCCTTTGCAAACAGTTCCTCTGCAGCCTTCAGGTACTGGCAGGCTGCTTATTAGGTCTCCCTGGGGAACATTCTCTTCTCCAGACTGAACAAGCTGATTCCCTCAGCCTGTCTTTGTAGCAGAGGTGCTTCAGCCCCTTGATCATTTTCATAGCCCTCTGGATCTTATCTGTCAGGTCCATTTCACAGGCTCACAGGACGTCAGGGGTTGGAAGGGACCCAAAGAGATCATCCAGTCCAACCCCCTTGCCAGAGCAGGACCAGACAGTCTAGCTCAGGGCACACAGGTACATCCAGAAGGGCCTTGAAAGTCTGCAGAGAAGGAGACTCCACAACCTCTCTGGGAAGTCTGATCCAGGATCCAGTGCTCTGTGACCCTTACAGTCAAGAAACTCCCCCTTGTGTTGAGGTGGAACCCCCTCTGCAGTCAGCAGGGGCATCTTTAACTAGATCAGGCTACCCAGAGCCCTGTCGAGCTCACCTTGAATATTTCCAGGGATGAGGGCTCCACCACCTCCCTGAGCAACCTGTCCCAGTGTTGCACTACCCTCATGGTGCAGAACTCGTGCTCTGTGACCCTTACAGTACAGAAGTTCCCCCTAGTGCTGAGGTGGAACCTCCTGTGCTGCAGCCTCCATCCATCTCATACAATCATAGAATCACAGAATCATAGAATGTTAAGGTTGGAAGGGACCTCAAAGATCATCTAGCTCCAACCCCCTGCCATAGGCAGGGACACCTCCCACTAGTACAGGTCACTCAAGGCCTCATCCAACCTGGACCTGTCCTTCTCGTACCGAGTGCTCCAGAGCTGTATTCCAGGCGAGGTCCCACCAGAGTGGAGCAAAGTGGCAGAATCACCTCTTGGGAAAGTCTGGTGGGCCCAAATTCACAGCCCTGATTCTTAGGAGTTTCCAGTGCTGGGGAGAGGTGGATTTGAATTCAAACCTGTGTGCCTGCATGGCTCCTGCAGCGAGGAGGGAGAGCTTTGCCCTGCTCCTCGGCTGGCTGATTAAAGCCAACCAATCCTCATCAGAGCTGTGCACGCCGAGCGTCGGGAGGAAGCATGGCCAAGTGCATCATGATGATTTGCTAATAGAGCTCAGAGACTCGCAGCCCCTAATTAATGTATTCATGAAACCTAAACACAGAGTAGGTTGCAGAGAGAAAAAACAGGTAGCACACGGGGATTTCATCGCTAATGAGGTTCTGATCGCCGACGTCCCTGCCACCCACACCTGGCTCGGCTCTGTTTGTTCGCCAGTGATGTGAGAGGAAGGGCTCTTAGGACAAGCTGCTGCTCCTCTTCTCCTCCATCCCCAGGCTCTCTGCTGCACATGCCACCCCAGGTGTGGACCTGGCTGTCCTGAGTGTCCCTGGCTGCCCTGAGTGCAGCAAGAGCAGTGTGGCCAGCAGAGCAAGGGAGGGGATTCTGCCCCTTTACTCTGATCTCCTGAGACCCCCATCTGGAGTCCTGTGTGCAGTTTTGGAGCCCCTGACACAAGAAGGACATGGAACTGTTGGAGCCAGTCCAAAGGAGGCCACAAAGGTACTCAGAGGGCTGCAGCAGCTCTAATATGAGGACAGGCTATGAAAGTTGAAGCTCTGCAGCCTGGAGAAGAGAAGGCTTAGAGGAGACCTTAGAGTAGCCTTCCAGTATCTGAAGGGGGCTACAGGAGGGCTGGGGAGGGACTATTGACAAGGGCTTGTAATGACAGGATGAGGAGTAATGAGTTTAAGCTGCCAAAAGAGAGATATTAGGAAGAAGTTCTTTCCAGTGAGGGTGGTGAGACACTGGACCAGGGAGGTTGTGGCTGCTCCCTCCCTGGAGGTGTTCAAGGCCAGGTTGGATGAGGCCTTGAGTGAGCTGTTCTAGTGGGAGGTGCCCCTGCCTATGACAGGGGGGTGGAACTGGATGAGCTTTGAGGTCCCTTCCAACTCAAACCATTCTGTGATTCTATGAAAATCACACATCCTCAAACTCCAAATTAGCTTCAGAAGAAGAAGAAGAAGCCTCTGTGCCAAACCCAGCAGCAACTCTGAGTGCATGAGAGCTCTGGGGATCATGAGGGTTTATGTCAGGAGCAGTGTGGCCAGCAGGACCACCAGAGCAGTGATTGTCCCACTGGACTCAGCACTGGTGAGGTTGTACCTTGAATGCTGGGGTCAGTTTTGGGCTCCTCACTACAAGAATGACACTGAGGTGTTGGAGTGTTTCCAAAGAAGGGCAATGAAGATGGTGAAGGGTCTAGAGCACAAGTCCTGTGAGGAGGAACTGGGGTTGCTAGGTGTGGAGAAATAGGAGGCTGAGGAGAAACCTTCCTGCTCTCTGCAAATCCTTGAAAGGAGCTTGGAGCCATGTGGCAGTTGGAGATGTCCTCTCCCAAGGAGCAAGCAGTGGGATCAGAGCAAACATCCTCAAGTTGCTCATGGGAGACATTTAAGTCAGACATGAGGAATAATTTCTTCCCCAGAGGGGTTGTCAGTCCCTGGAAGAGGCTGCCCAGGGAAGTGTTGGCGTGCCTATCTCTGGGGGGGTTCAAAAGCTGTAGCTGAGTGGTGACCTGGCAGGACTGTGTTTACAGTTGGACTCAATGATCTTAAAGGTCCCTTCCGAACAAAATGAATCTGTGATTCAATGCCTGCCCCAGGGGAAAGAGTGGAAATCTAAGACTAAGTGCAACTCAGACCATTGCCTGATTGAATGGGACATAAATGGCAGTTGTGGGAGCATAAAAGAGTGAGTGTGAAGTTGGCAGCCTGTGAAATGGAGGCACGCAGGCAGAGCTGTCCCTGTGGAGCACAGCCTGGTGTTTGGGTATGGTGTGGTGACAGATGGTGAGCATCTCCAAGAATCTCTTCCCAAACCCCGAGGCAGCTCAGGGGGGAAGATGCTGTATTTGAGAGGAGGGCCTTGAGGGGCTCAGGCTGAGAATGCAGGAGGGGAAGGTGATCCCTCAGGCCCTCCTGCTGTCACCTTCATCCCATGTGAGATTCAAGCGCTCAGGGAGAGGCCACCACAAAACTCTCTCTAAAGTCCTTCTGTCACAGGACAACTAAATGCAGCTTCCAAGGGCCCAGGGAGAGGTCAGAAAAGTGCATCACAGCTGCAGCATTTTCTTGATAACTCTTCCATGAGGCTTTTGCTAGCAGCATTTTGCTAAGACCGTGGCTAGCACCAAGCATGTGGTAGCAGCATGTCCGAATTGCTGGTTTGAACCAAGACCAGTAACACAGTTGCTCCTGGGTGTCCAAACTGCTGGAATTCCATGGGAAAACCACCACCAAGCCTGACCAAAGCTTCTCAAATCACATTGAGCTGCCTGTGGGATAAATTCTGCTCTATGCACTTGCAACAAGCGTGAGGATCAGCAGTATGTGAGCTTGGGCAGGTGTCTGAAATAAGGGCAGGTGAACAAGAAAGGAGATGGCCTCTAATGAGCAGATCCCAGACAGTTCCCTAGTTGAGCTGGCCTAGTAATTGCCATTTATCACTTGTATTCTTTTTTTTTTTTTTTTCTTTTGTGCCCTTTATCTCATGTATTCCTCTTTTTCTGCAGAGGAAAAGGTTTTTCAAATGATGGGTGCCCTCTCAGGCTGTTTGCTCAGCAAGGAAAGGAAGACAGAGAGAGAGAGAGCAGTGGTTTGCAGGACACCCCTCAGCATCCTTTCTCTTTGCAGAAGAGGGGAAAGGAAGACTGGAAAGAAGGAGATATTTCCAGGCAGGTCTCCCAAAAACACAACTGGCATGAGGCTGTGCATTCAAACCTGGCTGTGCAGCAAATAACAGGTCAGCAAACACAAGTGGAAGGAGCTGATCTGGCTCACAGATGATTAAGGCTTTGGGAAATCTATTTCTTAAAACTGCAGAAGGATCTGGGCAGGAGGTGGGGAGCAGGAGCAGACATCTAAGTGACACCATGCTGTGAGTGTGTCCTGCATGGCTGAGTTACTGGTTGAGATTAAAGTCCCAAGTCCTTTCCTGAAGACTTAATTTAGGTTCAGACAAGTCACTTTGCCCTCATTTTGCTCTGCAGGGAGGCAGGCAAGTGTCTGAGTCCCAAGGCACTCAGAATTAAAAGCCAAGGTGGCAAATGTCACAAGCAAAGATGCTATTTACTTTCTTCTCCTGTAGAAGGAGAACTAAAGAAATGAAATGGTCATCCCAGAAACGTTTGAGGGGAGATCACTGATGTAATGGCTGAGAGAAAAGGACATGGAAATAGCCCCAAAAGAACATGGAAATAGCTCCCAAAAGAACACTGAATTAGCCCCAAAAGACATGAAATTAGACCTCAAAAGAACATGGAATTAGTCCAAAAATGACTTTTTGTTTGTTTCTTTCTTTCTTTTTTGGGTTGGTTTTTTTTTTTGTTTGTTTGTTTGTTGTTTGTTTGTTTTGAGGTTCTGCACCAGAACAAGCAGAGAAGAAGCCACTTTCATTTGGGCTCAATCTGTACATTTCCCCAGTGGACATCCATTTCATGTGGAATGAAATCTGATGTCATTCCATGCCACCTCACCTAACTTTAGAAGAGCCATCAAACTTTGGATGGCAGAGAGAGATCTGTTTGTCTCTCAAAGATAGTGGTAGAAGAGATGCTCTGTGAGGTCACTCCTGGGTTTGACATATTAGGAAGGCCATCACACAACAAGCAGAACCAACAGCTCTTGGCTCAAAAACTTCCTGCAACAGCTTTTTGCAGCTCTCAGCAATGATGGGACTGGAAGGGAGTACCCAAAAGTGGAAGGTGCTGTGTGGGTTGTCCTCTTTTGAGTCAGTGTGGCTGAGTCCATGGAATAAAAGGCAGTTTAATTACTGTTGTAATAGATCAGATTATAGAGGTACTTGTTTCATGTGGCAACATACCATAGAATGCTCTGGCTTGGAAGGAAACTCCAAAGAACATCCTTCTGCAGTCAGCAGGGGCATCCTCAACTAGATCAGGTTGCTCAGAGCCCTGTCGAGCCTCACTTTGAGTATCTTCAGGCATGGGATCTCAATCACCTCCCTGGACAACCTGTTCCTGTATCCCACTACCCTCATGGTAAAGAACTTGTTCCTACTATCCAATCTAAATCATTTGCTTTGCTCAGTATCCTTCTCCAGCTGTCCTCATTAGCAGGGTAAGTTAACCCCTACCCTGGGCACAGGGTGACTGGAGCACAACTGCCCAATCTGAAACTGCAGGAATCCTTCCTTGCACTTCCCCATTCCACTCTCCACCAGGAGGAGATTGTCTGTGTAAAACATTCATGAGCAGCTTTAAAACAATGAAAAATTAAACAACCTTTGCTATGAGGTATGAAATATTTACTGTGCTGCTGTAAGCTAATTGCATATGGAAGCGATGCGGTGCCTGGGCTAGAGGCTAAGTGGCATCACCAGCGCTCGATGGCTGCAGCCCATCGTTGGTTCTCCTGCTTGGTAGAGTGGGGAGAAAAGTCATGGTGGGACAAGAGGAGCCAACAGCCCTTGGAGTTCCCTCATCTTCTCCTTGGTGTTCCCTCATCTTCTCCTTGGTGTTCCCTCATCTTCTCCTTGGTGTTCCCTCATCTTCTCCCTGATGTTCCTTCATCTTCTCCTTGGTGTTCCCTCATCTTCTCCTTGGATCCCTCATCTTCTCCTTGGATCATTCATCTTCTCCTTGGATTTCCCTCATCTTCATATTGGTGTTGCCTCACCTTCTCCCTGGTGTTCCTTCATTTTCTCCTTGGCATTCCTTCATCTTCTCCTTGGCATTCCCTCATCATCTTCTTGGATCACTCATCTTCTCCTTGGAGTTCCCTCATCTTCATATTGGTGTCCCCTCATCTCCTTGAAGTTCACTCACCTTCTCCTTGGCATTCCTTCATCTTCTCCTTGGCATTCCCTCATCATCTTCTTGGATCACTCATCTTCTCCTTGGAGTTCCCTCATCTTCATATTGGTGTCCCCTCATCTCCTTGAAGTTCACTCACCTTCTCCTTGGCGTTCCTTCATCTTCTCCTTGGAGTTCCCTCATCTTCTCCTTGGAGTTCCTTCATTTTCTCCTTGGAGTTCCCTCATCTTCTCCTTGGAGTTCCCTCATCTTCATATTGGTGTCCCCTCATCTCCTTGAAGTTCACTCACCTTCTCCTTGGCGTTCCTTCATCTTCTCCTTGGAGTTCCCTCATCTTCTCCTTGGAGTTCCCTCATCTTCTCCTTGGAGTTCCCTCATCCTGCTGACAGCAGGATGAAGCCCAAGCAAGGACTAACTACCAGGGCCAGGGTGCACAAACCACAGCATGTCCAAAGGTATTAGCTACAGCAGACTGCACGCTCAGCAAATGCTCATCAAACCAGAGCCTCCCCACACTTTGTCACTCCTCCTTCTCATCCCAGTCGCAGCCCTGGAGTGCACTAATGGAAAATAGCAGAGCTGGCTGAACGAGTCAGAGCAAATGATATATGTGACAAATTAAGCCCACGATTCTGCTCCCTTTAATCATTGCAATTTCCTCCCGGTTTTCCTCGCTGTTTGGAAGTGTTTAAACGTCTTTGGGAGGGAGGGTTTGGTTTTTTTTTTTTTTTTTTCTTCTCTCTCTCTCTCTCTCTTTCTCTTCTGGCTTGATTGCAAACAGCTCTCCGCGGGTGCTCGCTACTCAAGCTGAGCTTTAGCTGGAGTCACAACCGATGGGATCAGTCACCTGGGGCTGCGAGCTGCCTGCTGGGGAACCTCAGCCCGTGCAAAGCCAGACAGGGTCCAAGCCACAATTTCTCTGAGATAGGCAAAGAGTAAACACACAAACCTTTGCAAAAAGCAAGTAGTACATGAGTGGAATGTGTCTGGAGATAAGGCATTGGCCTTTCCACAACCCCCTTTTCCTCCAAAAACCCATGTGCCTGTCTCTGCCAGCCCTCCTGCCACCCCTGCACCCACAGTGCCACAACCCAGCAGAGACAAAAAGCCCTGTTTCACCTTGCTTTCATCAGCCTCTTGCTCCTTCAGGGCATCAAAAGGTCATTTCTCTCCCTGATGCCGCAGCTGGGATCTGAGTGAGCAGAACAAGCAAGGAAGAAAGAAATCAACAGCGGGCTCAGAAAGTATCCCTTCTTTCCATTATTATAGGATTTATCTTCCCAATATACAGGGAGTGTTGCCTGGCAACAGAGGCTCTCCCGACCTCTGCCATCTCCCCCCAGCATAGCCCAAACCAGCTCGAGCCGCACGGAGCCTTCTCCGGCACAACCATGATTTACATGTTGCTCATCTCTCCATCTCCAGCCCTTCCTTGCTTCTCTCTGGTGGCAAATGCTTCCCAGGAATGGCAGTCTGGAGGAAGGGCCACCACAGATTCTTCACTGGGCATGCCCATGCTGAAGAGGCTGGTCATGAGGCTGAGCTGCTCCCAGAGCTCACCAACAAACTTTAAGCAGCATCCAAGCTTTCAAACAAGCACATCCTCAGGCAAAAGCCCCACAGACAACTTCCAGGCAGAAGCAACTGATTGTGCAACCGTGGATGTTCATCCAGACTCTGCTCGTGTCCCTTAAACTGCTCCACAGCACTTAGCACAGATATTCCAGGAGCTTTTCAGTCCTCCACACAGAGCTAAGGGATCCTTCTTGCATCCAAGAGCCTCCTGAAATGAATTTTCTTCTGTGTAAACATCCAGAATTTTCCACAGCTGCACCATCTTTCCATCCTACCTCATCATCCCTAAAGTCCTCCCTGCATCTTCCCAGTTGCTCCCAGCTCTCCAAAGCTGGTGCACAATAGGAATGCCCTCTGAGTCCTGGCTTGCATGATACTGCAATGAAGTGGGGTCTAACCAAGCTGTGGGAATGCAGGGAAACACCAATTTCCAGAGACCTCAAACCCTGTCTCAGCTCTCCTGATGCCCTTTTTGGTTCACTGACATATTTCAAGCCGAGAGAGGTGGGGAAACTCTGCAGGTGCTTATTAGAGGAAGAAACTTGGACAGGTAGAAGAGTTGTTCAGTAGGAAACATCATGAAACATCAACCATGGCAAGTGTAGAGGGTCCTGCACCTGAAGAGCAATAACCCCCTGCACAAGTGCAGGTTAGGAGGCTGACCTGTTGGAAAGCAGCTCCATGGAGAAGGAGCTGGGAGTGCTGGGGGGCAAGTTGCCCACGATCCAGCAATGTGCCTTGTGTCCTGGGGTGTATTGAGAAAAGGGTGGCCAGCAGGGTAAGCAGTGTTCTCCAGAATCCTTCTACACCATTCTAGTGAAGCCACATCTGGGTCCAGTTCTGGGTTCTGCAGTTGAAGAGACCCAGGTAACTACTGGAGAGAGTTCAGTGGAAGTTACAAAGATGTTGAGGGGCCTGAAGCATCTTTGTGAGGAGGAAAGACTGAGAGTCCTGGGGTTGTTGAGCCTGGAGAAGAGGCTGGAGGGCAAGAGGATGCAGCTAGATAATTTTTAGTGGTACCAGTGACAGGGCACAGACTGGAACTCAGGAGCTTCTACTTGAACATAAGGAGGTAAAACTCCTTTGCTGTGAGTGTGCCAGAGCTCTGGAACAGGCTGCCCAAAGATGTTGTGGAGTGTCCTTCTCTGGACAGATTCCAAACCCACCTGGACACAATCCTGGTCAATGTGCTGTGGATGACCCTGCTTTAGCAGGTGGTTTGGACCAGATGATCTCCAGATGTGCCTTCCAACCCCCACTATGTTGGGGTTCTGTGAAGAGAAAATTGGGTGAGCTGGCAGCCAAGCAGCTGCTCTACCTTTTACAAACCTCTTTCCAAATCCCTCACGTTGCAGGAACACAGACACATCCCTGTGTCCACAACTGGGCTGGAACATCACAGACTCACAGAAACACCCAGGTTGGCAAAGCCCCTCAGGAACACCAAGTCCAACCTAGAACCCTACTCCGCAAAATTCACCTTAAACCATAGCCCCAAGCACCACATCCAAACCACCCTTCAACACATCCAGGGCTGGTGACTCCACCACCTCCCTGGGCAGCTCATTCCAGTCCCTGACCACTCTCTCTGTGAAAAACTTTTTCCTAATGTCCACTCTAAACCTGCCCAGCCTCAGCTTGAGGCCATCCCCCCTTGTTCAGTCTCCAATTCCCTGTGAGCAGAGCCCAGCAGCAGTCTCTCCACAATGTCCCTTCAAGTAGCTGTAGACAGCAATGAGCTCTGCCCTCAGCCTCCTCTTTTCCACACTAACCATCCCCAGCTCCCTCAGTCACTCCTCATCAGATTTATTCTCCAGACCCTTCCCCAGCCTTGTTGCCCTCTTCTGGACCCACTCCAGCACCTCCACATCTCTTTTGTATTGCAGTGCCCAAAACTGCATACAACCCTCGAGGTGTGAGCTCAGCAAAGCCAGGCCCAAGGGCACAATCCCCTCCCTGCTTCTGCTGGCCACAGCATCTTTGATACAAGCCAGGATGCCCTTGGCCTTCTTGGCTGCCTGAGCACACTCACATCACAGTAACATGGACACATCCCTGTGTCCAGAGCTGGGCTGGGATATGATTTACCCCCTGCTCCATAGCCCAGAGCCTGTGGCTGGCCCTTTCAACAGGGCTGTGTTTGTGGAGCAGCAGATGCCATGGTTACTATCTGGGCAGGGAACCGCTCCCCTTTCCCTGACAATGGCACCCACTGAAACTTCATTCTTCGCTCGGGACAGGATTAATCACTCACACATCACCAGAGAAAAGGGCCTCTGGTAGAGGGGACCTCCATCCTCCTACCCCAGGGATTGCTGAGTGCTGCAAGAAAACTGCCTGGGCCATGGAAGTGTTTCACTGCAGGTTGTGTTTTCACTAATAAATATCATTATATTTGCTCTTCTTTGTTTTTCTTCCCATGCTCTGCCACATCCTGGGATTTTAAACCAGGGTGAAAACCGTTCGTAATGATAAGGGAGTTTTATGAGGCTGTGAGGGCAGGCTGAGAGCATTGGAGTTGTTCAGCCTGCAAAAGAGAAGGCTCCAGAGGTTTTCTTGTGGCCTTTTAGTACTTAAAAGGGCTTCTAAGAAAGCTGGGGACAGACTTTTGAGCAGGGCCTGTTGTGACAGGACGAGGGGTGATGGTTTCAAATGAAAAGAAGGAGATTTAGACTAGATAGAAGTGAGATGTTTTTTATGCTGTGAGTGGGGAGACATTGGCTCAGGTTACCCAGAGAGGTGGCAGATGCCCCATGCTCAGAACCATTCCAGGTCAGGTTGGAGCTCTAAGCAACCTGCTCTGACTGCAGGGGGGTTGGACTAAATGACCTTTAAAGGCCCCATTCAACTGAAACCATCCTGTGATTCCATGATCCCTTCATTCTGTGACAGTGGAAGAAACCTTTTGCTCTCAGCTACCATCGTGGTTCATAGCCCAGCCTGAGCGTAGAGGTTATGCATTGTAATTCCAAAATCCAATCAAATCAAGTGCCACTGCCATGTCTTGGCTAAGGGTGGGGGGAAGTGGGAAAGCAACAATGAGGAAATGGGGGAACAGTGGAGGTTTCCCCAGGGAAACAGGTTTCAAGAGCAGAGCAGTGATTTGTTGCAGACTCCTCCATCCGGTGCTGCATGGCCACCTGCTGCACAGAGAGCTGCCAGGTCAGGCCTGTGTTGACAAGAGAGCAATCCTCTCCAAACTCCAAGGCTTTTAGTTTAGAAGAGCCACACATCTCCTTTTTGGCCTCCGTGAACATTAAC
>VWZE01005578.1:54313-87851 GCA_013396675.1 Eubucco bourcierii | reverse complement strand
TGGGGAGAGGAGGGGATGACAACCCACAAGGAGCAGGAGTGGGGCTCGGTGGAGAACAAGGAGCTGGCACCGATTCTCTGGTGACAAGCATTGTGTAGAAACCTGAATAGAGCAGAATAGGAGAGAACAAAAACTAAAAACTCAACTTCAACAGTATCACAGCCAGGATCCAGAGCGGCTCCGGCAGAGCCCAGCGACTGCAGGCACTTGTAAAGCTGAGGGTGGGCTGCTCTTGTAGAGCGGGGAGCTGGCTGAGAGCTAGGGGCAGGGAGGGATGGGGAGAACTCAGGTGAAAAAAGGTTAAGTGCAGCCAGAGATTGAAGTGAGCCGGAGTCGCCCATGAGAGCAATGCAAACAGCTCGCTGCAAGGAAACCTGATCCGGGGCCATTCACAGCACAAACCCCCAGACAGGCAAGTACCCCCCTCCCTTTCCACTCCATGGGATCTGGCAAGGACAGTGCTGGCTCAGAGTTCATAAATTCTTCAGCAGAAAATACTTAGATACTTAATCAAGGGCTCCTCTGTTACCCCAGAACAAGTTTACACTATTAGAGAGGGGAAGGGGGGAAAAAAAAAAAAAGGAAGAAAAGAAAAAGAAAAGAAACTCACAACACCAAACCCTCAACCAAACTTAAAGGGTCCTAAATAAAGAGATAAAGCAGTATGACAGGACAGCAATAATAGCTTTCAGGTGTATGTTCTGCATAAGATTTCCAGGCAGTTGGTTTAGTTAATGGATTCTCTTAATCTTTCAGCTGTCAGCATGCAATCTATGGTCTACTGTTTCTTCCACACCGTATTTATAGGGACAAATTCAAACTTGTATAAACAGACAGGAGTATCTATTGTTGGGCAAGAGCAGGACACAAAGGGAGCTTGTCACCAATACATCACAGCTGTCTGAAAGTCCTGCCTGGAGAAGCTGGAGTTGGAGGGCAAAGGGAAGCCAGGAGCTGGGAAGGATGCCGAGGTGTTGGGGAGTGTGGGAACCAGAGCTGGATGGCAATGGGCAGGGAGGTGGGTGAGGGCTGCTCATCAGGGGTCTTGGGTGCTTTGTGAGGTCTTTGAGATGCTGAGAGCAAGTAAAGCTCTGCTGCATGTCTGGGTGAAAAGGTAGAAGCTTTAATTTAAAAAGTAGGAACTGACTTGGAGCTTGAGGGGTTTGAGTTGGCTTGTAACAGGATCAGGAAGGGAAAGATGGAGGCAAGCAGGTGGTGAAAGGAAGGGAATGTTTCCAGGAATGGGGCACCTACCACCTGCCTGGGCAACCTGTGCCCAGCAAGCATGTCCCTGGAACAGCAGCATGGCAAGGGAAGGGCAGGCACACAGACACATTGCTCTCCCATTTAAGGTCCAGCTTGAGCAAAAATCCCCTCCTGGGAGATGCCTACATTAACCGGCAAGGCGGGAAGGAGCCAGGAATCTGCAGTAACCTGGCCGGCTGGCAGGGCAGGGCAGTCTGGCTTGCAAGGGGAACACTTCCTAGGCCTGGAAGCTCGGTTTCTGCCGCTCTGCTCTCACTCTCCAACCCTCTGTCACAGTGTCACCAGCTGCTTTGAGCAGGGGGGGGGGGAACATCAGGGTGACTGCCCACCGACACAGGCTTCGCAGGACCCCCAGACCGGGAAAACATCACCCAAACCCAGGGAGAGATGACAGAGTCAAGCCAGCAAGAGGTGACAGTGAGAAGATAAGGAAGTGGGCTGGAGCAGTAGGATGCCCAGATAAGGAGGAGAAAGTTGCTGAGTGAAATCCCAGCAATTCTCAGAGGAAGGAAAGGAGGGAAAGTCACAGCATCCTGGTTCCCACCAGTTCACAAGGGCCGCATGAGGCACCAACAGCTCTTGGATAGAGCAGGAGGTGTTGCAGGGCCATTGCAGGTGCTTAGAGAATCAACTCTGCCCCTTTGGATATTTAAACCATGTAGTGCTGTGTGGAAAGGCTTCCTCTTCCTTTGCTAACTCCAGTCTGAGGCAAGGGAGGTATCTTACTACACCCTGCAGCTACCCTGCTCCTGGCACCAGCGGGGTGCCAAGAACCAATAAAAGTCAGAGAAGTTTCTGCTGTAAGAGTCTGATAGGTCCTTGCCCGGCACAGGCTGGAGATGTGTTGGATGGTAAATTGCAGGATGAGGAAGACTGAAACTGACACCTGGTGCTGCTCTGCTTTGTGTATGCAGGCACTTAAGGAAAATGAGTCGGTTGGAGTCCCCCTCCAAACCCAGCCATGCTTGCTGCCACTTGTTTGGTTGAAAGCAAGACTTTGCAGAAACAGTCCCTCTTGCCTCTCTGTCCTTGTTCTCCTCTTGTTCTACAAGCCTCTGCAAGGTTTCTCCAGGGAGACACAGGTTTCTGCTGTGGCTGATCTAGATTACCCCAGTTCTGACTGAGAAGCCAGTCAGAGAATCATAGAATCACGGAATGGTTTGAGTTGAAAGGGATCATCTGGTCCAACCCCACTGCAGTCAGCAGGGACACCTTCAATCAGATCCCCAAACAACCTGACTTTGTCTCCATGAATGAGGCATCTGCCACCTCTCTGAGGAACCTGAGCCAGGCTCTCACCATTCTCAGCATAAAAAATTTCTTCCTTAGATCTGGTCTGAATCTTCCTCTTTAGTCAGAAACCATCGCTCCTTGTCCTGTCCCAACAGACACTGCTAAACTTTCCATTCCCTTCTTTCTGATAGATCCCCTTCTGCTCCAACCTTTCCTGCTGCTGCTTTCTCAGCTCTCCAGCTAATACAGCACCACTCCTGCAGCATAACGCTGGCAGGTCTCAGCAGGAGGTTTGTGGTGCTGTCTGTTGCAGGCTTGGGCCCTAGGGCAGCACTGGGGCTGTCTCTCATGCTCTGTGCATGAGGGTTTTGGGTGGTTCTGGAAACATTGGGTAAGGGATGGGCATAAGTGCTGCCAAGCTGCTGTAAGAGAAGTGAGCACAGCCCCCTGCAGCTCCCTGACCTGCTCCTGCTTTCTGCTTCAGCAAACTCTTATACTTGTTCAGCTCCCAGAGGAGTGCCTGGAGTCATCATCATCCATATGCATCTTCCACCTGGACAAGCAGGGCTGGATGGAACCAGCTTTCACCCAGCATTCAGCACAGGGCAGAACAGCAGGTCCCAGCAGCAAGTTCCTCTGCCCCAGCACTCCCCTCCCTGGCTGGGAGCACTGGGATGACTGGGATAGGCAGTGGAGGGTAGCCTCCAGCTCCCAGGCAGCCACAGTGATTTGAATATATATAGAATATATATATATTAATGGGCAGGAGGGTGGCAGGGAGATAGCACAGGAGGGCAAAGCAGGGCAGGGTGACGCAGGTTCAGCTTCACTGCCACCCCTGCAGCAGAGGAACCACCCAGGAGATGCTGCGTTCCTCAGGATTCAGTGAGCAGCATCCTGACCAACCTGGAGGCAGGGACCAAGGTGGGATGTAGCTGCAGAGGAGGAGGAGGAGAGGTTTGTGCACCAAGAGGCAGGAGGATGTTGGTCGTCAGAGGGGCAGCTAATGGTTTATTAAGAGGGAGAGAGGTCAGGAAGGCATCATCGAGCCCTGGTGCTATTATGCCACGTATCCAGTTCTGGCTCTTCCGGACACAACTCATCTCTCTCCAGGGTAATGCAGGCAGCCTCCTGCACCTGATCCCTGCATTAACACTGTCACAGGCTGATGATATTATCAAGTGAAGCATAGCCTTTGGAGGAGACAACTTTAACCCTTCTCACGCCAGCAGTGAAGGGAGGGTGAGCCTTGGACCATGTCAAGCAACAGGTGAAAAGGAACCTTTTGAGGGTCAGTTGACTTTGCACAGAGAAATGATTGGGGGTTGAGGAGGAGAGGAAGTGGAAAGACAAGGCAGACCATGATAGATGTAAACTGATGTCAAAGCTGAAAGTCTCTCTAATATTTGTGTCTGCCCACTGGTCCCCCAGATTTCTCCTGAAGGATCAGTTTGGATAAGCCTTTGCTCTCTACACGAATCATTCCCAGAAAAACCAAGCTGCTGGCATCTCTTCTCCTTCCTGGTGCTAAACAGAGACATGAAACAACCACATCAATGCAATTCCATCCTCATGGATGCCACAATCGCCTGCAGCCACAGCAGCCATGGCCACGGCCCTGGACCTACAGTAACCCCTGATTCCCACAGTGGGTCTGGAAGCACAGACCTGAGCAAGACAAGATTTCCCAGATGCCAAGAAGATGTGTGCACAGCTCTCTGCAGGCTGGAATTGCTGGTTTTGGGATGAGAACCACGCAAAAGCTCTCTAGCAGCTGAGTTTCCACTGTCCCTCCTTCCTCACAGGCTGGTCCTTTGGTGATCCTCTGAGTTTCCACTTCCCTGCCACAAAATGGGGGGGCTGTAGCCCATAAGCATCCAACCCCTGGGTTCTTCCCTGCACCCTTGAAGGGTNAAAAAAAAAAAAAAAAAAGGGATCAGCAGGATCACTGAGATGCTGGGAAAGCCCCAGCCCTGCCAGGCAGCAGTGCATTGAGTCCCTCTGCAAAGTCCCCCCTGCACCATCCATGGTGATCATCCTCCAGCTCTGTCCTCTCCAGGGAGTCCACTCCAGATTTGCCTCAAAGATTTAAATTGCTCTGTTGAGATCTCGAGGATAAGGCAAGCAGGAGGAGGTAAGGGCTCATCTTGGGGAGCCAAGCAGCTGATTTAATTCCATGTTCCCATCGGAATCATCGTTTGATTTGAGGTGGGAACAGGTAGCTGCAGCACGAAATTACAGCAGGTGCCAAAGCATGTGCCAGGGCTGTGTTCTGGAGGCAGCCCCACCTTTCAGCCTGTTCATTCTCACTCGTTACCAGCATCCCCAATCCCCTTTAAATTCCTGTTCTCTCTCTCCTTGATTTCCCTCTTGTCCTGCATGCTGAAGTCTGCAAACGACTCACTTAAATCCGTCCCTCCGCTGTCCATTAAGCTTTTAACACTTGCTGCATTTCCCAGCAACCATGCAGATTGTGTTACAGCTCCTTGAAATGTTGCTTTTTATTATTGATCCTACATATAGACATAAAAAAAAAAAAAAACCCACCAAAAAACAAACCAAATCATACAGGCCCATGCAAATATTGATACAGATATTGATAGGTAGCAAATGGTTCCCGTAGCTGGAAGGTACTGGAGGTTGATTTCTCTTAACAGGGGCATCTTTGCCAGTATGAAAACACAGAAGCCAAATTCAAGAGCAGTCTCATAAGCATTAACTTATGAATCAAGAGGCCTTTCCCCAAGGTAAAGGATAAGAAGTAGCTGCTGGGCTTGAATCTGAGATGATAGAGTAGTTCCTCTTATACAAACCCTCTGTTGAGAGGTTTGCAAGTAGTTTTGTGGCTTTGGAAGATCAATAAAGCATGTTGGGTGCCTGGGCACTGGCTGGGACCTGGCTAGGGACCAGCTGTCATTCTTCAGCAGGCTGGGAGTTTTGGGGATTGGTGTCTTCTCCCCAGAAACAAGCAACAGGACAAGAGCAAATGCCTCAGATTGCAACAGAGGAGGCTCAGCTTGGACATTAGGACCAGTTTCTTCTGCATGAAACTGCCTGAAGTCACCAAGCAGGTCTGAGGGTGCAGGTCTGGCTAATGACATCCCTCAGCTTGTGCAAAGCCCAGCTTCTGTGGCACAAGTTTTCTGGAAGTATCCTCATTTTCCTGCCTCTTTAGTCAAGCTCAGGCCCTCAACGCTGGAAATCAGCAATGGAGATTAAAGCTGTGTTGGGTGCTGCTAAATCAAAGCAAGAGGATTAGGCAGAACTGTTTGGCTTCTCAGTTCTGCTTTGCTGCTGTGACCACAGCACACAGTCCAACAGCTCCACTAATCCACAAGCCAACCAAGCCCTTTTCCCAGACATAACTCACCTCTGCCACGGTGCTTGAGCGCAGGATGGCTCAGGGCTGCATCTGGCTGCTGTTAGACCATGCAGCAAATGAGGCATCCATCCCAGCAGAAACCCCTGGAGACTTCCTCCTTTCCTGGTGCCATCCACTGCAGGAGACACTCCTGGTCACATCCTCCAGGTTCTCAGCTCTCCTGCTTGGTGCCCTGAGCACTGACTTCAAGTTAAAGAAAAACAATGGACAATTACTCAAGGTTTACCCAGAGCTTTCTTTCATAGAATCACAGATTGCTTTGGGTTGGAAAGGACATTTAAAGGTCATCTAATCCAACCTCCCTTCAGAGAGCAGGGACATCTTCAACTAGAATAGTTTTGCTTGGAAGAGAGCTCTAAGATCATCAAGTTAATGCAACACAGCCAAGGACACTAAGCCACGTCCCCAAGCACCACAGGGACACTAAACCATGGCCCTAAGCATGACATCTACACAGCTTCAAAACCCCTCCAGGGATTCCACCATTGTCCTGGGCAGCCTGTTCCAGGGCTTTAGGGCCCTTCTGGGGAAGAAATTGTTCCTCAGGTCCAACCTAAACCTCCCCTGGGCAACTTGAGGCCATTTCCTCTTGTCCTATCACTTCTTTCTTGGAAGAAGAGTAAACCCCACCTCACTCCAGCCTCCCTTCAGGGAGCTGTAGAGAGTCAGAAGGTCTTCCCTCAGCCTCCTTTTCTCCAGGCTAAACAACCCCAGCTCCTTCAGCCACTCCTCACAAGACTTGGGCTCCAGACCCTTCACCACCTTTGCTGCCCTTCTCTGGACCTGTTCCAGCACATCAACATCTCTTGTAGTGAGTGGCCCAAAACTGAACCCCACATTCAAGGTGTGGCCTCACCAGTGATGAGCACAGGTGGATGATCACTGGGGCACAGCATTGTTGGTACAAGTCAGGCTGCTGCTGGCCTCCTTGGCCACCTGGCCACACTCTGGCTTGCATTCCAACATCCCTAACCAGCAGCATGGGGGAAAGCATTGTGCCCCTGCAAAAGGAGAGGTGCCTTTAGGAAGCATATGAGGAGGCCATGCCTCTCATTAGTGAGCTCATGGAGAGATAAGTTGCCTCTAAAGATGAGCTATTGCAGACCTTGGTCTAACTTCTTAATTGAGGCCCAAGCCCTTCTGCAGCACAGATGATGAGTGGGGCAACAGCAGGAGCAGATCACAGTCCCCAAGTAATGGACCTCAACAAGGGGAAGGTGAGGGTTCTCCTCACCCCTCCCTGCTCCTCTCCATCTCATTCCTCACATCTCAGGCACATTAGCACAGGGTAATTATGAAAGATCAAAGGCAGACATTTGCAAAGGTTGCACAGGTAATGAAGCCCAGAAATCTGCTCAGAGAGAGGCTGTGCCTTTGTGTAGGGATCTCAAGGAGAGTTTTGTGAAGCCCTGATGAAACCATCTGACTGTGCTTCAGAGCTGATGCTACTGTGATTCACTTAAAACTCGACCCACTTTTATTCTCCATATTGGCATATTTTACCTTTGTGGAAGTTAGGGATAATTGAGCAGACCCAGCAAAACTGCAACAACTGTTTTGTTTGAGCCAAACCTCTCTCTTTTTTCTTTTTTTTTTTTTTTTTTCCGAGGCAAAAGCAGTTGGCAGAATTATTTTTGTCCTAGAATGAGAACAATGGGTACGCACATGGCAACATGTGAGAATTGGCATGTGTGTGTGGGAGTGTGCTCATGGGAGGGACCTGTCCAAAGCCAAGGTGTCCATCAATCAGCTGTGCCCAAGAACCAGCTTCACCCACAGGGCAGTCATGCCCAGGAGGTAGCCATGACCGTGAGCCAGCTGTGCCCATGAGCTTGAGGTGCCCACGAGCCAGCTCTGTGTGCCAGTTGTGCCCATGAGACAGTTGTATCCATGAGCCAGCTGTGCCCACACAGCATTGGGTAGCAGCTTCTTGGGCCTTCTGCCTGTTGCTGAGAGGAGGAGACATAGTCAAGAGTGAGTTTTGTCCTGAGTTAGTGACTTCCCCACAGAAATTCCTCCTCCAGCTCATACAGCAGCTGAAAGGGCATCACCTGGCAGCTGGAGAAGCAGGAGAGAGTCGTGGCCTTGTTGTGTGGTGCCTTCACTGAGCTCCTGCTTGCAGTGGGTGAGTTTTGTCCTGAGTTAGTGACTTCCCCACAGAAATTCCTCCCCCAGCTCATACAGCAGCTGAAAGGGCATCACCTGGCAGCTGGAGAAGCAGGAGAGAGTTGTGGCCTTGTTGTGTGGTGCCTTCACTGAGCTCCTGCTTGCAGTGGGTGAGTTTTGTCCTGAGTTAGTGACTTCCCCACAGAAATTCCTCCTCCAGCTCATACAGCAGCTGAAAGGGCATCACCTGGCAGCTGGAGAAGCAGGAGAGAGTCGTGGCCTTGTTGTGTGGTGCCTTCACTGAGCTCCTGCTTGCAGTGGGTGAGTTTTGTCCTGAGTTAGTGACTTCCCCACAGAAATTCCTCCTCCAGCTCATACAGCAGCTGAAAGGGCATCACCTGGCAGCTGGAGAAGCAGGAGAGAGTCGTGGCCTTGTTGTGTGGTGCCTTCACTGAGCTCCTGCTTGCAGTGGGTGAGTTTTGTCCTGAGTTAGTGACTTCCCCACAGAAATTCCTCCTCCAGCTCATACAGCAGCTGAAAGGGCATCACCTGGCAGCTGGAGAAGCAGGAGAGAGTCGTGGCCTTGTTGTGTGGTGCCTTCACTGAGCTCCTGCTTGCAGTGGGTGAGTTTTGTCCTGAGTTAGTGACTTCCCCACAGAAATTCCTCCTCCAGCTCATACAGCAGCTGAAAGGGCATCACCTGGCAGCTGGAGAAGCAGGAGAGAGTCGTGGCCTTGTTGTGTGGTGCCTTCACTGAGCTCCTGCTTGCAGTGGGTGAGTTTTGTCCTGAGTTAGTGACTTCCCCACAGAAATTCCTCCTCCAGCTCATACAGCAGCTGAAAGGGCATCACCTGGCAGCTGGAGAAGCAGGAGAGAGTCGTGGCCTTGTTGTGTGGTGCCTTCACTGAGCTCCTGCTTGCAACGAGGGATTTATTGCACACATTATTGGGTCACACCTTCAACATTATCTGCACCAGCAATGACTGAAGAGGAGTAATGAGCCATGTTCAGTGGGAGGAAGGCTCAGTACAGCACTGCTTTATCCACAAGGGATGTGCAGCTCCACTCATCTGGTTATTTGACCTTCAGAGCATCAAAGGGAAGTATGTTTTTAACCTAATAAAAACATCCTTTGGCATGGAATACACAAAGTTAAAACTGGCTGGTGTGCAGGTGAGTGGGGGAGAGCTGCAGGAGAGCATTTGAAGGACACAGGGAGGAGCTCACTTAGACCTGAGACAGGCAAATGCATCAGGAAGAGAAAATAAAGGGCTCAGCTGGGACAGTTTGTTACACTTTTCCCAAGGAGGTCTTGGAGTGACATTAACCCTGGAATGGTGCAAAATGACAGGTGACAGGTGCTTTGCACCTCTGGGTTAGTGTTCTCATCAAGGGCATGCTCCTGGGACTGCAGCATCTTCAGGGTCATAGAATGGAATTGCAGAATTGTTTGGTTGGAAGAGATCTTTCAGATCAGTCAATGAAGAGAAGAGAGGAGAAGAGAAGAGGAGAGGAGAATCGAGGAGAGGAGAGGAGAGCTCAGTGTCAGCTTCTGTCTGCCTCAACCTGAAACTTGTCCTCTCCCCTGGCACCTTCCTGCTGCTATCTGTTCCCTAGAAAGGCCAGGGGACACCTCTCCATCTCCATTGAGACTGGTGATGTCCCAAGTCCAGGGTGAGCTCCCAGGTCTGAATGGTGTTGCCATGGCACCACGATGCTCCCTAGAAATGCCCTGCCAAGGAGCTGGAGCGATGCTAATGGAACATGGCACGTGCTAGCATCTGCCAGGCTGAGCCTGGTGTAGCCTCAGCTCAAACCCTGGCATGTCAGCAGCTGAGAAGAGAAGCCCAGAACTTGTCCTTGCTCCCTTCTTCCTCACACAGTTGCACCCCTCTGCAAGGAACAGAGCTGGCTGCTGCTGGGGCTGCTCCTTTGGAGGGGATTTAGCCTTCGCAAAGTAAACATGGAGGCAGCCGATGCACACCTTGTAATTACACTGCTCCACTCTGCAATTATTACATTTTCCAAGCTACAGCTGCTTCCTTCTCATTATCAGGTTAAGAAACTTCTCCTGATAGTAACGTGGCATTAACCCTGTAATTAAGAGGCAGACCACCCAGCTCCAGGCTGCTGAGAGGGGCTTCTCCCAGCGTGGCGCAGCCGTGCCTCGCCTCAGAGGTGGCTTTCAGTTTAGCACAGAAAAGTTATTCTCACTTCATGGACTCAGCTGTGAGCCAGCATCTCAGAGAACTATTTAAGTTGGAAAAGACCTCTAAGATCACAGAGTCCACCCATCAGCCCAACACCACCATGGCCATTAAACCACGTCCCACAGTGCCATGTCCACAGGTATCTTGAACACCTCCTGAGATGGTGACTCTGCCACCTCCCTCCTTAGGCAGCCTGTTCCAATGCCTGACCACTCTTGCAGGAAAGGAATTATTTCTAATCTCCAACCAATGGCACAATTTCAGGCCATTTCCTCTCATCCTATCACCTGACACTAAAGAGAAGAGACCAAGCCCCACCTCACTCCAACTTCTGTTTTTAGGTAGCTGTAGAACAAAGCTACTTCAAGCTCAAGAGAATAGAATCGATGCATCAATAAACCAAAACTACACAACCTCAGTATCAGAAATAATGAAAAGGATTTTCCATGATGTGGATGCCACTTTTCCATCAGCCATGCAGCTGCCCTTCCCCTCCCCCCCTCCTCCCCCTTGGGATGTTTTTATTTTAATAGCATGACAGGAACATCCTCACCAAGATGCCACCGTGGAGGAGCTGAGCTGAGTGCTGTGCAAAGGGGGAAGTGCTGAGCCCTGCGTTTTGGCAGGCACAGAGCTCCCCCCGGGCACCTTGCTCGCAGCTCCAGCAAACAATTTATCTGATGGATTTTGAGTTTCCCATTTGCAAGCAGGGACTTCTTTAAATTAAACTCTTTGTTGTTGGAAAAGCCTGTTTGCTGTGACCCTGCAGCTGCTGGGCAGCAGCGGGGTGGGTCAGATCCTGCTGTCAGTGTCTCCATCAGGACAAGGCATCATTCTGCCCCTTTGCTCTGCTCTCCTCAGACCCCATCTGGAGTCCTGTGTGCAGTTCTGGACCCCTCAGCACAGGAAGGACATGGAACTGTTGGAGTGGGTCCAGAGGAGGCCACCAAGNGAGGGGCAATGGGTTTGAACTGGCAGAGGGGAGATTGAAAGTGGATGTGAGGAGTAAGATCTTTACAGTGAGGGTGGTGAGACACTGGCACAGGTTGCCCAGGGAGGTTGTGGCTGCTCCCTCCCTGGAGGTGTTCAAGGCCAGGTTGGAGGAGGCCTTGAGTGAGCTGTGCTAGTGGGAGGTGTCCCTGCCTATGGCAGGGGGTTGGAACTGGCTGATCCTTGAGGTCCCTTCCAACCTTACCATTCTATGATTCTATGATTTCTGAAAGGTGGGGACATGGAATCATGGACTTACAGAATCTTTTGGGTTGAAAGAGATTTTTAAGATCACTGAGTCCAACTGGCAACCCAGCACTGCCAAGTCACCACTAAGCCATGGTCCTCAGCACCACATCTACAGCTGCGTGGATGGGGACTCTAATCCTGCCCTTGGCAGCCTGTTCCAGGCCTTGACAAGTCTTTTGGGGAAGAAGTTGTTCCTCATGTCAGATCTGAACCCTCTTTGGCAAAACTTGAGGCTGTTTCCTCTCATCCTATCACTTGCTCCTTGGGAGAAGAGACCAAACTCCACCTCAGCACAACCTCCTTTCAGGGAGTTATAGAGAGTGAGGTCTGCCCTGTGCTTCCTTCTCTCTAGTCTACACCACCCCAGCTCACTCAGTCACTCCTCACAAGATGTGTGCTCTAGACCCTTCACCAGAGGAGCCCAGACTCCTTACATCACCCAAAGCAATTCCAGGAAGGCTGTGGCAGTTCCCAGCCATGGCCCTGCAGTGCCCACCTGTGTTTCCATCCCCTGGATGCAGCACACACGTGCAGGCAGCTGCACTCTGGTCACCATCAGTGCAGAGAGTGGAGCTGCTGAGACAGCTCAAGACTTCTGGCTGAGCATCTCCTATTTTAAGGGGCATATCTGGAGAGGGCAAGGTACAAGGGCTGAGCCACAGACACAGCAGTTTTGACCCTGATCCTAACGAACCTCCCCAGCCAATGCCACTTTTAATTCACTGATGAGAAAAAGGCACTTCTCAGCCCAAGAAGTTCAGAGCATCATCTCACCCTCATGTCATTTCATGACAGTCCAAGGTCTGGCCAGTGCAGTGTACTTGGGAAGGACTTAACTGCTACTGCTGAGTTCAGACCATGGCATAACTTGACACCTTTAATTACAGGAAGCTGAGCTGGGCTGCAGATACAGCAGCATAGCTGGGAGTGGGATCCTATCAGTGCAATCAAATCCACCCTGAGAGCATCGGGCAGGGTCCATGGTCAGAGGGGAGCAGCCAAGACGCTCCTGCCCTGCAGCAGGAGTGGGAGCTTGGGCTGCTGCACACATTTACCTGCCTCCTGCAGTTGCTTTCTTTTGGCTCAAGGAGTAAATCTGGGAACAGCTTTACCTGCTACAGTAGTCTGCAAAATAAAAAGGGATGGAGCAAACATATTTAAGCTCTTGCTGTGCTCGCCAGGAGCAGCAGAACCTGCCTCTGTGAGCAGAGCTGTGCAAGCCAAGGGAAAAAAAAAACCAAACAAAAAAAACCCAAACCTTCCCAGGCAGGAGAGCCAGCAGGTCCATGTCCTGACGCTCACCTTGGCTGGGCTGGAGCCCTGCTGGGCTTCACACCTTGGATCGGCACAGCTGGAGCAGAGCAAACACGGCAGCAGGGTAAGCTGCCAGCCACGCAATGCCTTGCATGCTCTGGATTTGACCACGGCTTTCAATACCTCAGCCTGAAACTGGGACTGTTGTATGAACCACCTCGCCCAGAGGACCCAGGGCTGGGAGCCAAAGGCTGTTCCTCTGTGCTGCAAAAGCAGAAATAAGTGCAAATAAAAAAAACAAAAAAAAAAAGGCACAAAATTTCCCTGGATTTTCTTTCAGGTTCACCTGCAGAAAATCAGTGGCTGCAGGCACTCCCTGAAGCACGACCTCAAAAGGTTGTTTAATCCAACACCCCTCTCTGGCAGGGGGGTTGGACTAGGTGATCTGTAGATGTCCCTTCCAGCCCCTGACATTCTATGATTCTATGACCCCAGAAAGGATGGAGTGACTGCTGGGCCAGGGGGTCCACCAACCTCCCTCACTGCTTCCCCTTCACCTGGGTGGAGGAGCACAGCCTGTAGCCTCGGGCAGAGCCCAGAGCATAGGGAAGGCTTGGAGTAGGTGTGCAGTACCCATGGGTGACATGTGGCCACCCCAGGAACTGGGGGACAGCCAGCAGCAGTCACCGTGGGGCCGTGCCACCGTGGGATGTGAGGAGGTGCCGGTGGCAGCGCTGGCTGCAGAAGCTCCCTCTCTAATGGGACATTTCCCCTGTTATCCCAACAGCTCCGGTTTCCAGGCAGTTTATCACCCACCTAAAAATCGATGACAAGCCTGGGTGACCCCCTGACCTGGAAGTATAAATTGGCCCTAATTATCACAGCGGCTCGTGGTGTGCTGGGTGCTCTCTTCGGGGCCAGAGCTGGCAGCAGTCCTGCCCTCTGACCCTGCTGCATTTCTCTTGGGTTAGGGCTTTTCTCCCTATCCCAGACTGCAATCCCAGGTCCTTCCTCCTCTTGCCAAGCCTCCCCCCGCACATCTGGGACCACTGAGAACAGTGCCAGGGTGCTGCTGGGGGCACAAGCTTCTGCTGGGTAGAGCCCGGGGGTGAGGGGAAAGTCAGACCATCAAAGTCGTGTCTGGCCCTCCTGGGCTTTATTTCCAGCCTTCATTTTCTTTGTCTTCAGCCAGCCCATCCTTAAGATGAGGGTAAAGGACACCCCTCACAGGCATGTTTAATTAAAGATGCTTTGAGGAGCCTCAGATAAATAAAGAGGGGCCACAATAGCATGGAAATATCCTGAGGAGTGATGGGTGCCCAGGGAACCGAGACAGGTTCCCTGGGGAGACCCAGGGGAATGCTGTGGTTTCTCCCCCATCTCCTTCCCAAGCCCTTGGCATTTGTTTAGCCCCAGGCTCTATCCAAGGTAAACGAGGGCCATCGGACCCTGCCACCTCTTCCCACTCCAGTTGCCAGGGGCTGCTGAGTGCTCTGGCAGTCGAGCAGCCCTTGAAAGGCTCCTTTCACTGTAATTAGACATGTAAAAATGAAAAACCGAAGGAAAAGAATTTATGCATCTTCTAATAGCCCTCAAGTGTCCATCCAGCCACAGCTTCTTTTTTTTTTTTTTTTTTTTTTTTGGTTTTTTTTTGTGGGGTGTTTTTTTTTTTTTTTTTTTTTTCCTGGGCTTTTATTTGGAGAGTTGCTATAATTTATGTCATGCAATTAGGTTTTTGTCTGCAGGCTCTGGGAGGGAGCATGAGTGTGGAGCAGGAGAAGGAACTCAGAGCCTGGTGAATAGACAGAGAAGAGGCAGAGGCACCAGCGTGTGCACCTCTGCTCATCCCTGAGAGCCAGGAGCCCTGCCTGGGGCAATCACAGAACCAGGATTCACACCAGTCCAGGAATGCCCAGTTTGGAGGGCAGAAAATGGGTCTGAAGCAGTCCTAAAGTATGGACCAGAAGAACGATGAAACAGGGAAGTGAAAAATCCCTCAATGGGGTCTCTAGTTCTGATGGGAACAGTGCCCATTCCTGCAGAAAACTGGCAGAGGAGGGTGGCAGTGGGTACCGGGTGGGGTTAAAGCTGCATCCTCCAGCAGTTGCTAAGTAACAGTGTCCTGTCCTCAGCATCACCATCCTCAGCATCACCCATCTGCTGGAGGAGAGCGTCAGGGTGGGATAAATCCTGCCTGCTCAACTGGGATTGAGCATCTTGCTCTGTGCAGGGTGGGGAGAAGAGGGACCTGCTGGGGAAGGAATTGGTGAGAACATCAGAGAGCGCCTGGGGCTGAGCCATCACTCCTGCTGGGAAGGGCTGTCAGAAGCGAGGGGTTGTTTCTCTCCTCATTCCTCCAGACAGGCTCCTCCAAACACAACAAGGCTGTGTTTTTCAGCCCGCATGCAGCAGGATAAACCCAGCAGATTGAGCCAAGCAGAGAGCAGAACAGGCTTCCTGTGCCTATTTGCTTAAAGCCATGTGAAATTTGGCTTCAGAAACCCCCACAACCCACTGCCTCTCTCTTTGCACAGCAAACCCCTTCAACCACGATTCCCCCAAAGAGGTTGGTTGGGTTTTTTTAGCTCAGTGTCCACTTTATGCCCAGTTCATTGCCTGTGGCCTCAGCCTTTGCATGCCAAGCTGGCCACATGCTGCTCCCCCAGCCCCTCCATGCCTGACACCCACAACAGATCCCTATGGCCACAGACAGCTAGGGATCCTGGCTGTGGCCTCCCACTTGCCTGGGGCTGCCTGCTGGGGAGGCCAGAGGAGATTTAACGAGCAGAGGTGGAAAAAAAAAAAAAAACAAACCAAAAAAACCCCAACAAACCAAAAAAAACCCGAACAAAAAACCCAACCAAAGCAGGAACATTCAGAAACCGTGCTGCCAAAACATGCACATTCAGCAAATGCTGTATCTGGGGTATCAGCAAAAGTAATCACAGCCCAGATTGTGCCGGGCAAGGCAGATCCCAGGGTGCAGGAGGCCCCTTATCTGCCCTAGACCTGCTGAGTGACTGAACAAACACAGGCCCCTGCTCCCCTCCCTCCTGCCCACACTCCCCCCACCCCCAAGAAGCGAGTTCCTCCTTGCAGCCAGAGCTTGCTTTTCCAGCAGGACTGTCTCCGCTGAAGCCAGGTCCAAGCCCCCATTCCCAGCACAAGGAGGCTGCAGCCGCTGTGTGGAGCCCAAGCAGGTGTGAAAGGCAGCGGATGCGCCCCGCTCCTGCCTCGCTGTCATCTCGCCATCAGAGGCAAAGCATCACCTAAGCCGACACGCAGATGGTGCAGGAGGACTTGCCCTGCGCTCAGCCTGCCACCTCCAGTGGTGTGGGGGGGTGGGTGTGTGTGTGTCCTCCTTGTCACAGGTCACCAGCACTTGAGGGGAGGCCAGAGGGGCCGTGTTGGAGATGTAAGGTCTGGGTGTAAATGCAAACCGCATTCAAAGATCCTTCTGACAACAAGGGCAGAGGAGATAAACGCAGCTCCCGGGCAGCTCTGCCGCTCCGGGCTGGGGAACTGCGGCACCTCCCAGGGGTCCAGTCCGGGGGAGGGAAGCATTTTAGTAAAGCAGAAATTGGGTCAAATCCCCTTGATTGTCAGAGTAAATGGGACAGTGTGTACCTTTTATTTACCTTCCTACAGGGCAAATGTAGTGAGCATGTAATAAATCATTTCTGCAGCTGCTGGGCAAGCCTCCTGCTGCAAAGCCAGCAAAATTCATGCATGCTAAACCTGCCCTAATTACAGCTCCTGCTCCTCTTTCACTCCTCCCAGCTCCTTCTTCCACATCCACTTGCTTGCTTGTCACTCCCTCTGTCTTGCTCCTCCTTTTCTCCATCTGCTCCTTCCTTGCCCTTTGCTGTTTACAGAGGGACTCCCTGGTTATTGTCAGCTCCACTCCTGCCCTTGGGAACACAGGCTCCAGCATGGATAATGTCAGTTGGGATCTAAGTGACCACCATCAGTCCAGATCCAATGGCTTGGAAACCTCTTGGGTCTCTTTGAGAGCTCACAGTCTTGCTGATGCATCCAGACCTTCTTTGTGGCTGTCTGACCAGAGGTCTCCTCTTACTCAAGGATTCCTGAGGAAACTCTGTTTCTTTGGAATGGTAGCAGGATGGAGAAGGAGCTCCCTGGGAGGTGACCTCTCATGGGGAAGGACAACCTCTGGAGGTGGCCTCCCATGGGGAAGTTGCTCCTTGGGAGGTGACCTCCCATGGGGAAGGAGCTCCTCTGGAGGTGGCCTCCCATGGGTGCAGAACGAGCTATTGCTGAGACCTGAGGCTTCTCACAGCACTTCAGACATCAGAGCAGTGAAGCTGTGCCACGGGAGAAATGACAATAGACTTAAATTGCAGCAAAAAGGATCCAGATTGGTGTTTACAAAAAGCTTTTCTGTGGAGAGGAAATCTCTGGAGCAGATTGTCTGGGGCACTGCCAGAATTCCCAGCACTCCCATCTTGTGGCAGCAGCAAATGAATAGATGTTGGGAACCAATTAGGAGGAGCTGGTCCCGCCCAGGAGAAGGGTGTGGGACAGGGTGGGGAGACCCCCCCATAGACTGCTGGGACACGGTCCTGAGGTCCTTCCTTCTGGGGAAGGCTGATGAGGTGGAACCTGAGGCTGGTTCTCAAAATCAGCTTCTTCAGCAAAGACAAGATGGAAGCAGAGACATTTAGGAGGTGCCCAACGCAGTGGAAACAGGCAGAGAGGCCAGCACAGGGCACACTGCTGAGCTCACAGAATCCATTCATCCCTGACTCCAGATGGGCTTCCAGCCTTTGGCTCTGGGAAGTGGTACTGGGACACAACCTGGAGCACCCAGGTCATGGCAGCACAGTGGGGCCTAGGCAGTTGCACTGACCTACAGTGAGCAATGCTTTCTCCAAAGGGAGTGGAACTCCAAGCATGCTGAGGGCCCTTGGTTTCCCAAAGCAGGAGAGGTTACCTTTACCCTGCAGATAGCAGGAGGGAGGGGAGCATGAACTGCCCTTTCAATGCTTAGCACCACCTATAGGGCAGAGGTCTGGGCTGTTCTCAGTGGTGCCCAGCAAAGGGCAGTGGGCACAAACTGGAACCCAGAAAGTTTCATCTGACCACGAGGAGAAACTTTTTTGCTGTGAGTGTGCTGGAGCCCTGAGGCAGGCTGGCCAGAGACGTTGTGGAGTCTTCTTCCCTGGTGTGATGGTTTGGGAGTTACCCACCCCACCCCCATACTTTGTAAAATCCCCCAGACTAGACTCAACCAGCTGGAAGTTAAGGCCTGAAGCTCTATTTACAGCTCAGCACAATGTACAAGCAGATATTTACACAACAGACAGGAATAGTTACAGACATAGACAAGGTAAAGGGAATACAGAAACACAACTTCCCTCCCAGAAATCAGAGACCCCAGGAGGGGCTTCCAACCACCCTTTCACCCCCTTTCCACCCCTCTACCTTACCCCATGGTCTGCCTTAGGTGCAAGGTGAGTTTGGAGGATGGACCAGGGAGGTTAGAAGCAGAGTGGTTAGTTAGGTTATTCAGCAGTGAGGAGAAGGCAAAATGCCGAGACCAAGACTCTCCGAGCCTGTGAGGGTATCTTATCTCTTATCTGTATTTGTATTCTTGTTCTTCTCCATCTCAGCAAGCCTATGAGTGAAGTAACCATCACCATTGTTTTCTTTCTCACAGCCTACAATATCATTTTCTCCATTCAAATATTCCAATTAGCCTCAAACCAGCACACCTGGAGAGGTTCTAAACCTCCCCTAGACATCGTGATCCCGAGTGGACCGCAGATGGATGACCCTGTTGGCCTGGATCTCCAGAGGTGCCTTCTGACCCCCACCCTGCTGGGATTCTGTGATTCTCTTCTTTCTCTGCCCCCCACCCCGAGCTGCATCTCTCAGCTGTCACTGCTGGGAACAGCCGTGCACCATGTGTTGCACCCTGCCTCTGTAGCTGTGGGGACCTCGAGGTCCTTAAAATAACCCTGGAGAAACAAACAAACAAACAAACAAACGAGCCAGCGCCAAGAGCAAACCCAGAACAGGCTCGTTCCAGCCTTTTTCTCCAGCAGAGCCTATTCAGAGACCGCAGAGAGGATGACACAGTGGGCCAAGCTAAACACCCCTGCAACACACTGCAAACAATAGCTTCACAGAGCACGAAGCCAGAGGGAACCGCTGTGGTCATTTGCTCTGACTGGCTGCAGAACACATGCCATGGCACTTCCCAGAATTCATTGTTTAAAACTAGGCAAAGGCGTGCAGAAAAACATTCCCTCCTGATTTCCAGTGCTCCAGGGAGGGGGAATGAGCTGCAGAAGGGCACCAGGGATGAGAGGGGGTGAGGGGGAAGGTTCTTCCTTTAATTGGTTTGAGGACACTGTGTGACTGGAGTGAAAACCTCGTTGACTGGAAACAGCAGTTGCAGGGAGATGGAAAATGTTTGTAAATTTGGGCTAAGACCAGACTTAGCTGAGCTGGGCATTGCCAGCACAAAGTGCTTGGACTCTTCACCCTGAGACTGATCCTGAGGAAGGGGAGGAAGTAGGCAAGTGTAAAATGCCACTACCAGAACAGAAAATGTCCTGTTGGGGTTTTGGGTGGTGCCCCCTCCATGTACTTGCCTCTATTCTCCATCCCACCTCGCCTATGATGCCAACAAACTGGCTTTGTTACACTGTCATGCACAAATGCACTTTAGAAGGCATTTGGGAGAGTGTGGCCAGCAGGTCAAGGGAGGTTCCCTTCCCCATCTGCTCTGCCCTACTGAGGCCACACCTGGAGCACTGGGTCCAGTTTGGGGGTCCCCTGGTCAAGAGGCACATCTACTGGAGAGAGTCCAGTACAGGCTATGCAGATGCTGAGAGGCCTGGAGCATCTCTGTGAGGAGGAAAGGCTGAGAGCCCTGGGGCTGTTTAGCCTGGAGAAGAGCAGCCTGAGAGGGGATCTGATTGATGCTGATCAACAGCTAAAAGACAGAGGCCAAGAGGATGGGATCATTCTCAGTAGTGCCCAGTGACAGGGCAAGGGGCAGTGGGCACAAACTGGAACCCAGGAGGTTCCATCTGAACAGGAGGAAAAAATTGTTTGCTGTGAAGGTGCAGAAGCCTCGGAGCAGGTCGCCTAGAAAGATTGCAGAGTCTCCTTCTCTGGAGCTATTCCAGACCCACCTGGACACTGTGATCCTGGGCAAGCTGCTGTGGGTGACCCTGCTTTAGCAGGAGGATTTGGTTGGGTGATCCCCAGAGGTCATTTGCAACCCCTAGCATGTCCATTTTCTAATCTCTGGTCAGTCTGGCAGTGCTGGAGAAGGACACTTTCTCTGAAAGCTGACACTGTTTGCCCAGAGATCCATGAGTCTGACTTCACCTTCCCTTCTAGCCTATGACTTAATCCAAACTAAGCTCCAGCCAAAATATTTCCTCAACTGAAGGGGAAGAGGAATTTTTCCTGTACATTAGGAATCTGGACGTTGGTTTCTCCACAACTCAGCAAGCCCTGGCGTGGTGAACTGGTGGAGCCGACACAACCAAATCCCCTCCAGCAGGGCTGAGCGGTGTCCAGGTAGGGGTAAAGCCATGTGCCATGAGGTGAGCAGTGGGGCTGCAGCCCTACACGTGCTAGGAGGAAGCAGGAGTGTGTCTAGGTTGCATTTTGGATCTCCTCCTCCTCTTCCCCTGAGCTGCATCTCCTCTGAGCAATGTGCTCATCCCCCACTTCTGCACAGCAGGACCAGGTTTGGGTAAAAAGCCAATTTCCCTTCCAGTGTGCCTGGTCCCTTGGATGAAAATGAAGGGAAAAGCAAAAAGGAGAAAAACAAAGCACACAGGGCAGCTCTGACAAATCAAAGGATGAAGAGTGGGCAAGAGAAGGGAGGCTGAGGAGGAACAAGGAGGTTATGAGCTGCAGCCAAACCACTGCAAACCCAGCCACGAGATTATACTTGGATGAGCCTCCTGGAAAAACCAGCTGAAGGAGGGAGGCAAATCTGGCCAGGGATTAATGAGCTCTGAAATCCACTTCCACTGACAGTGCCCAGTGGCTGCTGGAGAGGACAGACATGCCTGAGTCAATGCACTGGGAGAGGTGTAGCTACTAATCCAGTGGCAGGGAGCAAGGCAGACAGACAGACGGACGTCGTCCAAACCACCAGACGCTCCCCAAGCCCTTTCCCACCGTGGCTCAGGAACCTGCTGGCCCTCTGGCCCCAGGGCTCAGCTGACCCCAAACTCAGCAGGAAGGGGAACAGAGTGGTTTAAGGCTGGAGGAGCAGAGCCAAGAATCTTGCTTAGCAGGAATAACGATGGGCATGAGGCACAGCTTCATTAAAAAAATAAAGGTCAGGGTGTGTGTGCATCCATGCATGGACAGTGAGAGAACAAAAAGCCTGGCTGAGGTGGGACCTAGGAACTTCTCCTTAAGGAACCCCTCTGCAGTGAGGACAGGTTGAGACAGCTGGGCTTGTTCAGCCTGCAGAAGGCTCCAGATACACTTTATTTGGCAGTCCAGTACTTAAATGGCACTGTAAGAAAGCTGGGGACAGACTTTTAGTGCAGCCTGTTGTGACAGGATTAGGAATGGTGATTTAATCTAAAAGAGGGAGATTTACACTAGATACAGGGAAGAAATGTTTCACACTGAGGGTGGTAAGACACTGCCCCAGGTTGTCCAGAGAGGTGGTAGATACCCTACCCCTGGTACTATTCCAGGTCAGGTTATATGAGACTCTGAGCAGCCTGATCTAGTTAAAGGTGTCCTTGCTTACTGCAGGGGAACTGAACAAGGTGACCTCTAGAGGTCACATCCAACCAACCCTGTCTGTGATTCTGTGATTCTGTGGTTTTCTGATTCTATAAAATGGTGTGTTCAAGGTGAGCCATGGAACTTTGTCCTAGGGCTGGAGGTGAAGTCTGTGCCACTGGCTGCCAGGGAGCCTGGGGTCCCCCAGAGGAAAAGGAGCACTGGTGGGATGAGATGATCTGGTTTCCTCTCAAGCAGCAGTTCTGGTGGGTTCAGGGAGGTGCATATGAAGTTCTCTCTCCCTAATCACTCCCCAGACTCCACAAGCCCCTATCCCCCTCACCCTGGCCTGGCTGCAGGAGGGTTCCCAGGATCCAGTGAGGACCAAGAGGAGACAAGCAGGGCCTGTGAGCAGGTTTTGGTGGAGGTTAGCCTCCACCCAGGAGCTGGTTATGGCAAGGGAAGAGCCCGCACATGCAGAAGCAGCTTCTCAGCTAGGGTAAACCATGGCTCAGGGAGGATCCAGCTGCTGGGGTGGATGAACTCAGGAGCTCATGTAAACAGCCTTTGAGGACAGACAAGGTTTGAAAGATGCAAAGGCCAGGCCTAGCAGCAATTCCTCAGCAATAACATCCCTGCAGCAGGAAAAATCTCTTTAATTAAGGGAAAACCACTAAACAGCAGCCCTGGTTTCAGAGAAACAACTATTGAAAGCCCACCACAGCCAAAGAAGCCAAAGGCCTTCCCCACAAGCCCTGGGCTGCTTCCAAGGGGCTGATGGGTGTCAGATGCCCATCCCATTTTGCAAACACACCAGGCTCTGGGGTTAAAGACAGCTATCCCTGAGCCTTGGGTAAGAAATGTCAATGTTGAAGCTGCCTTCCTCACCCTGATGAAAGGGAAATGGATCTATTACTATTTTTTCAGTAAATGTTTTTGCTGGCTACAGGACCTGCTGGCTCTTTAAAGGCAAGTGAGTATTTGGTTCCATCCAGCTGTTCCTGTGTGCTGGGAGCAAGAGGTGAGGTGGGAAACCAAGGCTGGGATGGAGCAGAAAGCCAGGCAGTGACAGACTGGGGAGCAAAATCTACCCATCACTGCTCAGGACCTTCCCTGCCCCTGTCACCAAGCTTGTGGATACAAATGGAGGCTCTCAGAGCAGAGAATCCACAACAGAGGGGAGCAGATTGGGTCAGGGCTGAAATCCCCCCCACCCTACCAGCTCTTGGGGGGCTCATCATGGACACCCTGCTTTAGTCAAGCTCCAGGATTGACTAACTCAGGGTAGATACTTTCCCATCTTGCTGGAGAACAAATGGTGTTTGGTGCTGGAAACTTATCTGAACTGATTCTTACTGCCATTTTCCCCTTCCTGGAAGATTCTCTTGCCCCATGATACTCAATTGTAGCTTTATTTGTGTGTCTCTCTCATCACAGAAAACCCATTTTTGTAAGCATGGCCACAGCAAAATATTCAACAAGCAGCCCTGATATGCACATAGACCCTTAGGGCCCATAGCCCTTTTTTGAGCTCCTTATTTCATAGACTTGTAGTATGGTTTGGGTTGGAAGGGACCTTTAAAGCTCATCTAGCCCAATTCTTCTGCAGTCACCAAGGACATCTTCAACTAGAGCAGGTTGTTCAAAGCCCCAGACAACCTGGCCTGGAATGGTTCCAGGAATAGGGTCTCTACCACCTAGGTGGTTGGACTAGATGGCTTTTGAAGGTCCCTTCCAGCCCAAACCATTCTGTGGTTTCAATGATTCTGTAATCATTCACAGATGAGATAGCAGAGATTGAGAGAGGAGAGCTTGACCCAAGTAAAGTCAGCCAGCAACTGCGGGGGAGAAGTGATGACAGTGCCCCTGCCAGGCTCTGAACTGCTGCTCTGTGCATTCAGTGGTGCAGAGCAGTAAGTCATCTGCTCACCCCTGCACCTGGTGGCTCACCTGGAGGCTGAGGAGCAGCGACATTAAAAGGTTTGTATGAGGGAGCCAAAGGCTGGTTTGCCCGAGAAGGCATTAGAATGGCAGAGCTGAGGTTTGAGTCGAGATCCTGTGAGCCTTGACTGCTGCAGCCTCCTGGATGCATCTCTCACGCTTGAATATTGATGGGAAATCAGTGTTAACAGCTCAGCCGGGGAGCCTGACAAACGTCTACCCAGCTGCTCTGCATCCTGGCCTGGGTATCCACACGGGGCTGCTGTGGGCGAGCGTGAGGAAGAAAATTCAAGGAAACCTCAGCTGACAGACCTGACAGTGGCCTAATTTGGGTAGGCAACACGCCCCGGGCCATGCCTGCAGCGCCGGGAGAGCAAAGGTTCCTAAATGGTCGAAAAAGCCCTCAGTTCTGCTCCCTGGCCCCAGGAGACTCCAAGCCCCGGGAGCGCCTGGCGTGCATCCCACGATCCGAGCTGTGCCGCAGCAGAGGGCCGGGTGGGAGCCGTGCGAGGGGAGCCAGCTCGGCTGTCGCTCGCAGCCGCGCATCACTCCCTGCTAATTGCCGCTGACGAATCGGTCTGCAAGCCTTGTGGGACGGTGCTACAACCCCCTATACAGTGGCGGGTCCCTCGGGAGGGTGGGATGCAGATCCACCTTCCCGGGACCATCCTCAGGCTGGGTGAGCCGCCAGGTTATCCTGCGCTCGGCCGATGCTGCGGGTACCGCCTCACGCTCCGCAGCCCTTCGGGTCTCATCCGTTAGCTCTGCTGCCATCCATCCAGAGGCGCCGTGTCCTCCCCGTGCCTGTTAACCTTGTGCATATTTTTAAACGATGCCATTTCCTCCAGCTTGCACAGCGTTTTATTTGTTCTTTATGGCACCACTCGCGCTCGGGCTGCAGGCTGCTGGGAGAGAGAGAGCTGCTGCTGGCTGCGGGGGGGAGAGAGGAACAGGCTGACTCTCCGGGCTGTAACCCTGGCTTTGACATTGACTCCCCGTACTGAGTCCCCTCTCTGCCTGTAAAACCGGGATGATCGTATTCACCTGGCTGCTGGGGGAGGTGGCAGGGTGCATTAAACATCCCGGGCATAAAAGCACTTCTGTTTTTACCACTTTTTTACTGCAAAAGTGTCATGTTTAGAGTGAGAAGTGCAAGAAATGCTCATATTCTGAGTATATCTGAAGGGGAAAATGCTCCAGTGCCTTTGGGCCACCTTCAGTGCATCAAAGGGAGCTATAAGAAGGCTGCAGAGGGACTGCTTACAAAGTCCTGTAGTGATAGGATGAGGGGTAATGGTTTGAAATGAAAGAAGAGTAGATTTGGGTTGGATGTTAGGAACAAGTTCTGCACCATGAGGGTGGTGGAATACTACAACAGGTTGCCCAGGAAGGTAGTTGAGGCCTCATCTCTGGAGATATTCAGAGCCAGGCTCAACAGGGCTCTGGCCAACCTGCTCTAGTGGAGGATGTCCCTGCTCACTGTATGACCTTTGGAGGTCCCTTCCAACCCAAACCATTCTATGGTTCCATGACACAGACACCAATCATGAAGCCCAAGGCAGAAGTGAGAGTTCTCCACATCCAAGGGTCTGAAGCAGCCTAACCTTGATGTGAACATCTGCTTCTTCCAACCCCCTGCCATAGGCAGGGACACCTCCAACCTGTACTAGTGGGAGGTGTCCCTGCCTATGGCAGGGGGTTGGAACTAGATGATCCTTGAGGTCCCTTCCAACCTTACCATTCTATGATTCTATGATTCTCATGGGGCTGTGTGAGTTACAGCACTGCTTCCATGTCAGTGAGAACCAGGAGCTGACAACACTCCCTGGCACAAGCTCTTTGCCTTGCAAAGAAAGCTTCCAAAGAAACCTTAGAAGAAACCTTCCAAAGAAAGGTTCTTTCATACTCTGTGATAAAAGAGGAAATCTAGACTAGGTAGAAGGAAACAATGTTTTACACTGAGGGTGGTGAGACACTGGCCCAAGTTGCCCAGGGAGGTGGCAGATGCCCCACTCCTGGAACTACCCCAAGTCGAGTTGGAAGGAGCTCCGAGCAAACCTGATCTAGCTGAAGATGTCTCTGCTGACTGCAGGATGGGTGGACTAGGTGCCTTCCCACCCAAACCATTCCATGATTCCAGGAACTCCCTCAAAACCACACCTCATCCTGAACAACACAGCAAGTTCTCTCTCATCTCACTCCTCATCACCATGGGCTCCTGGTAGAGCAGGGAGGGCAACCAGCTAGGGGCATGCTCCAACCCCAACTCTCTGCCAGCACTAGAAGCAGCACCTCACAGCTATGAGGGAGTATACAGCATGGTATTTCCAGCCAGGATTGTTCTGCCCAGGGTTTGGGGGTTTTTTTCTACTGTACAACATATCCTCCTGTCTGCAGAGACCTGCTGGGCATGCTGCCTGGGAGGCACGATGCTGACTGGGCCCATGCCACCCTGGCACAAATCCTGCAGGGATGCCAGCAGCACACCCAGCACTTTCTATGCCACTGTGACTCTTTGCTTTGCACAGCACCAAAATCTACACCTATGCTGGCTTTTTAAAGTGTTCTTTCACCAGCTAGGCTGTATCTTGAGCATGGAAGAGGGGAGCTGAGCTCTTCTCCTACCCACAGCCAACAACTTCTGAGCACTGATGAAGCTAAGGTAACCCCCAGGGGATTTGCCACGATTAGATATGAAAAAGTCATCACCCAGACAGCTCTTTGTTGTGCAGGACAAGCTGTGAACTCAGACCCTAAATTCGCAAAGCCCCTTGAGCCTTCTTTTGCATCATGGCACTGGCAAGGCTGCAGCTTTTTAGCAGGTTATTAATTGCATTTCAGTGTAAGTTTTACATCTCTGTCTGTGAGTTGCTGTGTTGTGAATTCTGCCCCAATGGTTCCCTTTGTGCCGCTCCTTCCTCCAGCCAGAACGTGGGGTTATGGACCAGGCTGGAGGCAGAGAATACAGCACAGGACTTCCCAGGAGACAAAAAGACACGTTTCTGCGTGGTGGCAGACCCAAAAAAGCAAAGCTGGAGCCATCCCAAGCCAGCTGGCCAGCCCGAGGAGGAAGAGGAGTTAATGGATCCCACCGGCTCTCACTCAGCAACAACCAACAGCGATTAACAGCCAAGTGCGAGAGACTAATTGGACATTTAACCTAATGCTGGCACAGGAGGCCTGGTGCTGCAGCTGAAAAGAGGCAAGAAAGGTTCACTCCTCAGCTGCAGGCATCTCTAATAAGCCTTTAGCTGTAACCAGACCCACCCCAATTGCACTCTGTCTTCCACGGATGATTCTCAACCTGAAAGATGCTCACTGTGGCCCAACACTTGGGTTGGGTGGGTAGAGGGATAGAGGGAAGAGAGGAGCTGCTAGGAATAAAACATCCCCTGATCTGTTTCTGTTTGCCTTTTTTGGGTATTTCTTCTCCTGATTGTTGTTTCTTTTCTTCTTAATTCTTAGAGAAAAATGGATTTGAAAAGAATTAAGCTTTCCCAGCAGTGTCCAGACCACAGCTGTAACAGTATCAGCACCCTCACAATAAGCCAGGAGAGAAATCTGTAGTGACAGGACAAGGGGTGATGTTTTAAACTAGAGGAGGGAGACTTAGAGTGGATGAAAGTAACCCATTTTTTACACAGAGGGTGGTGAGACGCTCATCCAGGTTCCCAAGAGAGGAGGGAGATTCCTCATCCCTGAAAACATTCCAGATCTGGTTGGAAAGGACTCTGAGCAACCTGCTGTAGTTGAAGATGTCCCTTCTGTCTGTAGGTGGGATTGTACTGGAGAGCCCTTAAAGTCTCCTTCCTGCCCAAACCATTCCATGATTCTATGATCAGTCCCCTCCATGAGCAGAAAGCCAATGCAACCATGACTTCTTGTGTGCCTGAGGTGCGCCCTAGGCATGAGCAGGAACCAGCCTTGCTTGCCGTGAGTCAAGAATCACAGACAGCACCCCTCAGCCACAGCTGGCCCCCAGCCTCAGAGCTAGGAGCTGCAAACAGAGGGAATCCACAGAAGACACAGGGCCATGCTGACTCTTCCCTTCATAGTCACACCCAATGCCACACCAACAGTCCCATGAGCCTGATGGTCTTGGGCTGTCTGATTCCCTCATCCATGAGCACTCTCTGCATAACCACTGCAGCATTCCCATCACAAATGAGCATTCAGGAGAGCAGTGTTCATGTCCTGTTGATCAGCAATGGCAAGTTTCTGCTGGGAAAATGCTCACAGGGAGCACTGACCTCATCTCCCCATGGACCTTTCTCTCCCTGTTGGCCACAGAGCACCCTCCTCCACGCGCCATCTCCACAGCACTTCCCATGCCCTTTATTTGGAAGCTGGGCTCTGCCAGCTGCGTTCCAGTCCTTGCACACGCCAGGAAGTGGGATGGAGACTTCCATATGAGCACCAGACACATGCTGGGGTTTCCAGGGTTTCACTGGCACAACGTCACAGCCGAAGCTATTGATGCCAGCACATCTCTCAGGCTGCCAGCCAGCGCCACTGCAGCATCAAACAGTGCTCCGACCTCATCCACGCTCTACCCTGAGTCTCCATCTCAACCTCCTCGATATTCTCCCAACTCCAAGGCAAACTCTGGGGTGGGAGCAGCCTGTACACATGGCTATACATGTCGGGGTTTGGTAGTTTCAGGTTTCCAGCTGAGCAGACAGGAATGAAAGGCAGAGATAACCCCCAGCTCCAGCACTGGGAAATGCTCTCCTGATGGGTTACTCCAACGCCTTGGGCTCCTCAGAGGGATGTCTGCTCAGACTCAGGGCACTTCCTCTCTTTGAGAGCCACCATTCCAAGTGGGTTTGCCCTTGGCTGCTGTTCATCATCTCAGCAGCCAACCCAAAGCAGGGTCTGGGATTGATTAAAACCTACCAAGTGGTTCCGGGCAGGAATAAAAACTTGCAGACAACAAAAAGAAGGGCCAGGAGGAGACCCTGGCCCGCCCTTGTCCAGATAAGGTGCTCAGGCAGCAGGGATCCTTGGCTGTCCCAGGTATGGAGTCATGAGCTCTTAATGCTTCACAGACCCTGCAGGTCCATATATCAGCACGCCTTGCCAAGGCAGCTTGGCTAATAAGGGTGATTTATGCGGCGGTCACTAATGGCTGACCTGGGCTTCCATCAATCTCTCCTGGAGGTTTCTGAGGATCAAGGGAGATTACAGCTTTACTGCCATAAATATGGGAAACGCTGCAGTGCCAGCACCACCACTCCAGGGAGGGGAGAAGGGAGGGAGGAGGAGACACCCCACGCCTGGCCAGCCAGATGATAAGCTGCAGGCAGGGTAGCTCGAGCTGCCCACCAGTCTCACCAGCAGCTGTGATGGTGCCCAGCTCCATGATGCCAAAGCTAAGGCAAGGGAAGCAGGACCCATCTTGAGGAGCAGAAGAAGCCAATGCTGAAGACACCCCAGGACACCTCTAGCTCCCTTCTTTGCTGACTTGCCATGATGCCCAGCAGGTATCCCACCTGGATGAGTTCTGTGTGATCTGTTCTAGGTGATTCTGCACTGGCAGGAGAGTTGCATTTAATGATGTTTCAAGGTCCCCTCTATCCCCTAATGTTCTGTGATTCTATACCTTTGAGAGATTCCAAACCTGCCTTAGTGTAATGCTGGACAACCTGCCATGGGTGGCTCTGCTTTAGCAGGGTGGGTGGACTAGATTATTCTCAGAGGTCCTTTCCAACCCCCATCATGCTGGGATTCTGGGATTCCAAGAGTCTGTGATTATGCCAAGGCAGCCAACCAGCATGCAGGGGTTTTACTCTTCCAACAAAACACCCTGAGCCAGCACAATCTTTTACAAACTGCAAACAGCAAAGGAAGGGTTAACACAGCCACAGCTGAAAGAAAGGTGGAAATGGAGATAAAAGAGGATAAAAGGGCTCTCAGGAGGGGTCAGCTTGAGAGGAAGAGAAACAGAGGAGAGAAAAGAATTTGCTTCCACAGAAACCCCAAAGGGTTGAAAGAATTTGTGAACTGAAGGGCCAAAAGGAAGGGGCACAACCTGAAGGAGGTGGCACATCCCCAGGAGGCACAGTGACTGTGCCACCCAGGTACTGCCCTGAGTGGGTGGATGTTCTGGGTGAGTACAGCCTATTTCCTGGTGAGAGAAGCTTAAACAGGAGGAGGAGGGGGGGGCCAACCTCATTGCTGGGGCAGAAGAGGGGGCAGGCAAATCTGCAGGAGGCAAAAGACAGCAGTGACATATGAGCCGTAGAAGCTACAGCTTTCTGCTTGGGCTGTGATCGTTAGTCGGTAGGCTGGCTGAAAAAGAAGTGAAACTGAGGGCATTTAGGATGCTCTCAGCTCTTACCTTTCCCTCTCCACTTATGATTGACTCCTGGGCTTGTTGCTATGGGGAGGAAATGAATGGTTCCCTAGATGGATGGGGAGGAGATGTGCTTTGCTAGGGGACCACTGTTCCTCACAGCAGAGCTAAATTTGGCCTGATGGACTGGGAACGAATGAGACTCCAGGGAGGCAGGGCCCTGCTTTCAAGGTGATGCCTCTGCCCTTGAACACACCGTTTGGTAGGACAAAAGCTGCTGATGAGGGGCCACATCCCGGCCCACTGCATCGTTCAGGGCATCGCTGAGAAATGGTGAGAACGAATGGAAGCTTGACTCCTGGACAGCTGGCAGCGAGGGCAGCTGTGATGGATGCAGCACCTCCATCCGAGGCTCCCTTCTCAGCTGAGCACCACAGGCGTGGGCCATGGGCTTCCTCCTCTTGACATCGTTATGCTTCCTATAGAATATGTTAAATAGTAGCAGAATATGTTAAGTAGTAGCAGAATATGTTAAATAGTAGCAGAGCAGAGCACTGGAGCTGCCCTCTACCATGCCAGGCAGGAGGTTTCAGCTGTCGGGAAGCGATCACTTCCCTGGCACCAAGAAGGGTGAAATATGTGCTGAAGGAGAGGATCCAAAAAGAAAAGAGAGAGAGAGAGACAACTTTGTTGTCCCAGCCAAATTTTAGCCTGCCAAATCCCACTTCTCTAAAAGGCTGCCTGCAATTGCAATAAATAACCAAATAAAACCTCAACAAAACCCAGCCCAAAACCCCAAACACCACCCCCACCCCCAAATCAAAACAAGCCCCAGTCTCTCCCATTCCCTTCCTGCAGTGGGTTCTGCAGACACCTGCCACAGCCACTGCCTGGCATTGTTGGGAGAATTGATCTCTGCATACAGCCTCCACATTTGTGTGTGCAGCTCATTAAGATCCAGCCAGATGAAAGGCTGTAGAGAAATGTAAGATCATTATCGGTATCAAAAGAAACACAGAGCGTGGCTGCTAGAGAGGCAGATTTGTTTCCATGTAGAAAGCTGTTCAAAGTTCTCTGAGAAGCCCTCTAATAAGGTGGCTGTTAGAGGAATCAACTTCAAGAGCTACTCTCATGCTGGGGAGAGCTTCCAAGGAACCCTTTGACTTTCACGTCTGTCGCGAGAATTTTCCTTGCCGCTTCTGACAGATCTGAAGAGAGTTTAGGTGTGGGGAAGGGAATCCTGCCTCCCAGCCCTCCTGAATCATAGGCTGCTGAGGACTGTAATAGAGCCATAGAGATGTTTTGGTTGGAAGAGACCTTCAAGATCATCAAGTCCAACCCTTAACCCAGCACTACCAGATCACTGCTAAACCATGTCCCTCAGTACCACATCTATAGAGCTTTGAAACTCATCCAGGGATGAGGATTCCATCACATCTCTGGGCAGCTTGTTCCAGGCCATGATTATCCTTTTGGGGAAGAAATTGCTCCTCAAGTTCAACCTCAACCTTCCCTGGCACAACTTGAGGCTGCTTCCTCTTCCTATCACTTACTCCTTGGAAGAAGTGACTGACCCCCACCTCGCTCCAACCTCTATTCAGAAGTTGTAGAGAGTGAGAAGGTCTCACCCTGAGTCTCCTTTTCTCCAAGCTAAATGAACTGCTTTAGTGGAAGGTGTCCCTGCTCACCACAGAGCTTTGGTCTAGATGATCTCCAACCTCCATTCAGAAGTTGTAGAGAGTGAGAAGGTCTCACCCTGAGTCTCCTTTTCTCCAAGCTAAATGAACTGCTTTAGTGGAAGGTGTCCCTGCTCACCACAGAGCTTTGGTCTAGATGATCTCCAACCTCCATTCAGAAGTTGTAGAGAGTGAGAAGGACTCACCCTGAGTCTCCTTTTCTCCAAACTAAATGAACTGCTTTAGTGAAAGGTGTCCCTGCTCACCACAGAGGTTTGATCTAGATGATCTCCAACCTCCATTCAGAAGTTGTAGAGAGTGAGAAGGACCCCTGAGTCTCCTTTTCTCCAAGCTAAATGAACTGCTTTAGTGGAAGGTGTCCCTGCTCACCACAGAGGATTGGTCTAGATGATCTTCAAAGGTCTCTTCCCGCTCAAACCATTCCATGATTCTATGGGGACAGGTTTAGCCCCTCACAGTCAGTGTCAGACAGACACCACCACTGTCTCACATCTCCCAGCACTGCATCCCAGTCACAATGACAGTGTATGGACTCTCACTTGCCACGGGAGCTCCAAGAGGTGCTCCACCCGTGATCACAGCCCCTCCACACACAGCCTGCAAAGAGAAACTTGTTGGTTTAAAATAGACTCTGGTTCTTGCACTGGGAGGTTGCCAGTGCCAAGCCTCAGGCTCAGAGCTGGCTGCTGGGAATGAGGAAGCAACAAATCTGTCCCCGCCTGGAGGAAGCAGAAGAGTTAAACTCACTCAAGGCACCATATTTTTCCAAGAAGAATCAGTTCTTCCCACACAGGGTCATTTCTTTCTTGAAACCAGCCTCCCTTTTATCCACAAGAAAATCTGCTCATAATTATAAAGCAAGGAAGACGAGGTTTCTGGAAATATTCATTTGCAGCTGAGCCATTTTCACCCTGGCACAGGCAGAGTGAGCCTTCCCCGCTCCCATCTGTCGCCTTCACGCCGAGTGCGGCGGCGGTGGCGATGCCAGCCAGGCTCTGCCACCCAGCGTAGCACGCTTGGGAGGGAGAACATGACACCCTCGGGGTGGGCTGAGAAGGGGCGGGGGGTGGGGGGAATGCTACAAAACTGGGCAGGACTTGGAGCTTGTGCCCTGCCCAAGATGTTTGCCTTACGCACAGAACAGCTTGGCACCACAAGGGGCAGGGGGAAGGAGGAGGAGGAGGAGGAAAAGCAGTGCAGGCATCATCTGAGCTCCGTTAGGGATGTCTGACGGTGCTGAGTTTAATAGAGCCTGCAGGGCCTGGGTCTAGACCTTCTCTGCAGACGATGTCTGCAGTCATAATGGCACTCTTGGGCTGAAATTTGGCCCTTCCTGCCCAGCTTCTTGTCTGGGTACTGAACACAGGCAATGGACTCCTTGCTCCTTCTGCAGGGAGATCTCTACAACTTCTCCCCATCATCTCTCTCTCCCTCTTCCTTAGCTACATCCCATTTACATTGCCATGAATAAATCAATCTGCTTCTTGGTGCCTACACCTTCAAATATTTATAGACTGTTATTGTACTCTTCACTCCCTCCCTATACACACATGCCCTTTCCTTTAAGCGTCTCTCCACCAAACCATGTATATTTAGTTCTTTTAATCCCTCCCCATAAATCTGCCCTGATCCACTCCCTGTACTGGAGCCATTTATTTTTGTTAATGAGAGGCACAGCTGAGTGCACTGCAGAGGGTAGTCATGGCAGGGTTGTCCAGAAAGGGGCTGTTGACATCTGCCTCCTTGGCATGGTGCTTGGGGATCACAGCTTGGACATGCTCAGGCTGCTCAGGGCATCTCATAGAATAGAATCACAAAATTGTTTTGATTAGAAGAATCATCAAGTTCAACCCTTAACCCTGCACTGCCAGGTCACCATTGAACTATGTCCTTCAACACCACATCTACACACCTTTTCAATCCCTCCAGGGATAGGGACTTTGAGTGACCCCTCCACGTCTTTCCAACCTTCTTCTTCTGGGGAGTTGTAGGGAGCAATAAGGTCACCCCAGAATTTCCTCAGCTATTCATCACAAGACTTCTGCTCTAGACCCTTCACCAACATCTCCTGGGCATCTGTTGTCATAGACAGCTCTGGGCTCCAGCCAGATTTCTGCTTTCTGCCCTCTTTGTAGTTTACATTTTCTTCTTTCTCTTCCCCTCTCCCTCTCCCCCCGCC
>VWZE01005578.1:34531-49811 GCA_013396675.1 Eubucco bourcierii | reverse complement strand
TTTTTTTTTTTTTTTTTTTTTTTTTTTTACCTCCTTTACATTCCAAAGGCAGGGTGCAGGTGGGGAAGGAGTAGGTTATGCAAATGCTCCTAGACAGCTTTACCTGCAGTCGTCCTGGCAACATAGAGCAGACATCAGGATGTAGGCAGGGCAGAGGGCAGTGGAGTACAGGGATCCTCTGCCCTCTGGGGGCAAACTGCTCTGCAGCGGTGATGCCCGATTGAGTATGCTCACAGGTCCCCTGGTTCCCCAGATCAAGGGGACCAACCCTCAGCAGCAGCTCAGACTAAAGAGCAGCAGGTCAGGAAGAAGTCTTATTGCTGCTTTTAACTTTCTGAGCACACTACCAAAATACATTGTCCTGGGGAGCTGTGTAACTGGTTAGTTGGCACAGGGAAGAGGAGAACACAAAGTATTTAAGAGACTTTGAATTGCATCTGCAGGTGAAGGAGGCAGCAGGCACAGGGGGCCTCACCAGTCAGATCTCACAGAGCATCAACCACAACCAGCACTGCAGCCTGGTGAGCTGGCATGGGGCATGGGGCTGTGGGATGGGCACAACCACATGTCCATGGGACACAGGACATTGCATTTCCACTCCAGATCCCTCCTTACCAGAAGCAGCTCATGGAGGATGGCATGGAGATGGAGTGTGTCCATCTCTTGATAGATATACTCCTCCATTTAGCTCTCCCATCAGGGTCACCTAAATTTCTTCTGTCCCCTCTCCTCTCAAAACAAACATCCTCTTGTGACTGCTGCATCCCTCTAATGGGGCACATCATTTGGAAAAGCTCTCAACATTCTCAAAACAGTCAGAATAATGGCCCAGGTAAATGGGATGAGAAATATCCAAAGGGAAAGATAATGCTGGGGCATTCATCCCAGGGAACCCTAAACTCACCTCAACAGAGAGCAGCAGAGGAGGGTGGGCTGAGAGGAGACCTTTCCTGATGGTGGTTCTCCAGAGCCTGTAGAGGAGTCTGGTACAGAGGTGAGCTGCTCTGGATGCAGCTTATGCTAAGCAGTGAGCACTGCCCTCTGGACACCCCAGCAGCCCACAAAACATCTCAGAGACTCTGTGTCATTTCCAGCCACCTAATTGCAAGGTTGTCCTTCCCAGTACCAATAATTAAAAAAAAAAACCCACCAAAGAAACAAAGCCCTTCCAGGAACCCAGGGCTTGTAGGGTCCAGTCCCAGCTCCTCTGCTCGGAAGCTTTACCATCATCTTGTTTCAGTGTTTTGTATCCAAGATATAAGAAGGTGGCAAGAACTTTTTTTTTTTTTTTCCCCTGAAGGTGCATTTGGTGCAGCTCTGCTGGAAGTAGCTGTGGAGATACTCCACAACCCAGCATTAGCTCACATCCTGTTCCCATCCCCTGCAAGCACCGAACCCAAACAGGCTGCTTGGCTACAATAACCACAGCCCTTCCCTGCTTCCAAGGAGGAGCACGATGCTTGGGGGCATGTCACAGAGCAGCTCCCTCCACCTGCCCATGACATTCAGGAGAGGACCCACACACAGCTCTCTGAGCTGGATGTGAAGTTGTGGCCAACCTCATCCGATGAGCAAGGTGAGGAGCAGCAAGGTGAGGAGCAGCAAGCTGATCACAGCCATCCAAGCCAGCAGCAATACCTGGGCTTTCCCCAGCCCAGCACCAGGTCCCCGGGAGATGGTGACCTACTGCACTGGAAGCAGTTTGGTGACAATTAGACACATGCTCATTTCCCAGCGAGCAGCTCAAGAGCAGGGTTGGAACTTTGGGCCCTTTCAATTAGCATTTTGCTCTCCAGTGTTAAACGGCTATTAGAGGTGCTCCAAGCTGCCAGGCCGGGCACTCCCAGCCCATCTGAAGAACCATTTCCGTTTCTGACCAGAGTAATTGATGTCCTATTTTCCCTTCATTCATATGCAGATGGCATGGGAAGACCAGAATGATGTGGAGCTGGCAGCCAGATGGAGCAGCAGGCTGTCCCCTCTCACCTTGCTGCTTGCCACCACGCTGAACTCACCAGGCTGACTTTACTGGAGCTTTACTGGTCCCAACTAAACCCACAGATCTGGGTTCTGGGGTTCTGGAGCCAAGCCAGCAGCCTCCCCATCCCAGAGTGGTGCCTGCTTTGACACCCATCTCAGCCGCAGTGGGAAAGAGATGTTTGCCATCCACCGTGGTCCCTGGGGAGGATTTGGCTGCACCACTCTTGGTACTTGTGACAGGGACTTTAGGGGTGTTTGTCTGCATGGCCTTAGCAGGGGTGGGCTCCCTCCCTAAGTGGGGGAAGGACTGAAAAAGCAGGGACAGCCCCACGGGGTGCACAGACCATCCATAGCACTATAACACACATGCCCATGCATGGGTACATCTCCTTGTCTGCTGCCAGCTGCTGGGGCAGCTTGAGGACCTCCCTAGCCTTGGGAGTGCAATATCCAAGGGGACAGAGGCAGGATGCATGCATCTCCCAGAGCAGAGTAATGGGACCTGGCTGCCTGGAGGTGCCAGCTCAGTGTCCCACCAGCACTGAAGGTCAATACATCCCTTGCAGAGGTCCCTGTGGGTTTTACAAGCCCTCCTTCACAGCGAGTCCCTCCACTTGCTGCCAAGATGGTGCTGCCAGCCAGCAGGGAGCCCAGCCAAGCTGTATGGAGCAGGGATGAGCCACAGAGCCGGAGCAGTGACACGGGAAAGCAGCAGCCCTGCAGCTCACTCCCTTTTTGCTCCCAGGGAACAGTGACTGACAGATGCATTAGGCTCCAAACAGAGCAGGGAAGTCCCCAGACATGTGTGGATCAGGGACGTGACACAGGGAACACCGGTGACACTGACAGCCCCAAGCAGACACCTCTTCACAGGGTAGAGAGGAAGAGGGGCAGGATCAGTGTTGGAACAGGTTACCCAGACAGCCTGTGGATTCCCTCTCCCTGGAAGTGTTCAAGGCCAGGCTTTGAGCGGCCTGGTCTAGGGGAAGGTGTCCCTGGCCATGGCAGGGTGGTCAGACTAGATGGTCTTTAAGGTCCCTTCCAATCCAAACCATTCTGTGATTCCATGAATCTGTGGAGAGCACAGATGCTGCAGGGCTCCTGGTGCCATCTCCAGCCTGTGTGTGCGGGGGTGGACAGCCATGAACTTTATTTCTGCTTAATTCTTGTCTGCAGACACGTCCCTGGCACTGGGCATGCATGTGTGTGCCTGCCTGCTTGCCCTCTGCTCGGTGCAGCAGGTCTGGCCAGCCCCTGGGCTCCCTGGGCTTGGCCCTGCAGCTGGGTCCTGCTGCCTCTTGCTGCAGCTGTGAGTCACAGCCAGCAGCAGAGCAGGTAGGGCAAGGCTTAGTGCTAACTGCTCCTCCTCCCACCAACAGCCTCTGCCAGCTACTGGGGGAGAGATGCGATTGCTTCAGGGGTGCTAGTGCAGGCATGGGAGGTGTTGCAGTGTGGCCTCATGTGAGTGCGGTCTGCATCATGGAATGGGGAGGAAGAGCCCTTTAAAGGTCATCTAGTTAAACATCCCAGCAGTCAGCAGGGACATCTTCAACCGGGGCAGGCTGCTCAGAGTCCATCCAATCTGATCTGGAATGTTTCCAGGGAAAGGGCATCTACCACCTCCCTGGGAAAGCTGGGCCAGGGTTTCACCACCGTCAGCATAAAATATTTATTCCTTATATCCTGTCTAAATTCCCCTCTTTTAGGTTGAAACCATCACCCCTTCCCCTGTCACAACAAGCCCTGCTCAAATGTCTGTCCCCAGCTTTTTCACAAGTCCCTTTAAGTACTGAAGGGCCACCAGAAGCTCTCCCTGGAGCCTTCTCTTCTCCAGGCTGAACAACCCCAACTCTGTCCTCACAGCAGAGGGGTTTCAGCCCTCAGATTATTTCTGTGGCTTATTCTGGCCCTGCACCAACAGATCTGTGTCTCTCTTGTGCTGAGACTCCAGATCAGGACCCAGCACTGCAGATGAGGTCTCAACAGAGTGGATGAGAGGGACAGAATCTCCTCCTGGTGCCCACACTGCTGGGGACACAGCTGGACATGAACACAAGTATGTGCACGTGGAGCAAAGCTTCTGCCACGGTGCCCAGAGTCTGTCCTGAGAAGAAAGCACCATGTTCTCCTTCCCCCAGCTCTCAGGAGGCAGAAGGTCTCCCTTAGACTGACTTCCTCACCCCTGTGCTGCATAGGACCAGGGGAAGGCATCCTCAGTTCAGCCTCCTTTTCCCCACCCCAACCTGGGCAGCATACATGAGACAAGACTCGGGAGGTGAAGAAAATGGAAAAGGAGCATTAAGACTTGTGGCCACTCCTGATGAAGCCCCAGAGCATCTCAGAGATGTGGTCTATGTTCCCTCTGAATTTCCTGCAGCCACATGGCTTTTTGGGGCTCTCCTGGGAGCATGAATTCATTTGGTGTAATTTCATTTTGGGGTGCTTTCTAAGTAATTAAAAGAGATGAAGGAAGAAAAGAGGGGGGGGAAAAAAAATTAAAGGGAGGATTATTAGCAGAGCTGGGAGGGAATTCCCCAGGGAGAAGGTAGCTCCAGTGCAACAGGCTTAAAATCTTCTCTAAACTGGTCTGCATAACCAGAGGCTGAAGCACCAGAGTTTGTCTGAGCTTCCAGGCACAAGGCATTGCCAGAGCTCCACGTGCCTCTCCTTGCCCTGGGAGAGGGAGCAAGTTCTGCCTGCAGAAAAGAAGCCAGGACCTGCCAGGACTTCCTCAGGAGGTGAGAAGCAAAGATGAAGGCTGAGACAGCAGTCCTGGTGGGCAGCAGACCACCGTGCACGGTGAGGTTGGCTGCTTGGGTGGAATTTGGCAGGGAGCATGGAAACTGCCCCGCTTGGACGAGTGTCTGAGATGTGTCTGGATGAAAATCAGTGCCAGGATCGCTCAGACAAGTTGTGCTGCTGGGGTCACTGCACAGTCTATGCCCTGTCGCTTGCCCGGGGATGTGTGCTGAGGAAGCAGAAGGCCCTGGCTGCACTCCAGGAATAGATAAGCTATTTAGTTATAGGATAACTAGATTAACCAGCCTGTGTGGGGACAACAGATCACTGCTGCTAAGCCAGAGTTGTGGGCTTGATATGCCCCTTGGCCCTGCTATGGTGAAGTAGCAGGTTCAACCTGATACAAAAAGGAAGGTGAGAGAACTTCATTGCAATGTCAGGAGCAGCATACATGTACCCAGGGACTTAACTGACACCTTCCGTGGCAGCTCACAAAGGCAGAGAGAAGTTGTTGGCAACACAACCCCTGCCACATCATGCCAACCCATCCACCCCATCTCCCTTCCCTGGCAAGAGGGTGGCTGTAGCACAGACCTCCTGAGAAGCCAGGTGTGACCACCCTGCTGCACCAGAGCAGCAGTGAAGGTGTGTGAGAGGCTACAGGGAGGCATCTGCAGCCACGCTGACACCAGTTCAGCTCTGCCCAGCTGAGCCACAACAGCCCATGCTGATCATCCTGTGCCACAGCCCATCCCAGGCAGATGGGCATTCCTCAGCTGCTTCAGCTCCTCTTGGCCCATCCTGTTCCCAGTGCCATCTCATCCTTTCTTGGGCTCTCGCCTCCTTCTGCATCCCCAGATGAATATTCCCAGCTTGGCCCCTCTGTGGCTGACCCAACCTCAGTTGCTGGGTTTCAGACACCCTATGTATTCACTGACTGCTCCTCAGGCTCCATCTCTCCTCATGGCTGAGGGTCTCCCCTTGCAGAGAGAGATTCCATGCCTCCCTGGAGGGAATTGGTGGCTTTGCTGCTGGCCCTGGATAAAGCATTGAATGTCTCTGGTTCTTAGCTCATCTTCTGAGTCCTGGAAGCAGCACTTACAGACCTGATGGGCATGACCTGATTAGTTAATGCTTGGTGTCTGCTTGGTACACACTGTTCAGGGTGGTTACCTGAAGGCAGAGGTTGGAAAAAGATGAGACTTTTCTGACTCATAATGAGTCCCTGGGAAGGGAAGAGCACACAAAACTTCCTAGAGCCATAACAGCTTCCCCGGGATTAGCTGGAGAAAGGGAAATCTGCTCATCCCGGGGACAAGCAGCTGCTGCGTTAAATTAAAGCACTGAGAAACCAGTTTTTGGGGTGTAATTTCTCACTTGCTTGTAAGTGGTACTTACCCTGCTAATTGCTTGTACTCAGGGCAAGCCATGCAGGCTGTTTTCTCTGCTCTCCAGAACCCAGGAGCTGTGTGGTGGACATGTAGGAGCTGATGATCTCTCCTGCGTGCAGGATGGGCTGAAGGTCATCTCCTTCCCCAGGATGAAGGAGTATGAACGAGGTTGCTCCTTCAAGTGCTGCCTACAATGTGCCAACCTCATGCAGGGAAAGCCTGTGCTCTCAGGACATGGCCTGGTTGACATGAGTTAGTCTCACCTTGGCATCTGTACTTGGACATCCATCAGAGATGGCATTTCCAGGCCATTTCTTTTCCCACCAGCTTTACTGTGCAGCTTGCCAGAGCATTGGAACTGCAATGATGTAAAAGGGGCATATTTGGGAGACCAGTGAGTGAGACTGAGCTTAAACCCACAACCAAATCCTTTAAATCACTCCTTCAAAACTCCTCCTGAAGACATAGAACCATAGACTCATAGAATGGTAAGGTTGGAAGGGACCTCAAGGATCATCCAGTTCCAGCCCCCTGACATAGGCAGGGACACCTCCCACTAGCACAGGTCACTCAAGGCCTCATCCAACCTGGCCTTGAACACCTCCAGGGAGGTTGTGGAGCATAGAATCACTCAATGTGATCAAAGATCACATTGGGTGCTTCTGTGCTCCACAACCTCCCTGGGCAACCTGTGCCAGTGTCTCACCACCCTCACTGCAAACAACTTCCTCCTAACATCCACTTTCAATCTCCCCTCTGCCAGTTCAAACCCATTGCCCCTTGTCCTGTCATTGCAAGCCCTTGTCAATAGTCCCTCCCCAGCCTTCCCGTAGCCCCCTTCAGATCCTGGAAGGCTACTCTAAGGTCTCCTTGAAACCTTCTCTTCTGCAGGCTGTAGAGCCCCAACTCTCTCAGCCTGTCCTCAGAGCAGAGCTGCTGCAGCCGGAACAGCTCAGGGAAAACAACCATTTCCATCCTTCAAACCACGAGGTGCAGAATGGTCTTGTAGAGATGGAAGAGGTGTGAAGGAACAGGCAGAGACGTGATGCTGGCTCAGCTGCTCCTTGGTCCATCACATCCTACTTGACTTTCTCAGTGAGTTCCCCTACTCCCAGCCCCTGGCTGCTCTGGGGGTGTTTTCTTTGCACCAAAGACTTCTCCACTTTCCCCACAGCACGTAATAAGGCGACCACACAAACCAGAGGATGTGAGTCGGAGCGGCTCCGAGTGCACCGGGCAAATCTGATCCTGCCAGATTAGGGAAGGCATTAACGAGGCTTTGAGCCCCTTGCCTGGGTCTGGGGTTTATATATGGCCACGGTCACCACTCTGAGAGTGACACTGTAATACATCACTGCTGCCAGCCGCAGCCCGCGGCTCCCTGGCACCCGGCCAGGCAAAGGTAATTTTGTGCTGAGTGATATCAGAAGTCGAAATGAGCCCCACATACTTGGGGTAATTCCCAGAGGCTGTAAAACACCTCAGCCATCTCCCATCCAACATTTATGTGTTTTGCATTAAACTTCCCCCAAATTAGTGCTAAGTGCATTAAAGTTGTAAAAACAGCCTGCCTAAAACCCCATTAAATGCTTAAATATACGGGTGCGGTGCAGGGGGATCTATAATTCAGGTTTGAATTCAGGAGCCCCATAAAGGCCAGGCCCTGCTCTGGGAGCAGCTCTGGGAGCATGGAGCCCTTTGGAAGGGATGCCCTGGCCTCATGGCCAGCCCCTGGAGCAGCTTCTTTCCCAACAGGGATTCCTTTGAGACGTCAGATGTTGCAACTCTATTAATACTCTCACTGGAGCATCGGATGCAGACAAGACAGGCCACGGGGATGGGAGGAGGGAGGTGGAGTGGAAGCCTCCAGGCTTGGATCAGTGTCTCACCATCCCAGCATGTCTAGGGGATGCAGGGTGGAAGAACGCCTCGGGGGGACTGGAGCTGGCCCAGGGCCTGCTATTGTCAGGAAGCAGAAATGTCCCTCCTGCCCCGGCTGCTCTGGATGAAGCTGCTGCCACGTTTCAGAGGGAGCCCGGAGCGCTGTCAGCACATTGACAGGGAACTTCACGGGGATCTTCTCCCCCAGCATTCAGGTTGGAGGGGCTGGTGGAGACCTCCCCAGTGAGGCAGCAGATGCTGAGGGGGCCTGAGGGACCCAAAGCAACCTTCTCAGTCCCCTCCAAGCCCTCCAAGCATGTTTCATCCCCTCAAGACATTTAGCTAGACCCAAACTCCCTGTGCCACCGGAAACCTGGCACTGAGCCTGCGTTTTTCATTTCATCCCATCTCCTCTGGCAACCCTCTGTGTGTTTGGTGTTTACATCCCAGGATGCCTGGATACTATCCCTCCTCGACCACACTCATGGAGCTTCCCGGCGCTTCCCGTCATCGGATGACATCTCCCTCGTGGTGCCATTTCCACCACAGGCTCTCCCGAGAGCAACAGAGCAGCTTCCATAGTCTCTGCTTGCCCTTAAGTCTGGAGAGAAGGCTGCTGCTAACTCACACAGCCCCAACCATCTCCCCTTCCAGCCTGGGAAAGCCCATGGGGCTCCTCCATGCCAGGCATAGGCTGCTAGCTGTGGGCGAGGAGCTCTGGGCTCACTCCTGCTCACCCCCTGAGAGGCTCCCTGGGTCACCAGGCTGGCTACTGCATTTTCTTCTATTTCAGGCCACAGAAGAACATCATCTGTGTGAACCAGCAGTGGCAAAGACTGAGAAGCCTGGGGACCAAAGTGTCCAGCAGAATGCTTACAGAGGGAGTGATGGGAACAGAAGGCAGTGAGCTTGAGAGTAGCCACAGGGACCCTGGCAGGCAGGAGCATGCAGGGCAGTAGGATTGCAGAAGACCTGGGTGCTGTGATTCCCTCAGCATCTTGCAGCAAAACTGAGCCCCCAACCACCTGTACATGGCTTATGGCAGCACTGGGTAAAGCCAGCCTGTCCAGATGCATGGTGGCACTGGCAGGAGCAGCCCCGTGGCTGAAGGGGAGGGGAGAGAAGGGAGGTTTCCTTGTGTTTGACTTTCCTGTATGTTCCCGGAAAGATGAAGATCTCTTCCAGGCTGACTCCCAGTTGAAGTGAGCTGGGAAGCATGCAAACATCTATAAAATCACCCAATCTGAGGAGGAAATGGCTGTGCCCCCCTGATGCCCTCTCACAAGGGAGCAAACTGTCAGATCAACCTCCAGCTCAAAGAAAGCAGAGTGATGAGAACATAGATTTGGCTGCTTTGATCCAGTTAGTTAAGCCCTGAAGTCTCTGCCCAGTGACCTCCATTGTTCTCCTGGCACCACCATGCATCCCACACCTCCCACCATATTCACAGGCCATTCAGAACTCAGACTGGTGTAGAAGAGTCTCACAATCTCAGCTCATCTCGCCCCAATCCATCCCATCCTTACCATTCCATCTTATCCTACCCAATCCCATCACATTGCATCCCTTCTCATCCCTTCTATCTCACCCTTCCCATCCCTTCTCATCCTATCCTATGCCATCCCAATCCATCCCATCCCAACCCATCCCATTGCATCCCTTTCTATCCCTTCTATCTCACCCTTCCCATCCCATGCCCTTTTCTGCTATTATCCTTATTTCTCCCCCCACCACCCCAGCATCATTCCCTTGCTCTGCTATTGCTGCCACAGGAGAAGCCAATCAGCAACACCCAGGATGGCTCCACAGCCAGGTCTGATGGGCTTATGGCCATCATCCCCTATGCTTACTCTCAGAGGAACCTGTCTGCTTTTATTACTGTCACTTCCCAACCCTCTGGAAACCTTCCCAAGATGTACTTACAGAATTACTGTTCCCACTCTGAAGAGAAAACAGCCAAAGCCTTGTTAGAACTCCTAATGTTAACATCTGAATGCAAGGATTAGCCCCTCACAAAGGGTGACCTGTTTGTTTAGTGCTGGTTTCACTTGTTTGAAAGTGAATTTCACAAAGTCTCTTTCCCTTCTCCTGTATCCTCCTGGCTCCAGACCTTCAGGCTCCCACCAGGGTTGGGTCAAGCTCTGGCCACCCAGAGCTTTTCCTGCTCTCCAAACACAGCTCTCTAAACCACACCGAGACAGGGAGTTCCCAGCTCACCTGCAGCCTTCCAGCCCACCACTGGTTGCACTGGAAGCTCCTGGGATGAGTTCAGCATTAAATCCAACCAAAAACAAAACAAAAAAAATAAATCCACGTCAAAAGGAGAAGAATTGCTTCAGATCCTAGGTCAGAGCTGGACTACTGACCCCAGCAGAAACAAGATGTGGTGTCCTCACAACCTCTTGGTCCCAGCAGTGTGCCCATCCCAGTGGTTCCAAAACTATCCAAGCCATAACCAGGCAGGAGACAGAGGGGAGCAAGAATCTCAAGAAGAGATTTCCCTCTAGTCAGCTGCAGCTGCAGCAGAGTTTTCCTGATGCTGAGCTGCAGGAAACAGGGAGGTTGAGAAGAAACAGGTACAAAGCTCCTCCGGATCTAAAATCCTTCCAGCAGGTCCAAGTCCACATTGGATCCCTGCATCCTGCCAGACCACGCACATCTTGCTCCAAGCACGAAGCCTCTGAAGCTTTGTGACCAACTGAGTTGGGTTTTCTTCTTGGGAGCAGCCACATTATTTATAAAGGGTAGGTAAAATATTGATGTTATGAGCTGGTTTGCCTCGTTGGCTTGAAAAATTAATAGGGCATTAACTCGGTTCAGAACGTTTAGGGTTTAAAAACTGAGCTGGAAATTAAACAATGGTTGGATTTGTGGTGGGAGCAATGTGGCAGCAGGAGCATTTATGGGAGGCCAGACAAATGAGCCCACCACTTCTCTGCCAAAGACATGAGGATCCAAGGGTATTTTTATGCCCTGAGTAAATATTCTCCTCTTCTTTTTTTTTTTTTCCTTCCTTTGGTGGGGGGGACTGGGACATGGTTTAAAATAATAATAAAAATAAACCCTGGTAGTTAAGGACAACCCAAACAGAGGCAAAGACATTGATGTCATACTTAAAAAATACAGGAGACTTCAAGATAAGCTTTTACAGTGGTCAAATATAGAAACTAATTATGCCAGCAGAGCCCCTGCAAGGATTCCTTTGCAAAGTCCCCTTAGTTTTGTCCTCCTTAAAGAGCTGATGGTGCCTCCTGGAAAATGCTGATCAACAGTTTAGTCTCAAGAACAGCCTGGCTCTTCTCTTGGTAGGATGGAAACAGAGACCAAAGTCATCTTTGGTGTGGTTGCACTTAGTGGTTCACTCCACAGGCTGTGGGGAGAGTTGGGGGGCTGATTTTACCACCACCATCACCATCCTCCAACAGCTCCTCCATTGTCTCCACTGCCACCACCCCCACTGTGTACATTTCTGGACCCCCCAGCACAGGAAGGACATGGAACTGTTGGAGTGAGTCCAGAGGAGGCCACCAAGATACTCAGAGGGCTGCAGAAGCTCTGCTATGAGGACAGGCTGAGAGAGTTTGGGCTCTGCAGCCTGGAGAAGAGAAGGCTTCCAGGAGACCTTAGAGTAACCTTCCAGGATCTGAAGGGGGCCTACAGGAAGGCTGGGGAGGGACTATTGACAAGGGCTTGCAATGCCAGGACAAGGGGCAATGGGTTTGAACTGGCAGAGGGGAGATTGAAACTGGATGTTAGGAAGAAGTTCTTTACAGTGAGGGTGGTGAGACACTGGCACAGGTTGCCCAGGGTGGTTGTGGCTGCTCCCTCTCTGGAGGTATTCAAGGCCAGGTTGGAGGAGACCTTGAGTAACCTGTGCTAGTGGGAGGTGTCCCTGCCTATGGCAGGGGGTTGGAACTAGATGATCCTTGAGGTCCCTTCCAACCTTCCCATTCTATGATTCTATGATTCTGCGTAGGGCTCAGGCCAGGCAGCGGCTTGTAGGACTTCAGGAAATATGGCATTCTGCTTTCTTTCCTACAACTTTTCCAAGCTACAAGAGTGTGGTGGTGCCAGAGGTCCGCAGTTGGGTGGAGAAAGGGTAGAGTCAGAGGAGGAAGAGGAGAAGGTGGCTTTTGAATGGTTTCCTCCTGCCCTAGAGACAAATCTTTCTCTTCAAGACGCTACATGCCGCAACCTGAAAGGAGCCCTCGAGTCTGCTTTGACAAAAGAGGCAGAAAAGGGTGTTAGGAGGAAGAGCTCTTCTCATGGGGATAAATAACTAGTTGAGTAACCCTGGTTTGAGCAACTCTACCTAATAACACTCTTCCATTAATGCTTAGTGTCAGCTGAGTCACCAGCAGGAGTATAACAGCCTCCATTTTCAAGAGCAAGCAGCGATTTTGTGAGCCCAACTTGATGGCACTTTGAGAGCAATCACTTCTGTGCCCTCCCTGTGGCAGGCAGCTTCAAAAGGTCTGGAGGCGGGCACCCAAAGAGAGCCCCTCTGCTCTTCAACTGCTGGGCAAGCCCTCCTCGTGAAACCAGGAGGCATTTTCAGGTTGTGCAAGAGCAGGCTTGTCCATTAAACTGTTAGCCCTACCCATGGCTGTGAAAGCCAGGGTGAAATGGCTGAGACAGAGCAGGCAGCTGAGGGAAGGAGGGGGTGGATAATGGACCTTGCAGCACTCCGCAGAGGAGAAAGGCTGCCGAGAGGAGGAGGTTGGGCTTGATAACCTGAACCACCAAGAGAGCAAACCACTTGCTGGCAGCAAAAAGGGCAGGATGGAAAAGATTGGGGATGGATGGTTGTGCTGGTGGACATGCTGAGGTCAAGGAGAAGGGAAAATGAGCCCAAGCAAGGCGTGGTGGCAGGGAAGGAGTCGCTAACCTCCCTTGCTCCTCGCATTCTTCGAATAGCTAAAATAATAACAATAATCGGCTCCAAAGCGAAGACGCTGATGTCATCTCAGACAGCACTTCAGAGACCTGTGTTGCTTTAGACTAATAAAAACCAAGGTAGCAATTAATTACACCCCAGCATGCCTTAAAAGGCATTTAGCCCAGCAAGCCCTATAAAAGGCATCTCTGTCAATGGCATGGCTCCTCTCCACCAGGTGGTTCCTGCGCCATGGCGATGACACACCGCTGTGGGAACAGGCTAGTCCTGAATGGGAAAGGAGGTCATGGAGCTGAGGGAGGGCAAGCTCTGAGACAGGCAGCTGAGAGATGGAGGGAATGGGAGAGGGAGAGGGAGAGGGAGAAAGGGGAAGAAAGAGGGAGAAGGAGAGGGAGAAAGAGAGGGAGAGGACCAAGACCAACTGCATGGTCACACCAGCACAGGGAAACAGCAGCCTGCAGAGGCTGAGACATCAAAGTGAGCTAGGAGAAGATCAACAAGGGAGACCTCATACTCCACTAGAAAACATCTTCACCAAAAGAGTTCTCAAACACTGCAACAGGCTCCCCAGTGAGATGGTTGAATCACCACCTCTGGAGGTGTTTAAAAACCCAGAGATGTGGTGCTGAGGGACATGGTTTAGGACCAGACCTGTCAGAGTTAGACAATGATTAAACTCCATGAGCTTAAAGGACTTTTCCAACCAAAATATTCTGTGATTCCAGGTCTGTGCTGCATAGTGGCCAAGTGAAGCAGCCAGCAGTGGTGGCTTTTGAGGTGTTTTCAACCTTCCAACTTTAGTCACGGCCAGAGAGAATCAGAGAATCATAGAACGGTTTAGGTTGGAAGGCACCTCAAAGCTCATCCAGTTCCAATCCTCCTGCCATAGGCAGGGACACCTCCCACTAGAACAGGTCACTTAAGGCCTCATCCAACCTGGCCTTGAACACCTGCAGGGAGACTGTGGAGCACAGAAGCACAGAATCTTTGATCACATTCTGTGCTTCTGTGCTCCACAACCTCCCTGGGCAACCTGTGCCAGTGTCTCACCACCTTCACTGGAAAGAACTTCTTCCTCACATCTAATTTAAATCTCCCCTCTGCCAGTTTAAACCCATTAGGCCTCAAGAAGAGAAGAGTGCAGATATGCCACCTGTTTGCTAGCCCAAGCCACACAAGGAATCCCAGGAGGAATGCTCTGGGGCCACCACCCATGCCAGGACCTCTTCTTTTGCTGTGAGGACACCATGGGCAGCAACTCACTCCAGCTCTCCAGGGGAAGTGGTGCAGGCCAGTGGAGAAGCAGTGTCAGAGAAACCTCTGCCTAAATGGCTTCATTTAATGTATTGTTGAGCTGACTACGTTGAAAATGGAGCATGTAATTGTTTCCCCGAGTAGAGCCCAGCACCACTAACCACTGGTCTGCAGCTCTGCCATCCAAGCAGATATTCCAGCTGGCTGGGAATCCTCTGGGATTGGCTCCATGTCTCCATGGTTACAGACTGTCCACGGCTTTATTCCTACAGTTAATTAAAAAGCCTGGTTTAGGAGGTGGCTGTGCCCGGAGCTACGATGCTGTGCTGGTCCTTCCCGTGCCAGCCCACCAACTCCACAGCACTGCTTTGCCAGGTGGGCACCAGGAGATGCTGCCCCAGCATAAGTATCCCATGGGTGGGGCTTTAGCTGGGTATTTTGGGCTGCAAACAGAAAAGTCAACCCCAGGAGAGGGTTTGCATAGGGGACTGTGCTGCTTCTCAGCATCTTGTTCTTCTGCCGTGGAGTGGCAGAGGTAGTGCCCAAGAAGAAGGAGGTCCTCTCCACTGTTGTTGGCATGGAGGGGGGGCTCAAGAGGGCTACATGGCTCTTGCAAAAGCTTTGTGCCCTCAAAAGTCTGAGTCCAAAGCCCAAACCAGCTGACAAGTGGAGGCTTTGCTTTCCTAGGGCACATCTTTAGCAGCAGAGCCATGAGACCACCCTTCAGGCAGGGTGATAGGGAGAGAAGATCCCAAGGAGAGTCTGGCTCTGGGAATTCAAGGCTTCAGTAGAGCAGAGAGAGAAGCACATACAAATGGGCTGCCACACATCACATAGAAGGTCCCTCCACCGCTTCCTTCAAACACAGCAGACCAAACATCAACCCAGGCAGCCAACCGAGGCCTGACCTGCATCAAGAGCAGTGTGGGCAGCAGGGCAAGGGAGGAGATTCTGCCCCTTTACTCTCATCAGACCCCATCTGGTATCCTGTGTGCAGTTCTGGAGCCCCCAGAAGAAGAAGGACATGGAACTGTTGGAGTGGGTCCAGAGGAGGCCATGAAGATGCTCAGAGGGCTGCAGCAGCTTTGCTATGAGGACAGGCTACAAGAGTTGGGGCTCTGCAGCCTGCAGAAGAGAA
>VWZE01005578.1:4043-33499 GCA_013396675.1 Eubucco bourcierii | reverse complement strand
AGAAAGAAAGAGAAAGAGAGAAAAAAAGAGGAAAAAAAAGAAAAAGAAAGAAAGAAAGAAAGAAAGAAAGAAAGAAAGAAAGAAAGAAAGAAAGAAAGAAAGAAAGAAAGAAAGAAAGAAAGAAAGAAAGAAAGAAAGAAAGAAAGAAAGGAAGGAAGAAAGAAAGAAAGGAATGAGTACAGAAGGGAGGCCTGCACACAAATGAGTCTTAATTACAATAATGGTATGTAGCTGATTATCAAAGCTAACATTTAGGGCTGGATCTCAGATACCATCTGGTGCTTTGCAGCAGGCTGGGAAGGGCCTGGAGAAAACCAGCTCAAGTTAAATGACTCAGAATGCTGGCTGTGCTGGGGGGGCTGGTTGTGTTGGGGGTCACCACAGCACNTGAGTACAGAAGGGAGGCCTGCACACAAATGAGTCTTAATTACAATAATGGTATGTAGCTGATTATCAAAGCTAACATTTAGGGCTGGATCTCAGATACCATCTGGTGCTTTGCAGCAGGCTGGGAAGGGCCTGGAGAAAACCAGCTCAAGTTAAATGACTCAGAATGCTGGCTGTGCTGGGGGGGCTGGTTGTGTTGGGGGTCACCACAGCACCTCCTCTGCCCCTTCTGCCTTCCAAACCCACCCTTCCAGGGCTGGACTCTTGGGGGTTGAACCCCAGCAGCTCCTCTGAAGCCCTGACCACAACTTGTGGGCCCGTGCATGGTATCCAGGTTGTTCCAAAGGCAAAATCTGCATTGCATGAGAAGTCGAATGCTTGGGATTTGTGCCGTCTGCTTTATGAAAGGGAATTTTTGAATCCTTCTGTCAACAGCTAAATGTTGCAGTTGACAAAGTCAATGCAGGAGGCGGTGTTATAAATATTAGATTAATTGTATTGTATGGAATTTATATCAGACAGAGATCCAAGGAGCTATTTTTTGCTCCGGTGGAAAAATGAAGCAAGGGAGTTAAAGTGATTTGTTCAGGCGCGTTTGCCTCAAAAACTTTGTCAAGCCCAGCTCACTCCTAGGCAGCACTTGGATTGTGATGAAACTGCGTTGCTCAGCAGAAACCCAACCTGGCAACCACTCCAGCCAGCTCCACTCAGATTCACAGATTGCACTGGGTTGGAAGGGACCCTCAAAGGGCATCTTGGCCAACCGCAGCCGCAGGCAGCAGGGACACCTCCAACTAGAGCAGGCTGCCCAGGGCCACATTGAGTCAGAGCTTGAATGTTTCCAGGGATGGGCCCTCAAGCACATCCCAAGGCAACCTGTTCCAGTGTCTCACCTCTCTCATTGTAAAAAACTTCCTCCTGATGTCCAGCCCAAATACACCCTGTTCTAGTTGCCCCTCATCTTGTCACTACAAGCACTTCTAAAGAATCCTTCTCCAACCTTCCTCTAAGTGCCCTTCAGATACTGAAATGCAGCTGTTAGGTGTCCCTGAAGCTTTCTCTTCTCCAGGCTGAGCAGCCACAGCTCCCTCAGTCTGTCCCCAGGGAGGTGCTCTAGCCCTCTGATCATCTTAGTGGCCCTCCTCTGGACCCTCTCCCTCAGGTCCATGTCCAGAGCTGGCCACAGTGCTGCAGGTGAGGTCTCACCAGAGCAGAACAAAGGGACAGAATCCCGTCTCAACCTGCTGGCCACACTTCTTTTGAAGCAGCCCAAGATGCACTCAGCACAGTCTGAGCACTCATAAAGAAACAAGAGTGATACTTGCAGAGCCTGGTTTTCTCATGAGGGCCTGTGGAAGCTCAAAAGCCACCCACCAGGTCTGCTCCTAGGGGGTCACACATTGCATCCATATGGCAGTTGTGGGAGTCTATTGAGCTCCATCACCCAGCAGTGCTGTGTTCATCCCATCCTCATGGGAAAAAACACAGAATCACAGAGTGGTTTGGGTGTGAAGGGACATTTAAAGGTCATATAAGGCAGGTACTCAGGAACCCTTCTACTAGAGCAGGTTGCTCAGATCCCTGTCCAGCCTGACCTGGGAAGGTTGCAGGGATGGGTATCTGCCACTGCTCTGGGCAGCCTAGACCAGTGTCTCATCACACTCAGGATAAAAGCCTTCAACTTCTCTTTCAGCTCTCACCATGCTGAGCTTCTGGGATTCAAATCACAGATCTTCAACTTCTCTTTCAGCTCTCACCATGCTGAGCTTCTGGGATTCAAATCACAGAATCACTGAATGTTAGGAGCTGGAAGAGACCTCAAAAGCTCATCCAGTCCATCCCTCCCTGCCAAAGCAGGATCACCCAGGGCAAGTCACACAGGAACACATCTGGGTGGGCTTTTAATGTCTCCAGAGAAGGAGATTCCAAACCCACCCTGACCAGCCTGCTCCAGGGCTCTGCCACCCTCACAGTGGAAAAGTTTTCCCTTATGTTTCCATGTAACCTCCTCTTCTCCAGCTTTCACCAACTGCCCCTTGTGCTGTCATTGGACATCTCTGAGCAGAGCCTGGCTTCACCCTCCCAACACTGCCCTGCACATCTTTATCACCAGGAATGAGGTCACCCCTCAGGTTCCTCTGCTCCAAGCTCCAAGCTCCATCTCTCTCAGCCTGTCCTCACAGGCAGATGTTTGCTCCCACCTCACCCATGCTTCCCAAAACCCCTTCCAGGGGCTACCTCCACCGCTTCCCCTCTAGCCCCCTTCAGCCCTGGTGGCTGCTGCTAAAATCAGTGAGGAGCTTCTGTCCATTCTGCTCCTAATAGGCCCATTTTTAATAATGATGTTTTTGCAGCAATTTCAGCTGATCATGGTGTCACAGGGGGATTGCTGGGGAAAAAAAAAAAAAAAGCCTCTAATCCCTTTTAATAGATTCCATTTGACAGCAAACGTGTCTTGAGGTTCATTCCCAAAGGCCCCCGAGGTTTCAGTGTCACTTATGGCTGACCTTCAGGGGGTAACAAGAACTTCTCCAGAAGAATGCCCTAGTGTCCATCTGGGACTGGGCTCCCTCCCCTCCCCTTACTCCCTCTTCCCATTTTTCCTCTGCTGCTGCTGCTGGGAGCACCCAGGGAAGGTCTGTTTTGGGAGGTCCCATGAGACTGGTGTTTTATTAGTTCTTTCTTCCCTGATGGATATGAACTGGGTACAGGGCTGAAGGCTCCTTTCTTTGTAGGTGAGGAGACAGGGATTTTCTGTCTAGCTCTGCTGCTGGGAAGAGGAAAATCCTTCTTCTCCATGCTCAGGGGATGAGAAGAGACAAGGGGGAACAACTGTTAGCAGAACAATACCTACCCTGAGGAGCTGGTGGGAGCACCCAGCTGCCCATCCCTGTGGTCCTGCTCCCAGCTCACCCCTGGATGGGCATGACAGGGGCAACTGCAGCAAGCACAGCAACCTGAAGCCTCTCAGCCTCTCCAGAGCTAGCCTGCCTGACCTGTATACATAAATACCCCAGCAAGCACCTGCTGAAAGGTGCCAGACAGCACGTAAGGAAGCTGCAGGTCCAGAAATCATTAAACAGGGAAGAATAATTGGCAGCTCTTCTGCAGCAGGCTGGGGCTGGGAGCTAAGGCAGCACCCTCCGGCCTCAAGCTTGTCCTGCTCATCATCCTGCTGCAGGTAGTGAGGTGCTGGCAGCTGCAGGATCCATCCCTCAGCACCTTGCAGGATGGGACCAACAGGAGGTGAAAGGGGATGTGGTGTGGTGGAAGTGCCCTATGAACAACCTCTTGTCTGACCAACTGCCCTCCACACTCCAACTCTGCCTCACTGCCCCCCACTATGAGGCTCCCTGAGCCCGAAGGTGGTCTGCAAATGACCAGGTCATCCCTGCCTGGCTGCCAGCCCTGACCCTACTGAGCCTCCAGCCCCTGACCCCTGATACTCCTAGCTCCCAGCTCTCCCCCACCATTCCTGTCCACAACTCTGGCCAGTTCCTTCCCCTCCTTTCATCCTGCTTGGAGGGAGAGAGAGCTCTGTGTGTGTCCAGGGCACTGGAGGAGAGGTGGGGGGCCAGGGGCATGGCTCCCCTGGCAGCAGGGCTAGGGGGCAGGAGGAAGGGCAGAGCCCTGCTATAGCTCACAGCTAAATGCTGCCTTTCACCCCAGCATTCCCAAGGAAAGTAATGAGAATAATTAAAGGTAATTTCATATATTTCAGCTTCAGTGTGTAAAGCAGGCAGGGATGGGGAGGGGGGGAGGTTCCAGCTTCTTGCAGAGCCCTGAAGCTGAGATGTCTGTGAGCAGCAGGACCTGCTGCCAGTCCTGTTTTCTATCCTGGGGCCACATCCTCTCAGGCCAGACCTGGCTGTGTTTTGGGGTTGTGCTGGCTGTGCTGTGGGAGACTGGGTCCCACTTGGAGAAGGTGGTCCCAGGGGAAACTTTTGCCTTCAGGAGACCTGTGCTGGAAATACCTGAGCATCCTGCACTAGACTTACCCATTTTCATGGATGAAAAGAGGTGCAGAGAGAGGTGAGCATCCCCAGAGCTGCACTTTGCACACCCATCCCTTGCAAAGGGATCAAAGAGTGATGCTTGCTGCCAGCTTGGATCAGTCCTGGTGAGGTGGGGCAGTGCCTGCAGCCTATCCACGGGCTCACAGAGACTAAGGACTATGGTTCTGGGGAGTGAGCTTCCCCCAAATCTGTGTCAAGAGCTCCCAGGCACTACCACCAGCCTTCATCAAACCACCTGGCCCCAAGGAAAGCAGCTGGAGGAGCTGGAACAAGGACTTTAATGGGTGGTTATTTACACAAAAACCCCAGACTGAAGGGACCTAATTGGATGGTGATGATGCTGAGCTGGGTAATTAGGAGCCCATAAACCACACAGGTCACAGCTCCTCCAGCAGTGCATTCAATCACCACTCTGCAAGCCTTCCTGCTTCTGAGTCACACACAGGCACTTCTTGGGGCTAAAGGAATTCCTTATTCAACCCAAGACTTCATCCCCATCCTCAGCATCATGATGGAGACAAGGATCTGCTTGAGAGAGTCCAACGGAGGCCTACAAGGATGCTGAGGGGACTACTGAAGCACTGCCTGATGAGGAGAGGCTGAGGGATCTGGAGCTGCATAGTCTGGAGAAGAGAAGACTAAGAGGGGATTTAATCAGTGTTTATAAACATCTGAGAGCTGGGGGTCAGGAGGGAGGGGGGACAGGCTCTGCTCACTTGCTCATTGTCATAGGACAAGAGGCAATGGATGGAAGCTGCAGCACAGGAGGTTCCAGCTCAACACAAGGGGGAATTTCTTGACTGGAAGGGTCCCAGAGCACTGGCACAGGTTCCCCAGAGAGGCTGTGGAGTCTCCTTCTCTGGAGCCTTTCAAGGTCTGTCTGGATGTGTTCCTGTGTGACCTGATCTAGATTGTCTGCTCCTGCTCTGGCAGGGAGGTTGGATTTTATGATCTCTTTGGGTCCCTTCTAACCCCTGTGAGAGCTGAGGAGACCTTGCTTTCCAAAATCTGGAAGAGGGAGAATCCCAAGCCACCTCACTGCAACAGAAGAATGGGTGGAGACAGTGTGGCAGAGCTCTCAGGAGATAATGGAGCATCATGAGCATAGAAAACTGGGTGCTAGGAGTGCTTGTTCCAACAAGGGGACCACTTCCACTCACCTGCGCTCTTGACCCCATTGTGTCTCCCCTGCATGAATAATGTTGGTGCTCCAACCTTCCCCAGCACACATGTTCATTAAATATGAATTTTGCACTCAAATATTCAGCAGCAATGCTCTGAATGATGTGTTTGGGTGCATTTGAAATGCTCTCTGTGTCAGTGAAGTGACAGGAGCCACCCAGCTGTAGGAGGTGAGATGCCCATGGCTGGCAAACACAAGCAGTTCACAGGCTCACAGGATGTCAGGGGTTTGGAAGGGACCCAAAGAGATCACAGTATCACACTATCACCAAGGCTGGAAGAGACCTCAAAGATCATCAAGTCTACCCATTACCACAGACCTCAAGACTAGACCATGGCATCAAGTGCCATGTCCAAACCCACCTTGAACTGCTCCAAGGATGTCGACTCCACTCATCCAGTCCAACTCCTCTGCCAGAGCAGGACCAGACAATCCAGCTCAGGGCACACAGGAACACATCCAGACAGACCTTGAAAGGCTCCAGAGAAGGAGACTCCACAACCTCTCTGGGCAACCTGTGCCAGGGCTCTGGGACCCTTACAGTCAAGAAGTTCCCCTTGTGTTGAGCTGGAACCTCCTGTGCTGCAGCTTCCATCCATTGCTCCTTGTCCTATGACAATGAGCAAGTGAGCAGAGCCTTTCTCCCCTCCCTCCTGACCCCCAGCCCTCAGAGAGTTATAAACATTGATTAAATCCCCTCTCAGTCTTCTCTTCTCCAGACTACGCAGCCCCAGGTCCCTCAGCCTCTCCTCATCAGGCAGTGCTCCAGTCCCCTCAGCATCCTTGTAGCCCTCTGTTGGACTCTCTCCAGCACATCCCTGTCCCTTTTAAACAGGGGAGCCCAAAACTGAAGAGGAGCTGCAGACAGGGCGTGTGGTCTACAAGCAGATTCCCAGACAGGAATGAATGTCAGGGAGAAATCTGTGAATTGTTCCTCTCAGTAAATATGATTCAGGGGAGCCACCTCCTCACTGAAGTGAGGTTAAAGCACAACAGAAAGGGAAAAGGGAAGAAAATTAAACTTGGAAGGAATTCTCTCACACCATTTCTCCCTGTCTTCACATCACCTGGAGTGCTGAGTCCAGCTCTGCAGTCCTCTGCACCACAAGAACATTAACCTGTTGGTCTGGGTTCAGAGGAGCCCATAAACATAATCAGAGAGTTGGAACCACTCCTCTGAGAGAGGCTGAGAAAGTTGGGGTTGTTCAATCTGGAGAAGAGTAGGCTCTGGGGAGACCTTCTGGTGGACTTTCAGTATTTAAGTGGCCTGTGAGAAAGCTGGGGACAGACTTTTTAGCAGGGCTTGTTGTAACAGGACAAGCAGTGATGGGTTTGAACTAAAAGAGGCAGATTCAAACTGGATAGAAAGGAGAATTTTTTTTATCTTGAGGGTGGTGAGAGACTGTCCCATGTTGCCCAGAGGTGGCAGATGCCCCATCCCTGGAATCATTCCAAGTCAGCTTGGATGGGGCTCTGAGGAACCTGATCTATTTGAAGGTGTCCCTGTTGACTGCAGGGGGGTTGAAATAGACAACCTTGAAAGGCTCCTTCCCACCCAAAACCCATTCCTTGATTCTATGATCACCAAAACCACATCAGTGTCTTTCTGGCCTGAAGGCTTCTGAATAAACCATGAGTGCAACCAGTACAACAAAAGGTTGTTGCCACTGCTCAGTACCTGTTGTTGCTTGTCCCAGGGCTTTGGAGATGCTGTGGAAACTCAGAGCCGTGTGCGTGAGGGCATCGTCTCACCCACCATCTCCTGGAACATCTGGGGCAGTGGCTGCCCACCTGCCCTTCCCTTTACTCCCAGTTCCCAACGTGGCTTTGTGAACTCTCTCAGTGCCCCCCAGCCCCAGGTGAAGGCTGGCAGGGAGCCCACAGGTCCCCTCCATCCCAATCAGCTGCGACTGAAGGCGGCCCCCAAGCCCCTCAGTTCCTCCCCACATCTGACAAACGAGCATCCGTGGAATCTGCAAGCCATTAGCTCTCTGTTATCTTTCTGGAGATGCTGAGGTGAGCCATATGGAAGCACTTACTCGTCAACAGCCTGGGACAGGGTTCGGTGGGGTGGCCAGGACTCAGCCCTTTGTGAACTGCAGAGAAGCTGGAACGAGTCCATTGACCCATTTAATGAGCTCCGGCAAGGGGAATTTCACACTGTGCCTGGAGCAGCAGAAACCTTATATGCAGGGAGAGGGGGAGATAATTCCTAATCTTGTCAATCACACCGTTGTGAAACTCACAGCAGGGTTTCGTGCAGCGTGAGGGCCGAGGGGAAGGTGGAAGGCCTGATCCAGGTTCTGGCCGAGCAGCCCTTCACAAGAAAAACCCTTTCATTATTTGCCTTCATAGGCTCCTCATTTCCTCCCCCAGACCAACAAGATATTTATTAACCAGGCAAAACGTTGGGCTGGGACAAGATGCTGCAGTGACCTGTGGATGTCTGCTCCTTCCCACCAAGAGGGGCTCCTGCTCCCACCAGCAGCTGCTTCCACATGCCCTGTTGGGAGCTGGGAAGCTGCTCGTGTGCCCCAAACCCTGTAGAGCCTCCAGCAGTTCCACCCATTCTCTCCTCCAAGAGAAAAACACTTCCCTCAGCTACCCTGCTGGCTCAGCCTCGCTTGCCTGCACACCAAAGTTCCTTGGAGGGTCTTGCAGACACTGCAAGGATTGCCTACAGTCCTGCACTGCAGCTGCAGGACTACCTGCAGTTCTACATGAGGAAGAACTCTGGTGAGAGGGTGCTGGAGCCCTCAAGCAGGATGCCCAGAGAGACCCAAAGAGATAGTAGAATCTCCCTCTTGAGAACTTTGAGACCTGCCTGGATGTGTTCCTGTGTGACCTGCCCTGGGTGACGCTGCTTTGGCACAGGGATTGGACATGATGATCTCCAGAGGTCACTCCCAATTCTGGTTTGAATCGAATCATAGAATCACCCAGGTTGGAAGAGACCTCCAAGCTCACCCAGCCCAACCTAGCACCCAGCCCTAGCCAATCAACCAGATCATGACACTAAGTGCCCCATCCAGGCTTGGCTTCAACACTTCCAGAGATGGGGACTCCACCACCTCCCTGGGCAGCCCATTCCAATGCAAATCACTCTCTCTGGCAACAACTTCCTCCTGACATCCAGCCTAGACCTACCCTGGCACAACTGGAGACTGTGTCCCCTACAGGTTGCCTGTAGCCCAACCCCACCTGGCTACAACCTCCCTTCAGGTAGTTATAGAGAGCAATGAGGTCTGCCCTGAGCCTCCTTATCTGCAGGCTGCACACCCCAGGTCCCTCAGCCTCTCCTAGTCGTTCAAAGACAGAGGTGAGTTTAGATTTGGAAATATCTTTGAGGAGAGCCCTTCAGCAGGGCTGTTGTCCCCCAGAGCTGCCCTCCAGGGTGCACTACTCTTTCTGGCCCCTAAAATCCAAGCACCACACCTAAAATGTCTGTAAAAACTACTGAAAACAGACATGGGCTTTGTTGGCCTCCCATCTCCAACAGCCTGTGGCCTGAGCTGGTTTGGTTGGGCACACACTTTCTCCTGTACCATGTCCCTGCAAGGTCACTTGCATTTGGAGCATGACAGTGTGACCCCAAGCCAACCCTTCACACGTCAGCAGGATCCCTCTGATGCCTCCACCGTCATCTCCACCGCGGGGAACCGCTCCAAGCCTGAGCTCCAAGCTAAAGAAACAAACAGAGCCTTTTTTCCCTGTTGTTTTTCCTGTTTGCCTAAGAAACATAATCTTCCCTCAAAATGAAAAAAATCATCATAACTTGGAGGAAGGCCCCAAGCGTGAGGAGAGTTCAATCAAAACAGGCTTTAAGAAACAAATTCCTTCGATATTCGTCACATGTGTAAAAGACATTAAAGGGGAATGGTGGAGCTGGCTGGAGGAGCATCAGAGCATCACTGAGAGCTTCTCCTGACTGGAGAGACCCTGGGAAAAGGATGAGACACTCTCACCACACAAGGACCAAGAGTTCATCACAGCTGATTATCCTAAAATCCTGCCCTGGTTTGATAGGTTTCATAGGGACACTGATTAACAGCATCTCTCTGGTTGCCTCATCTCATCCTACTACAGCCTGCAGCCCAAAAAGTCTATTACTGCTGTGGTGGAACCCAGCTCTAGCAGGATGTTCTGGACAAAAGGGATGAACTCTCTCATGTCCTGTGTGTCTGCAGGAAGATTTGGGGCTTTGCTGGTCCAAATCAGTCCTCTGAAATGGAAGATTTCAGTTTGACAGAGAGTCAGAGAGTTGTTTTGCTTGGAATAGATCTTTAAGGTCATCAAATCCAACCATAACCCAGCACTGCCAAGGCACCACTAAACTGTGTTCCTTAATGAATCCACAGGGCTTTTAATCCCAAAATAGGGATGGGGACTCCACCACTGCTCTGAGCAGCCTGCTCCAGGGCTTGACAACCCTTCTGGGAAAGAAATTGCTCCTCATGTCCAACCTAAGCCTCCCTTGGCACAACTTGAAGCTGTTTCTCTTGTCCTGGTACTTGTTCCTTGGGAGAAGAGACCAACCCCTACCTCAATCTAACCTCTTTTCAGGGGATTGTAGAGAGTGTGAATGTCTCCTCTCAGCCTACTTTTTTCCAGGCTGAAAAACCCCAGTTCCCTCAGCTGCTCTTCACAAAACTTGTGTTCCAGACTCCACCAAGTTTGTTGCCCTTCTCAGGACTTGCTCCAGCATCTCAATGTCCCTCTTGTAGTGAGGGCCCCAAAACTGAACCCAGTATTCACAGTACAGCCTCACCAGTGCTGTGTACAGGGGGGACAATCCTGCTGGGGTCCTGCTGCCCATCCTATTGCTGATTCAAACCATACATGTCTGGGTTCACTTCATCAGATTTGTAATTCCCACCTTTCAACCACTGACATTCAGCAGTACTGAAGGTGGTTAACACATTCCCAGGTTGCATCCCAGCAGCAAGGACAGACAAACAGACCAGAACCCATAGACTGAGAGAGTTCAGTCTGGAGAGGAGAAGGCTCTGAAGAGACCTTATTGTGGCCTTCCAGTATCTTAAGAGGGGGCTACAAGAAAGCTGCTGAGAGACTTTTTAAGGTAGTCAGGTAGTGATAGGACTGGGGGGAATGGAGCAAAACTAGAATTGGGCAGATTCAGATTGGTGGTTAGGAAGAAGTTTTTCACCTTGAGGGTGGTGAGAAACTGAAACAGGTTGTCCAGGGAGGTGGTAGAAGCCATATCCCTGGAGGTGTTTAAGGCCAGGCTGGATGTGGCTCTGAGCAACTCGATTATGGCAGGGGGCTTGGAGCTAGATGATCCTTCAGGTCCCTTTCAGACCTGACAATTCTATGATTTGATGAGTCCCTGCTCAGAGAAGCCTCAGCAGCACAGCCCAGCTCTGTGTGACCCCATGCAGGTCACACCTCCCTCACACATCCCTCAACCACCAAGGCTCAGCTGCCTACCCACTGTGTTTATTTCATTTCGCTCTCATTATGCTGGATTATGACCTATTTGCACCTATGCCAATGCCAAGGGAGCGACACAGAAAGGAGCAGACCCCTTGCCCTGGGTCTCACTTCCCCTGGCAGGGTCCCTGCTCTTGGCTGGAGCCACAGCCCTCTCTGCACCGTGCTGTGATCATTACCTTGGGTGTACACAGCCTGTTTGCTGTGGGTTCCTTGTTTTTACGAGGTGTGATGGGGAAGGAATGCTGTGCACAGTTTAATTAGGGACTAAGGGCCTTTTTGGGGGAGGGCTGGAAAGCAGCAGATACCCTGGGCACCAGCCCCAAACACTCAGTCCCCCATTAAAGTAGCCCCTTTGATGTCTGCAGCCCCGGTGCCCCACCGAGCGAGGCCAAGGGCTGTTGAGGAGGATGCAAGAGGCCAGGCAGCATCTCACCACACACCTCCTGAGCATCCTTGGTGCAGCCAGAGCTGGACATCTCGCTGCTGGGACTTGGGGGCTGGCAAAGCCAAGAATCCTGGCGGGTCATAGGGGAGAAATAGGAAACAGCAGCCACAAATGGTGGTAAGAGGGAAGAAACAGGGGCTCTGGGTTTCTGCGGGCTGAGGTGGGCCCCTAGTTCAGAAAGAAAGCTCCTGGATAAACCTCTGATGAAGGAGCACTGGGAGGGGGGACACCACCCTGCAGAGGACTCTCAGACAACACTTTGGTGAAGCTCCACTTTTTGCCCAAACTCTCTGGAAGTGTTTGGCAGGGGTGAGCACAGACAAGCTGCAAAACAGCCAAGGATAACACAGTGTCCCAGCTGCAGGCTCTGACTCCGTGGCCAGGGCACAGGTGCACTCCCTGGAAGCCCAGGACTAGGTGTTGCACTTCCATGCCTGGGTGCCACTTTCTTTGCCCCAGGGTTCTACTATCCCTACCTGTATTCTGTTTTTCTTTGCCTGAGTGGCACTTTTCCCTCTTTGGGAGCTGCTTTTCCCTGCCTGAGTTCCTCTCTTCCCTGCCTGGATGCTACTTTCTCCCTGTCTGATGCAGAACAAGTGCATGGAAATGGGATTTGACCTCAGGAATACTTCATTCTTCACACACTCCACATGAGATTCCTGGCCCTGATGCAGAGCTAAACCATTTTCCTGCCTGTGGTCAGGGAGGCTCAGTGCCCTGTCCCACTGGACAATGCCCAGCAGCCCAGTGTGGCCACAGTGGGTGCCAGGCAGTGCTGGCACCCCAGCCAGAGTGGGAGCCCTGCTCCCACGCGCCAGGGCGGGTGCCTGCTCCTCACCCCATGACTCATGGCACAACCAGGCACATGGTCCTGGGAGGCTGAATCAGCACCCCGAGGGCAGGAGGGGGCCCTTCCCTCCCCCTGCTCCCAGGAAGATGTCATGACCTACCCTTGCTCCATCTCCCAACTCGTTGCAGGCTGCAGGCACATGTTGGGGGAATCCATGGGGCTGTGTCAGCGCTTGCTCACCCTGCCCATCACACGGTGGCCCTGGGGACCCAGGCAGCACGTGGGGGTCCCAGCTCAGAGACCTGCTGGAGCCAGTGCATCAACCACACTGAAGAGCCTGGGCTGGTGGCAGGCACCGACCTGCCCCACCAGAGCACAAAGCCCCTTGGCACAGACCAAAGATCTGCATCTCCAGGAGGTGCAGAGTGGCTGACAGCACATCTCAGGACCCTCTTCCCAGTAAGCTGGCACCACACTTTTGCTCCACTGTGGTTTTGCCCACCTGAGCCAGCTCAGCAGAATGCTGCACAGGGAACAGCTTTCCCAGGCTGGGCATGGGCCAGGGCTGAGGTCTGGATTTGGGGTACACGAGGCAGCTCCAGCAGCACCCTCCTCCTCCTCACCATCCCTTTCACTCTCAGAGCTGTTTTGAATTACAATGGTGAAACCTCATTTCTCTTCGTCCTGGGGAAGGGAAGGGAAGGGAAGGGAAGGGAAGGGAAGGGAAGGGAAGTTATGTTTCTGCTGGCAGCATCACTTGACCATCAGAGGACACTTCATAAATATCTGGTGATTAAGAGCTGCGGATGGGCAGGGCAGGGAAATTCGAGCACCTCCCACCAGCACTGCACCCACTTCATGTGCACTCAGTGCCACACAGAGCCCAGCCCCATGCAAATTAGTGTGGGCAGCCCACGTGGTGCCATGGGGTGCCAGGGCCACCCTGGGAGTGCTGGCTCAGGAGCTGACACCATGCAGCAAGGCAAAGCCAGAAGAGGTCCATTACTGACAGCCCTGGGTGCCTTTTCCCTGCAGGGCTGGGAGCATTTTGCTGTCCATGTGGTGTAGCAGGCCAGAAACCAGAATCATGGAATGGTTTGGGTGGGAAAAGGTCTTTATAGGTCACCTAGTCCAAGCTCCCTCCAGTCAGCAGGGACATTTTCAAATGGATTATGTTGTTCAGAGCCCCATTCAAGCTGAACTGGAATGATTTTTTTTCTCCTTCTCCTTCTCCTTCTCCTTCTCCTTCTCCTTCTCCTTCTCCTTCTCCTTCTCCTTCTCCTTCTCCTTCTCCTTCTCCTTCTCCTTCTCCTTCTCCTTCTCCTTCTCCTTCTCCTTCTCCTTCTCCTTCTCCTTCTCCTTCTCCTTCTCCTTCTCCTTCTCCTTCNCTCCTCCTCCTCCTCCTCCTCCTTCTCCTTCTCCTTCTCCTCCTCCTTCTCCTTCTCCTCCTCCTTCTTCTCTTTCTCCTTCTCCTCCTCCTTCTTCTCTTTCTCCTTCTCCTCCTCCTTCTTCTCTTTCTCCTTCTCCTCCTCCTTCTTCTCTTTCTCCTTCTCCTCCTCCTTCTCCTTCTCCATGCTCAGCCTCCATAGAACCCTGCATTTAATTCCAGTACTGCAAAACATGGTTCAGCAGGATCTCAGTCTCTTCCAAGCCCTCCTTCCTCATCCTTCTTGCTCCCCATCCCCACAGTCACTGGCAGGACAAGCCAGTACCCAGGGAGCACAGACACCCAGCACCCTTCTCCTGCTTCCTTCATCCAGGAAGAGTCATCAATCCCTTACCTAGCAGGGTGGGGATGACACATGGGAGTGGAGGTGTGGGCTGAGCACACACTCAATGTGCCTCCCCTGATTAGGACAACTTTTTAAACAGGTCAGAGCCCAGGCTGAAGCTGCCTGACAGTTCCCCCATAAAGCAGACCGAGTTTAATGCCCTGTATACTTTTTGTGACGTGAAAGGGGAGAGGTTTATAGGGGCAATGTGGGGCAGCAGATGTTCTTCCCATGCAGGGGGAGGGCAGCAGTGGGGAAAGTGAGGGCTGTAAATGAACTGCTGATTAAGGTAATTAAGGAATCTTAACCCAGGGGCCCTGGGGGGGGGAGGGAAGGGGACGGCTGGGTTTGCTGGTCCAGCCTCATCACCGCAGGGATGCTGACGGCCAGCCCCTGTGCTCCCAAGGGAGCTGGAGGACTCTCCCCACACAGCTTACTGATGCCATTGAGCATCTTTTTGCTCTATTTTTATATATCCTTAAACCTCCAGCTCCCAGAGTCCTGTGATTACAGAAGAAAGGCTGCTTTGGGGATTGTTCTTTCTATTTTTTGGAGTTAAAAAAAAAAAATAAAATAGTAGGTCATCCATGTTTATGTCTGGGAAAAAATTGCATTTTCAAACAAGATCCCCACAGGTCCAGACACTACAAGGTGAGCAGAAGAAAAAGTCTTCCTATCAGTGAAAAATCATACTCTGAAGCCCATCTTGCAGTGTCTGTGTGCTCAATGTTTGCACTTCCACTTCATCACACAGCTTTACCATGGCACTGCAGATGCTGCCCATGACCAGGAGGACCCAGACCCTCTGCCCTCTTAAGGAGGAGCTGATCCAGCACTTACTGCCATGGCCTGAGTCATCTAGGGACTTGTGGGTCCCCTCTCTTTGACCTCACTCTTCCTTGCCCTGGTCCTTCAGCAATGGAAGCTGATTCTCTTTTTCTTCCCTCTGACCACAGTGTGAGATGGGGACATCATGGTTGAGACCTTTGGACTTGCCATAACCCTCTGCACACATCATCCATGAGCAACCACAAGATTCTCAGCCTGGAGAATCATAGAATCAGGCAGGGCTGGAAGGGACCACAAGGATCATCCAGTTCCAACCCCCCTGCCATGGCCAGGGACACCTCACACTAGATCAGGCTGGCCACAGCCTCATCCAGCCTGGCCTTAAACACCTCCAGGGATCAAGCTTCCACCACCTCCCTGGGCAACCCCTTCCAGACTCTCACCACCCTCCTGCTGAAGAACTTCTTCCTCACATCCAGTCTGAATCTCCCCATTTCTAGCTTTGTTCCATTCCCTCCAGTCCTGTCACTACCTGACAGCCTAAAAAGTCTCTCCCCAGCTTTCTCGTAGCCCTCTTAAGATACTGAAGGGCTTCTGCCCATGCTTGGGCTCCCCTTTAGCAGCCCTCCAGCTCACCTGGCACCCCCTCCCCAGCTCACCCATCCATGGCCCATGGCCAGCCCACAGGACAGCTGTCTGAGGGCCCACCCTCCCAACCCTGCTCCTCCCACACATCCCCAGCCCCTCAGCCACACGCCTTCTGATGAGAAAGGAAAGAGGCATGATTTAAACCTGACCTCTCACCCCAAGCTGTGTCTGTAATCAGACGAGCAAACGTTAATAGACCGAGCCAGGCAGCGGAGCCCAAAGCCCAGATAAAACCCGGACCCGACGACAATTCAATTTCCTTCCATGAGATCAACTTGCAGCTTTAGCAAAGCCACTTGTGAGGTCGCTGGGCTGAAACAATCTGGCCTGGCAGGCACAACCGAGCTGCCTCCAGCAGACCCCTCCCCGACCGACACCTTCTCGGGGGTTATTCACTACCTCAGCACCCTCCCAGACCTCTCAACCCAACCCAGCGCCCTCCCAGAGCACAGCCCAAGGGTGCCCATCTCATGAATCTCCTTTGATCAGGGGTCTGGAGCCTTTGTGTCTTTCAGGAGAAGAGTTTTACTTCTGGAGAAGACTCTTCCATGCACATACAACCCAGGGGTCTTGTGGGGGAGGCCAGGCTTAGCCCCTTCCCAAGAACATCCACAGGCATCACGAACCAGGCTGGCCGAGATGGTGAGTGGGTTGTAGTGTGCTCCTGGGGCTGGAAAGGTCCTACCTTTGGGCTGGCCATGCTGATGCCTCTGTAGTCATGAAACCCTCCTCAGGCATGCAACCCTCCTCCTCCTCCTCCTGTTGAGATCTATGTGTGCTGGGAGGTGGGGAAGGCTGGAAGCTGAAGTGCAGAGGGGGTTGTGTTTTCCGTTACGAGCAGCAAATAATGTCCGCACGAAGGCACAGTGCTGGGTTGTGCTTTCTCTTCCCTTTTTTTTTTTTTTTTTTTCTTTATTGCTCTGGCTAATCTTTGACCTAGATAGTGAAGAAATTTGTCAGGAGAAGAGGGAGGCTGGCTGCAGGGCTGAGGAGAAGGCCAGGGCTGCAGCAGGCAGTCTCCTGCCAGGATACAGAGTGGAGGGCAAGGAAGGGGAGAGCCCAAAACTGGAGCCTTTCGTGGGAGCAGTAACAAAAAAACTCTGAGGAGCAAAAAAAAAAAACAACAAACCAACCAACAAACAAACCCAAATTAAAAGCTATCAACCTAAATTGTCTTGCAGAGCATTCAGATGGATGGAGTCCATGTTGCATTGTTGCGATATAGCATTTTATAGCCAAGTTTTCTGTGAGGTTTGGAGTTTCTTCCTGTCTGTGTGTGTACACACTGATGTGAGCTCACACAGAGCTGCATTTTCACATTTCCAGGCAGGCAGAGAGGCAAACCTCACTTCCAGGAGCCAAAGCCCCTTTTTAGCTGCAGAGACAAACCTCACTCTCAGGAGCCAAAGCCCCTCTTTAGGTGCAAGCAGAGGCAAACCTCACTTCCAGGGGCTAAACCACTTAAGGTCCAAGGGGAGGCAGACCTCACTCCAGGAGCCAAACCTCTTCAGGGGCAAGGGGAGGTAAACTTCACTCCTAGGAGCCAAAGCCCCTCTTTAGGTCCAAGGAGAGGCAAACCTCACTCCAGGAACCAAAGATCCTCTTCAGACAGAGGGCAGGAGAGCAGAGCCCTACCCATCACTCCTTTCCCAGCCCAGTCACCTCCATCAAGTCTCCCCATTCCAGGGTGGGAATTACTTTGATTACTGGCACAGGAGCCCTGTGAGACACCTCCAGTTTGCAGCCCACTGCCGCTGATTTCTAGTTCATTGTCACCAACTTCTTACATCTCCCTCTTGCCTGAGAGTAAAGGGGGATCCTTTATTTAAAAGGGAAGTCTGCAGAAGGAGACTTTAACTTTCTCTTTGCACTTCAGTAACCACGGAAAGACCAAATGTAAAAGTCATCATGGAAGGGCTCAGTCCTGCATCTCCTGCATCGGCACTGGCTGGCTTTGCTCAGGGATCACAAACTCCCTCGTGTGCTGCATGCACAGCTCCAGCAATCCCAGTCTCAGGGAAAAGATTAGCTCTTAATTCCCCGAAGCCAAATCAGGACACGACACAGCCCATATTGTTCCAATTTACACCTCCTTATGAGTTTCCTCAGCTCCCTTTATAGTCTCAGTCTCTGTGCTGTGAATCTTCCCCATTTCCAGTCGCTCCAGTTTGGGGGTCTGGCAGCTCTGGGGTCCCACGGTCACACATCCCATGATAGGCAGCTGTGCCAGAGTCTGATGTCTTCTCTGTGGGTTGCACAGGCAGGAGCCCCAACATCTCCTGGCTATCTCCCATCCTGGTTTGCTTCTACTCCCTTGCGTGAAACTTGGGCAGGGGTTACCATGATGATGGGGGAGATGGAGAGAGTGTGCCTGTGCCACAGAGGACCCAGTGTTGGGTGACATGGTGCCCCTCAGGCACCTCTCCATGGTTCAGCACCCAGAGCTGTGCCGCTGAGCTGAATTCAGACGTGCCTTGGCTAAGAGCTAAGGTTTCAGCCTCGTGCAGGCTGCTCCATGCTGGATGTCTCAACGTCATCCACGGAGGGCTTTTCTCCTAAGACATTACAGGCTGTTGTAACTCTGATTTGGAGGGTTTCTTAATTTCTTGTTCTAATGGAACATGAACAAGACAGCAGCCTCACATAACCTCTAGCTTGGCCTGAAGGCAACTCTTGGCTGTTTGGGATAAACACAAGCCTTTAGGAAGCTGTCCTTTCCCAAGCCCAAAGCAGAGATGTTCGGGGGGGGGTGTGCAGGGATGGATGGGAGGGGAACCACCCTGCTGCTGGCTGGGGAGCTCTGAGAATCCATCTTCGCTCTCACGCTGCTTTCCCACCTCCACACCCATCAATAGGTGAAGTCTCTCCTTCTCTGCCTTCCACAGTCCTCAAATACAGTGGTTGCACTGCGATGGGTGTCCCCTGCCTGGAGCAAGGTGAAGCCTCAGCACCAACACCCCACACCAAGGACTGCCCCAGGCAAACCAGTAAAGCCCACAGGAGAAGGCCATGCCAAAATTCTCTTGTTGTGAGTGTTAATTTATTTCCATATTCAACCCCCTGAGCTTTAAGGGATCTGATCTGGCATTTTTAGCTGTTAAACAATGGCTCCCACCATGGGATGTGAACAGGGAGGTGCAGAAAATGTTGAGTGGCTTTGGTGAGCCTGTCACAAGAGGCCAAGAGCTGTGCTGGTGGCAGATCCCAGGGCTCTATCCTGCATGCTCCACATCAGGGAGAAGCTGATGATCTCTGGAGCAACATCACCAGGTCCAACCTGTCCCAGCTACCTGCTCCCCATGGAAAATCTCTGTCTTTCCCTCCATCTCCCAGAAGCCAACAGCTGCTTCCCACAGTCAAAACACCCTGGCCAAAGCTCTCAGCAGAGCTTGAGGCTTGATGTGGCAGTGGTGGGGTTTCACCCTGTCTGGTCCATGAAGGAGTTAATGTGCTGAAAACCCCACATCCTCCTCAGAGAGGTTTCCAGGGATGTGGACCAAATCCTATTACAGCAACATTTACCTGGGGAGCAGTGGAGAGGGCAGCCATGCAGCAAACCTCAGTGGTTTGCTACTTCATTTGTTCCCCAGGAACAGGGAGATGATGATGGAGCAGCCCAAGAGCAGCTGGGAAAAAACTCTTGCAGCCCAGGAGCTGCTTTTATGCTCTGAATATTTTAATGGGGGCCTTGGAGATGGTACCTCTGAGAGTGCATTTCTCCCCTTGAGCCAGGATGCTGTGGATAGTGAGAGGCTGCTGTATATTCTATTCTGGACCACTGTTCTGCCTTAATTTTGGAGGGCTCTGGACCATCAAATTCATGGTTCTGACTGACACCCTGCAGCTGCTGCTGTGCCCGAGGTGCACCCAGCCTCATCAAGGAGCTCCCAGCCTTATTGAGGAGCTCCCAGCCTCATCGAGGAGTCCCTTCTCACACCAGTCAATCAGAGAGGAGAGAAAAGAAGGGGGAAAGGAAGACAAATGAGACCAATTTCCCCAAGCATAGGAAGAGGAAGATGAAAGCACCTATTTGTCTTATCCATGACTTGGAGAGCACAGCTCTCATAAGACGAGAGGAAACAATCTCAAGTTGTGCTGGGGAAGGTTTTGGTTGGAGATGAGAAACAGTTTCTTCCCCGAAAGAGTTGTCAAAGGCCTGGAATAGGTTGTCCAGGGCATCACTGGAGCCCGCATCCTCCGAGGGCTTTAAAGCCCATGTAGATATGGTACTGAGGGACATGACTCTGGTGAGCTGGCAGTGCTGGGGTAATGGTTGGACTCTGTGATCTTAAAGGTCCCTTCCAACCAGAACAATTCTGTGATTCAGCGATGGGCAGCACGTGGGAAAGCGCCTGGTCAAGGCCATGCCTGCGCAGCTGTCCGAGCGCGGGGTGGGGAGGGTTTGTTTTGCACAGGCTAATAGAGACCTGGCGGGATAATTGGCATGAGTGGAGGAATNGCCAGAGGGACACAGCCGGAGAGCGGCTGAGCGGCTCTGCTGGAATGTCAAGGACGGAGGGGACAGATGGTCTGTGTCCATNGCCTTAATTTTGGAGGGCTCTGGACCATCAAATTCATGGTTCTGACTGACACCCTGCAGCTGCTGCTGTGCCCGAGGTGCACCCAGCCTCATCAAGGAGCTCCCAGCCTTATTGAGGAGCTCCCAGCCTCATCGAGGAGTCCCTTCTCACACCAGTCAATCAGAGAGGAGAGAAAAGAAGGGGGAAAGGAAGACAAATGAGACCAATTTCCCCAAGCATAGGAAGAGGAAGATGAAAGCACCTATTTGTCTTATCCATGACTTGGAGAGCACAGCTCTCATAAGACGAGAGGAAACAATCTCAAGTTGTGCTGGGGAAGGTTTTGGTTGGAGATGAGAAACAGTTTCTTCCCCGAAAGAGTTGTCAAAGGCCTGGAATAGGTTGTCCAGGGCATCACTGGAGCCCGCATCCTCCGAGGGCTTTAAAGCCCATGTAGATATGGTACTGAGGGACATGGCTCTGGTGAGCTGGCAGTGCTGGGGTAATGGTTGGACTCTGTGATCTTAAAGGTCCCTTCCAACCAGAACAATTCTGTGATTCAGCGATGGGCAGCACGTGGGAAAGCGCCTGGGCAAGGCCATGCCTGCTCAGCTGTCCGAGCGCGGGGTGGGGAGGGTTTGTTTTGCACAGGCTAATAGAGACCTGGCGGGATAATTGGCATGAGTGGAGGAATGACACAGCCCTCTTCCGCGGCAAGGAGCCCTCCTAATGGGAGCCAGGTGGCAAAGCCCCTCCGGCCCTGACCCCGGGGCCCTCCGGAGCGAAGCTGCGAGCACGACCCTGTCTGGGGGATGAAAGCAGCCGTCCCTCGCCCCCGCGTCACCCAGCGCCTGCAAGCAGGTGTGGGGTGGCTCCATCCCACCCCGACCCACACGTCCCTCCGGCCGGGCTCTGGCACAAGCAGCAGCTGTGTCCTCGGGCCGTGGCACGGTTCCTAATGGGCTCCGGGATGAGCAGGAGTGCCNCTGCAGGGATTTGCTTTCTGCTCAGGGGCAGCTGCCGGGGAGCAGCAGGAGACGGGATGTGGGGATAGAGAGGGTTGTCAAGGCCTGGAAAAGGCTACCCAGGGCAGTGGTGGAGTCCCCATCCCTGGAAGGATTTAAAAGCCGTGTAGATGGTGCTGAGTGACATGGTTTAGCAGTGACCTGGCAGTGCTGGGTTAACAGTTGGGCTAGATGGTGTCAGAGGCATCTTCCAACTTAAATGATTCCATGGTTCTATGACAAGCCACTTGCCAGTGCCATTACCCCCTCCTCTCTGGTGCTGCATGGCAAACTGTTGCAGCCAGTGGGTTCGTTTGGTCAGGAGCAAAAGGTGTTGGGATCAGGTTTGCTGTCCATCCCCTCTGCTGAGGTTGTTCAGGAGCTCACTCTGCACACTGAAGCCTATGCAATGGCACCAAACCAGCCCTGGTTGCACTCCCCAGCCTTGGGAACAGCGGGTGACCGAAAAAGTATTTCTTCTTTTCAGCCTCCACTGTTTCTGGAAGTACAGTGATCCAAGAATAGAGTTTAAGCATAAAATTGGGCTCCTCAGTCAGAGGCTGTAACACCAACGCAGCACCGGGCTCCATAAATCATGCCTCATAAATCTCTGATAATGCATAACCTGCCTGCTGGCTGCAGAGCAGCTCCAGGTAACTCAGCTTGGAGAGGAACCAAACTTGGCAGCAACATGGAAATCAGAGACAGGGACATTCATAGCCAGCCCTTCCCCCTGCCCCAGCAAGCTCTGCCCAGCAGCAGCCCAGCTGTTCTCCTCTGGGATACCCCAAAGGCAGCTTTTGGGGAGGAGGACAGTGAATGGGTCACAGACTGCATGGTCTATGGCTGTAAGCACCCAAATGCAGCAGCATTTACTCTCAATGCCCATGGTGTAACTGGGGGGTTCCTGTTTGCATCTTTCTTCTCCAGGTCAGTGGTGGAGTCACCATCCCTGAAGGGATTTCAAAGCTCTATAGATGTGGTGCTGAGGGACACGACAGAGGAGTGACCTCGTGGTGCTGGGTTAAGGGCTGGACTTGATGATCTTAAAGGTCTCTCCCAACCAAAACTATTCTTTGTTTCCACAATTCCAAGATTTTCCTCTTTCTCTCATTGCCACATTTAAAACCCAGCTTGGCTGCCTTCAGCAGAAACCAGCTTAGATCCCACCACCCTGAAGTCCTGTGGGCTCTGTTCTGGAAGCAGACATCATCACCCCTCCTTGCTCTATGCAAGGCTTAGATCTTTCCTCCTTGTGCTTTGATACAGTGCCTGTTCCTCACTGCCTGGACAAGCAAAAAGTGGGTACATGAAGGCCAGGAGGAGGTTGATGGAAGGTTATTGTCTTCTATTCTTTCCAGGTTCTACCTGGAAAAGCAGAGGAGAGCAGGATGGTGCCCATGAGAGTGCTGGCAGCCATCAGCAGCTGCTGGTGTGGTGGAACTGCCTGCAGATACTGTCACAAAGAATGAGGCAGTGGGAAGAGGCACAGTTCTGGTCAGAAGAGGTACATTGATAGTTGTCCATCCAGAAGCACTGTTCCTGGCTGGGGAGCAACAGATCTCCTGTGTCATGGGAGTCTTTGGTTAAAGCATCCAAATGCAGCAGTTTTCATCCAAAGCTTTTCCTAAGCCCATTTAAGCTTCCTGGCTGAGCTGGAAATCTTGTGAGATTCCTATTACACCCCGTTCCCATGAGGATAGTCTTCTCCACAGGCATTTCCAGTTCTGTTCATGTTGCCACACTGCTGACTGCTGAGACAGTAAAGGAGACTTCTGTCCAGAGAGGAAAAAAAAAATCAGAGTCCTCTCCCATCTGCGAGTCTGAGGGGTGTAAAAAGAGCATCTCTCCTTTGATGCACCTTCTTCCACAGTCTGGTGCCACCCATGGGCATGTTTCCTGCCAGGACCTGCCCAGAGCTGCTCTGTCAAACACATGTGAGATGTTCAGGATGGGGTGAACTGGAATAAGCACCAATTGCTATTTATTCCCAGTTATGAGGAGCACTGGATGCTTCCCTGTCCAAAGTGCATCCAAAGTCATGCAAAATCTCTGTGCAGCCTGCTCCAGGGCTCCAGAACCCTCACAGAAAAGAAAACATTCCTCTTGTTTAGGTGGAAGCTGGCCCCAACCTCACTACCTGCAGCAGGTAAGAGAAGCTACCCCTCAACACAGCATAACACCAGGTGAAGGCTGTCAGCAGCCCATGGCCATTCCAAGAAGCCAAGGAGAGGAGCTCACAGCACCAAAAGTCCAGATGGAGTTTGCTTGCCTGCCTTTGTTGTGTTTTATACTATGAGGTTAGGCTGTTTCCATCCTGCCTTCCAAACCAAACCACCTTAGCATCAGTCCCATTGCAGCAGGGATAAGCAGAGTGGCACAGGCAGCAAACAGCTCAACACGAGCTTCCCAAAGCTGGAATGCCTGCAAGCAGGCAGCAAGGCTGCACAGGCAGAGCTGCTGGTACTGCCACCAGAGTGGCATCATTTCCTCAGGCTCTGGAGCAGAGGGATTGTGCCAGGCAAACATCATTCGAGACGCAGCTGTATGGCAAGCACCCTGCGATGGAAACCTGCCACCTCGGGGTGCGCCAGCAAGGTGGTTTTTATTCTTCCATCAGGCAAATCAATGGACACTAGGAGTGCAAACAGCTCCTTTGCCAGATGTGCCCCACTGCTGTTATCATGGAATATTAATCAGCAAGGCCTGTGTGTAATTTTGGAGTTTTGATTAGAGAAGTCTCCCTTACAATAATAATCAGGCTGGGGCCTGTACAAATACCAACGGCTCCAGGTTTGTTGGCTGGAGAAAGTGGCACGTTGATTGCTCAGCTCGTTTGTTCATCAATCATTCAGCCATGCCCCCACCTTAGCTGTCCTCCTGGCAAGCCCCCCATCTTCCTAGCTCCCCCAGTGTTGGTCCTTCCATGAACAGCTGCCTTATTCCTCCCTTTCCTTCTTCTCTTCCACTTCTGGCCCCTGCAGTTGCCCTCGGCCCCTTCCTCCTCGCCTGCTCCCTGCTCCCCTGCGTTCATCTCAGATTATATAAAGTTTGGCTGCCTTGAGTAAAATAAATTGCAGGCTTTTGAAGGGCTGGGGCTCTGTATATTTTTATGGTTAATGAATCTTCCTGTTTGAGTTTGGAAGATGGGAACTTTGCTTTCCAGCTGCCATGCAAGGCTCTGGCCAATTAGATCAATGGGGGCTGGAAATATCGCCCTGGTGTGGGAGAGCATCGGGTGGGAGGGAGCTGGAGTTGAAGAACAGTGGGAGGGAGGCCATGGGATGGGAGAACAATAGGTGGGAGGACATTGAGAGGGAGAACAAGTGAAACAGCTTTGGGTGAGACAACATTAGGTAGAACAGCATTGAGTAGGAGAATGGCTTGGGGGGGAGCATCACAGAGGAGACAGGTAGGCGGAAGGGTATTAGGAAGGAGATCATTGGGTGCACCCTAGGACTCCCACCACCACCAGCCCCTTGACAGGCAGTGCCCAACCCAGAGCCACAACAACCCATCACCATGGGTTTCAACAGGATAAAATGAGATCAACCAAGAAAAGGGGTGGGGAAGGGACAAGAGAAACACTGATTGGGTTGCTAATGGTCACAGAGATGCTGCAGGGCTGGGCAGCCACCCGGGATGCTCTTTGACAACTGTGTGAACACAAACTACTGATTTTCCACCCATCCAAAGCCCTGCAGAAGAAACACACAGCCTACCCCGACCCTCAGGGCCAAGAGGGAGAAGGTTTACTAGGAGGAAAAGCGAGCTCTGGGCAAATCACTAGCAGCAAGCAGCATGCATGTGTGTGTGTGTGTGTGTGCGCGCGTCGGGTTTTTCCTCCTGGTCCTCCCCGAGCCGCCTATGGGCAAACCATTCCAGTCCCTAATTTATTCATCGCTGCAACTGATTCATCATCTACTTTTTATGTCTGGTTTCTTGGCCTGTAGATTATCCGCCAGCAGTTTGTTGAGCATATTTGACATGTGAAACTCAAGCTGTGTTTACTTGTAGTTCATGTACCATGGCGTTTGGGTTGGCCGCCTGCCATCGGCCACGTGGTGCCTGCGCCGTGCCCGGGTTGGCGGAGCTCGGCTCGCCCTGGATGCTCACAGGCACCCACACAAGCCCCTTCCCCGGCTGCAGAGCGTTTGGATGTGAGACATTGGAGTGCATGAAATCCCATAAAACCTGGGGGCAGTGCTGGAAGAGGAGACAGGCAGGACTTGCCAGGCCTGTACTCCAACTTTTCCAAGCTATACGGAGCACAAGGGAGTCTCCGAAGGTGAATTTCCACTCTGGCTGCAGATCCGTGACCTCCAGTAAAAGAAAGGAAGCTCTTCCCAGTGCTGGGTTCCCCAAGAAGAGCCAGAGGGGTGCCTTGCCCTGGTTGTGAACCCATAAAACAACTGTCATTGAGGAAACCAGGAGGGGGGGGCACACAATCTGGCTGAGACCTCAGCCACAGCACAAAGCTGAGCCAGACAGGGGATGGAAGCTGGGTCCCCTGCGAGCAATATTGTCACACCCATATGACAATAAAGCTATTAATGTCCCTACACATCAGAGATGTGCAGAGGGAGCAGCGGAAGAAAAAAGAGGGAGGGGGAAAAAAAAAAAAAAAAGAACCCTTTCTGTCTGATAGGCTTCAAAAATATGTATTTGATTTTCAGATGTTAAGCTGGAATTGCATCCAGATGGACTGGGGGTCACACTCCCTGACACTGGCTTCCCATTACACCGATATTGGATGCAGATATGGTTTATAGAGATAGCTTACAAATATAGCAGGGTGGTGTTTTGGGGGAGTTTTTCTAAGCCATTTCCCCTGCTGGTCCCTGTGGTGCTGTGATACCCATGCCTCCAGTTCATGGTTGCTGCCTGCTTGTGGTTCCTGGCTGGCCCCAAATCCATCCCACTAGGATGAGGGCATTTGGGAACAATCCTCTCCACCTTCCAAGGCCATGGCAACTTTTGTGGTCTGACTGTTTCCAGCCCTGGGTTTCACAGAATCACAGAACCAGTCAGGGCTGTAAGGGACCACAAGGATCATCCAATTCCAACCCCCTGCCATGGCCAGGGACACCCTACCCTAGATCAGGATGGTCAGAGCCTCATCCAGCTTGGCCTTAAACACCTCCAGGCATGAGGATTCCACCACCTCCCTGGGCAACCCCTGCCAGGCTTTCACCACCCTCCTGCTAAAGAACTTCTTCCTAACATCCAGTCTGAGTCTTCCCATTTCCAGCTTTGTTCCATTCCCCCCAGTCCTATCACTACCTGGCAGACTAAAAAGTCCCTCCCAGCTTTCTTGTAGCCCCCTTCAGATACTGCAAGGCCACGATAAGGTCCCCTTGGAGCCTTCTCCTCTCCAGACTGAACAGCCCCAACTGCCTCAGTCTCTCCTCACAGCAGAGGTGCTCCAGCCCTCTGCTCATCCTTGTGGCTTATCCCCTTCCATCACCACAGGAGATCAGCCCCAGTTTTGGGAGGCAAAGTCAACTTCCCAAGCCACCAGCCTCATGCAGTCATCCTCCTGCACGGCACAGGAAACCAAAGCAGGGTAAAAAGCAGCATTTAATAACAAGGCAAGATTTGTGGGACTTAATATATAGGTATTAAACAGGGCAATAAAAATGTGCAAGTAGTAAGAGTGTTGCTCTAGCACTGAGGGCCCTGGGCCATTTCAAGCCTTGCTCTTCTGCTTTATGGTGTCACCATGATCTGCTGATGGAATTACTGCCATGTTATAAAATAGTAATGGTAATAATACTAATAACAACAATAACAATGATAATATATTTTCCTGGCATCCTATTCCTCCTGGCTTTCCCAGGGTAGTTTGCAATTAGGTACTTGGAGAAGCCACCACAAATAACCATCTCTTCAGGGTGATTTACTCAGGAAGGGATGAGCTGGGTGTTAGAGAGAGCAGGCATCAGGCAGGATTTAGAATCAGAGGATCACAGAATGGTTTTGCTTAGAAAGGACCTTTAAGACCATTGAGTTCAGCTGTTAACACAGCATTGCCAGATCACCACTAAAAACATATCACTTAGTACTACATCTACACAGCTTTTAAACCCCTCCAGCAATGGAGACTCCATCACTGGCCTGGGCAGCCTGCTTCATGCCTTGACAGCCCTTTTGGTGAGAAAAACTGTTCCAAATATCTAACCTAAACCTCCTCTGACACAATTTGAGGTCATTTCTCTTGTCCTATTACTCGTTACTAGGGAGAAGAGACTGACTCCCAGCTGGTTCCAATCTCTTCTCAAGGACTTGCAGAGGGCAAAAAAGGTCTCCCCTTGGTTTCATTTTACCCTGGTTGAGCAACCCCAGCTCCCTCAGCCACTCCTCACCAGTCCTGTTCTCCATGTGCTTCACCAACTTTGTCGCTCTTCCCTGGATCTGCTCCAGCCCCTCAATGTCCTTCTCACAGTGAGGGACCCAAAACTGAACCCAGTATTTGAGGTGTAGCCTCACCAACGTCAAGTCCAGGAGAACAATCCCTGCCTTGTTGGCCACACTATTGCTGATACAGGCCAGGATGCTGTTTGGATTCATCCTGTGTATGTCCAAACCCTGCCTTTTCTAGAACTCCATGAAAGGGGACACACCAGACTGGCCTGGAGCAGGAACAGTGTTCCCAGCAGGACAAGGGAGGTTCTTCTGCCCCTGTACTCAGCACTGGTCAGGCCACACCTTGAGTGCTGTGCCCAGTTCTGGGGCCCTCAATTCAAATGAGATGTTGAGGTACTGGAAGGTGTCTAGAGAAGGGCAGCAAGGCTGGGGAGGGGCCTGCAGCACAGCCCTGTGAGGAGAGGCTGAGGGAGCTGGGGGTGTGCAGCCTGCAGAAGAGGAGGCTCAGGGCAGACCTCATTGCTCTCTACAGCTACCTGAAGGGAGACTGTAGCCAGGTGGGATTGGGCTCTTCTCCCAGGCACCCAGGGACAGAATAAGAGGACACAGCCTCAGGTTGTGCCAGGGTAGGTCTAGGTTGGATGTTAGGAAGAAGTTGTTGCCAGAGAGAGTGATTTGCATTGGAATGGGCTGCCCAGGGAGGTGCTGGAGTCCCCATCCCTGGAGGTGTTGAAGCCAAGCCTGGATGGGGCACTTAGTGCCATGGTCTGGTTGATTGACTAGGGCTGGGTGCTAGGTTGGGCTGGATGAGCATGGAGGTCTCTTCCAACCTGGGTGATTCTGTGATTCAGTGACTAGGTCAGCACTGCAGTACTGTCTCCACACAGGTATCTCATGCTAATCCCCACTCCCACAAGAGCTATGGGCTTGGAGAAAGGGCTGTTGTGCATCCTACAGTATCCACCACACCTCCCATGGCCGGGAAGGAGCAGATGTGGCGGGGGCGAGAGCTGCTCAGATGGTTATTTACAGCCTGCAACTCTTGCCTGGTGAAGTTTGCTGGGTTTTTGGGTTTTTTTTTCCCCCCCCTTTTTCTTTCTTTCTTTCCCCTCTCTGCTTGTTGANCAAGAATTCAAAAGTCAAGCTGCTTTATTGGCCGTATAGGTCATATGGGATTATTTCCGTTCCCTGAGTAGATGACTCTTAGCACTGGGTCTTCAGTGCACACATTTTGTATTAATTCAGAATTTGCTTTCTATGAATATTTTACAAGAGCGCCTTAAAATTCACTGTTTCCATGGACATTCCTCCTCATAACTCATTCTGTTTGCTTGAATATTAACTGAAGGCAAACAGAGCCGGGGCGTGCAGGGAGCCCAGCTGAGCGCGCCGGAGGAACGGGCAGGGAGAGCAGGGGGAAATTCCTCTGAGGAGCCCTTCACAAATGTCACAGCAGATGAAATAAATCACTGTGCCCGTTTCAGCCCTCCTCCTGCCTCTGCAACCCACTGCTGCTCACTTCACAGGATTACAGGGATTGGAAGGGACCCAAAGAGATCATCAAGTCCAACCCTCCTGCCAGAGCAGGACCAGACAATCTAGTACAGGGCACAGAGGAATGCATCCAGATGGGGCTTGAAAATCTCCAGAGAAGGAGACTCCACAACCTCTCTGGGCAGCCTGTGCCAATGCTCTGTGACCCTTACAGTACAGAAGGTCTCCCTTGTGTTGAGGTGGAACCTCCTGTGCTGCAGCTTCCATCCATTGCTCCTTGTCCTATCCCAGGGAGCAAGTGAGCAGAGCCTGTCCCCCCTCCTGACTCCCAGCCCTTAAATATTAACAAGCATTGATTAAATCCCCTCTCAGTCTCCTCTTCTCCAGACTAAGCAGCCCCAGGTCCCTCAGCCTCTCCTCATCAGGCAGTGCTCCAGTCATCCTTGTAGCCCTCTCCAGTAGATCCCTGTCCCTTTGGGGAGCCCCAAACTGAAGGCAGTACTCAAGATGAGGTCTCACCAGGGCAGAGTAGAGGCAGAGAAGCTCCCTCGATCCCCACTTCAGAAGGAAGGCAAGGGATCTCTTCTC
>VWZE01005577.1:83136-110355 GCA_013396675.1 Eubucco bourcierii | reverse complement strand
GCAGTGATAGGATGAGGGCAATGGTTTGAAATGAGAGAAGAGGAGATTTGGATTGAATGTANCTAGTGGAGGATGTCCCTGCTGAGTGCAGAGGGGCTTGGACTGGATGAGCTTTGGAAGTCCCAACCCAAAAGTTTTTTTTATTTCATTTGTCGCTATCTTTCCTAAGTCATAGAATCATAGAATGGGAAGGTTGGAAGGGACCTCAAGGCTCAGCCAGTTCCAACCCCCTGCCATAGGCAGGGACACCTCCCACTAGCACAGGTCACTCAAGGGCTCATTCAACCTGGTCTTGAACATCTCCAAGGAGGTTGTGGAGCACAGAAGACCTTCAGGGAGGTTGTGGAGCACAGAATCACCCAACGTGATCAAAGATCACGTTGGGTGATTCTGTGCTCCACAACCTCCCTGGGCAACCTGTGCCAGTGTCTCACCACCCTCACTGCAAACAACTTCTTCCTAACATCCACTTTCAATCTCCCCTCTGCCACTTCAAACCCATTCCCCTTGGCCTGTCGTTGCAGGACCACCTGGTTACTTCTCCATAGGCTTCCCTGGAGTTCTAAACATTATTGTCCTTTCAGAGTGGTTTCATTTTTCATTATTTTTCCTTTACATTTTGATATAAAATACAAATGTTTGTTCCTCTGTATAAGCAATCAGGTGTTTGTCTGTCACAGGAGCAGGAAAACTAGTAACTTTTTTTTTTTCCTCCTCTGGTTGAATCTCTGTCCTTATTTATGCTCCCAGGCCTTGTTTTCACAAATTCAGACTTAAGCAGATAAAATGTGGTAGAAGTCAGGATTTAGGAGCATGTGATAAGACACAAGGCAACCTGTTGCCCTGCTTTCTGCTCCCAAAGAGGTTGAAGGGTTTTAAGGCTTCCTGTTGTCTGAGTCTGCATTTCATGGACCTGTCCCAGCCTGGTTTTATATTTCTCACCATACCTTTTCAGGCTCAGGGAAGAGATCAGATTATTTGGGCTTCTTGGGTTGCTTTTAATGCTAATCTGGGGAGAGGCAAATTAAAGGGGAGAGTCTTCCCAAAAGTCTGTAGTTCATTCCTTTAAGAGGTAACAAAGGAGCCTTATGTTGGAGGATTACCTTGAAAAATAGTCTCACTTCATGAAATGAATCTGGCCTGGCTCCTGTTGCACATTAGGAGCTGTAAACAAAGAAATTAAGAAATAGATATTGAAGTAGAAGCAATTGAAAGAAGACCTTTTTTTTTCTTCTCCTCTGTCAGATGGGAAGAGGAAGATTCTTTGTCCTTTTAGTTAAACTCCAGCAAGGGTATCATGGTTTTTATCTCAGCCCAGTGCCTGTTCTCTCTGTCAGCATGATCCTCTCAAGTCTGGTCTGCAGCAGAACAATATTTCTATGTACTTCTAAGATACTCTGTAGAAATAGAACCTTAAAACTGTACAGAAGAAGCTTGGGGTTTGGGCTGCTTTGGTTAAAGTGGCTTCTTAGCTCACCAGTCTATTTGTAATCAAAAGGTTACTCAGTTTAACTTGCTCCTCAGTCCTGTTTTTGCTCAGTACAGGCTCAAAACTTAAGACTGCCCTGGGTTTTCAGTTGGAGGTGCTCATTAGCAGATGACATTACCAAGGTTCTCCTGCTTGCTTGTAGTAAGCAAGTCCTAGTGACTGGATGTGGGATGAGATNTGGCCAGCAGGAGCAGGGAGCTTCTTCTGCCCCTGTGCTCAGCACTGCTCAGGCCACAGCTTGAGTGCTGTGTCCAGTTCTGGGCCCCTCCATTCAAGAGAGATGTTGAGGTGCTGGAAGGTGCCCAGAGAAGGGCAGCAAGGCTGGGGAGGGGCCTGGAGCACAGCCCTGTGAGGAGAGGCTGAGGGAGCTGGGGGTGTGCAGCCTGCAGAAGAGGAGGCTCAGGGCAGAGCTCATTGCTCTCTGCAGCTCCCTGAAGGGAGGTTGTACCCAGCTGGGGTTGGGCTCTGCTGCCAGGCACCCAGGGACAGAAGAAGAGGCCACAGCCTCAAGCTGTGCCAGGGCAGGTTCAGGCTGGATGTTAGGAGGAAGTTGTTGGCAGAGAGAGTGATTGGCATTGGAATGGGCTGCCCAGGGAGGTGGTGCAGTGCCCATGCCTGGAGGTGTTGAAGCAAAGCCTGGCTGGGGCACTTAGTGCCATGGTCTGGTTGATTGGCCAGGGCTGGGGGATAGGTTGGGCTGGGTGAGCTTGGAGCTCTCTTCCAACCTGGCTGATTCTATGATTCTATACAGGGAAGAAATTCTTAACTGTGAGGGTGCTGAGACACTGGAACAGGTTAACCAGAGCTGTTGTGAGTGCCTCCTCCCTGGAGGAGTTCAAGGCCAGGCTGGGTGAGGCCTTGACCAGCCTGGGCTAGTGGGAGGGGAGTTGCCTGGCAGGGGAGTTGGAGCTGGATGATCTTTAAGGTCCCTTCCAACCCAAACATTCTGTGAATAATGCCTTGGAGGCAATCAGGAAGACAACATCTGCATATACCTTGGTGTGTGTTGAATGGAAAAAAGCCAAGTGGCCACATTTTAAGAAGGCAAAGCACAAAATCAGCTTTATTTGTAGACTGAGAGAATGGTAAACAAGTCCAACTGTCAACCCAGCGTCACCACAGCCATTAAACTATGTCCCCAAGTGCCATGGCCACATGGTTCTTGAACACCTCCAGGGATGGGGACTCCACCACCTCCCTGGGCAGCCTCTGCCAATCCCTGACCACTCTTGCAGGAAAGAAATGTTTCCTGATCTCCAACCTTACCCTGCTCTGGCACAATTTCAGGCGATTTTCTCTACTTCTGTTACCTGATAGTGGGGCTAAGAGACCAACCCCCACCTCACTGCAGCCTCCTCTCAGGAGTTATAGAGAGCAAAGAACTGTCTGGAGATGTACTCTCTGGAGCTGTATGAAGAAGGAGCTGTAAATAGAATCATTAGAATGGTTTGGGGTTGGAAGTGACCTCCAAAGGCCATTGAGTCCAATTCCCCTGTAGTGATCAGGGACATCCTGCACTAGATGAGGCTACTCAGAGCCCTCTTGAGTCTCACTTGAGTATCTCCAGGGATGGGACCTCAGCTATGTCCTTGAGCAACCTGTTCCAGTGTTCTGCCACCCTCATGGTGCAGAACTTGTTCATTACATCCAACCCAAATCTCTTCTCTTTGCAAACCATTTCCTTTTGTCCTGTCCCTGCAGGCCTTTGCAAACAGTCCCTCTGCAGCCTTCTTTTACCCCCTTCAGGTACTGGCAGGCTGCTATTAGGTCTCCCCAGAGCCTTTTCTTCTCCAGGCTGAACAACCTCAGCTCCTTCAGCCTGTCCTTGTAGGAGACCTCTTAGTTCTGAGTGGGTACACTGATGCTGTGTGATGTGTGACTCAAAAGGTTTGCAGAAGGGCAGCTGTAAAAGAAAACAGTTCAATGAGGAGCTGAAATTAATTCAGCTACATTATTGCAGTCTAGCCCAGGCTAATGAGCTCGATAGAAACAGAGTAGAAATATCTAAGCTGAGTTCATATAACCATAATAACCATAACAGCCATAAAATGTGATTCTAAAACTGAAAATGTATTTAAAACAGCTTGTAAAACTGCAAACCATATTTATGGTGTTTCACAGCTTGCAAACTGAGATGCATTAAAAATACTTCAATCCTAATCTGATTTATAGCTGTTTGAAATGGGGCATTGGATCAGCTGCAGCTCTGGGATGGATCTCTTTAGGTTTTCTGCTCCAGAATGATTTCTTCTAAGAGATTTTTCTTTTATAAACAGATTTTCTTGGATCAGCAGCAGAATGCTTCTGGTTTAGCTAATCAGGTTGCGTGACCTGGAATCATAGAATGGCTTAAGTTGGGAGAGAGCTCAGAGATCATAGAATCATAGAATGGGAAGGTTGGAAGGGAGCTCAAGGATCATCTAGTTCCAACCCCCTGCCACAGGCAGGGACACCTCCCACTAGCACAGGGCACTCAAGGCCTCCTCCAACCTGGCCTTGAACCCCTCCAGGGAGGGAGCAGCCACAACCTCCCTGGGCAACCTGTGCCAGTGTCTCACCACCCTCACTGCAAACAACTTCCTCCTAACATCCAGTTTCAATCTCCCCTCTGCCACTTCAAACCCACTGCCCCTCGTCCTGGCATTGCAAGCCCTTATCAATAGTCCCTCCCCAGCCTTCCTGTAGCCCCCTTCAGATCTTGGAAGGCCACACCAAGGTCTCCTGTAAGCCTTCCTTTCTCCGTGCTGCAGAGCCCAAACTCTCTCAACCTGTCCTCACAGCAGAGCTGCTGCAGCCCTCTCAGTGTCTTGGTGGCCTCCTCTGGACTGGCTCAAACACTTTTATGTCCTTCCTGTGCTGGGACCTCCAGAACTGCACACAGATCATCTACTGCAACCTCCCCACCATGGGCAGGGACACCTCTCAACTAGACTTGGCTGCTCCAGGCCTCATCCAGTCTAACCTTGAACACCCCCTGGGAGAAGGCAGCCACAGCCTCCCTGGGCAACCTGTTCCAGAGTCTCACCACCCTGGTAGTGAAGAACTTCCTCCTGACATCCAGTCTAACCCTGAACTGCCTCAGCTTCAGACCATCCCCCCTTGTCCTGTCTCTAAACATCCTTTTGGGAAGTCTCTCTGCAACCCTCCTGTAGGATCCCTTCAGGTACTGGAAGGCAGCTCTGAGGTCTCCCTGGAGCCTTCTCTTCTGCAGGCTGGACAACCTCAGCTCCCTCAGCCTGTTCTTACAGCAGAGATGCTTCAACCTTTGGGTCATCTTTGTTGCCTCCTCTGGACCCACTCCATCAGGTCCATGACCTTCCTTTGTTGAGGGCTCCAGAACTGGACACAGCCCTGCAGGTGAGGCCTCAGCAGAGCAGAGTGGCACATTCACCTCTCTCCATCTGCTGGCCACACTGCTTTTGGTGCAGCCCAGGCTGCCATTGACCTCCTGGGCTGTAATGCTTGAAACAGATCCAGATGAAGCTGTTACAACAGAAGTCTATGAACTGTGAGGAAAAAAATGATATCTACAAACCCATTGCAAGCTTAGAGTAAGTTATGAGCATTACTTTCTCATGTGGAAACTCTCAAATGTTTATGGTGTCTTGCAAGTTTTATTGCAAGCAGGTAATGAAGAGGGAAGGAATCCAATTACTTGATGCACAAAGCATACAATTCCTGCCTAACAAGAGCCAAGGAAGGCTTTTGTTCAGTAACCATAGAAGCATCTCTGAGCTCGACTGAGTAAACTGGAAATTGCTTCTAAGTAAGACAAAAAGTGCTTTTCACTGAATTATTTGATGGATCTTCATAAAGCTTCTTGTAGTTAAGGTAGGGTATAGAAATAAGGAATGCATGAGTAGTCAGATGTGTGTGAAGCCCTGAATTCCAGGCTCCTGGCAGTGTTTCAATGGAATAGAGCATTGAGGAGGATGTGTAGAGGAGGAGTTTTTATGTGTATTAGTAAAGCATGGAAATAGGAGTAGAGACCTGGCCTGGGCAGCTGTCTTGGCCATGCCTGGTGTCTTGCTTCAGAGGAGGAGAGCTATTTGCTGTAGTAACTTAGGACAAGACATGCACCTGAAGGAGCTGGTCCAGAGGAGGGCCACAAAGGAGATCAGAGAAGTGGAGCACCTCTGCTATGAGGACAGGCTGAGAGAGTTGGGGTGGTTCAGTCTGGAGAGGAGAAGGCTCCAAGGAGACCTTATTGTGGCCTTCCAGTATCTGAAGGGGGCTACAAGAAAGCTGAGAAGGGACTTCTTAGGGTGTTGGATAGTGGTGGGACTGGGGGGAGTGGAACCAAGCTGGAAATGGGGAGAGTCAGCCTGGATGTTAGGAGGAAATTGTTCAGCATGAGGTTGGTGAGAGCCTGGCAGGGGTTGCCCAGGGAGGTGGTGGAAGCTTCATCCCTGGAGGTGTTTAAGGCCAGGCTGGCTGAGGCTGTGGGCAGCCTGATCTGGTGTGAGGTGTCCCTGGGCATGGCAGGGGGGTTGGGACTGGCTGAGCCTTGTGGTCCCTTCCAGCCCTGCCAGTATGATTCTGTGGTGATGTGAGAAGAACTGTAACCAGATTTGTCAACTCATTTTCCTAAGCAAATTTCCTGTTAATCCCAACTTCCATTTTGAAGTCTGTAGGCAAGGAGAGACCAGGAGTTCCTTTCTCCAGAGGGGAAAATACTGTCATGTGCCTTCAGGTCTGCAGAGACAAAGGTCAGGAACACAGATCATGTCCATCTGTGAAGTCTGAAAGCTCTGCAGGTAGTGTTTTTTGGGCAGGTTAAATAGTGTCATCAGCCTGCTTCTAATCTTCCAGCTGAAGCTTTTAACAACTTGAAGGTTTTTCTCTTCAGTGCTGCAGAACTGCATGGTTTGGGGGCTGAAATTAGTGGAGAAATCAAATTATGGGCAGCTTTATGCCTACTGAGTGATATGCTGTGGTTCAGTTGAAGATTTCAGCTTCTTTTTAACCTATCCTGGAAGTCAGATTTGTTTTCCAATGTGTTACACAGCAGTGGAGGTAGAAGGATAATGTTTTACAGTCATTATGCCACATCCCTTATAACCATAACTGCAACTTATGTCATTACAAATCAAATCCATTATGATAAGCAAACATAGAAGAGAGGTTTTGTGGTTTTTTTTTTTTACTTCTGTTACTGGAACAGCATCTTTAATGAGGATTTTTGAAGCACTCTATCCTCAGAAAGGTTACCTCTGTTTGTTTTATTTTTCCTTTTAAAGCCACAGAAGAAAGAGGAGCAGCAATCAGAAGCTAAAGCAAGTCCCAAAAAGTCATCAGAACCCACAATTGACCTGTTAGGACTTGGTAAGCAGTACATAATTACCTCCTTTTGAATCAACTCACAGGTGCTTGGGTTTCTATTTTGATGGCTACACTTTGGTTTTCTCTGTGCTTCCACAGAGTTAGGGGAGGAATTTGAAAACCATAAGGCTGAGCCTGTGAATTTGAAGCTGTAAAGGCAAATGCTTGGGGGATGTGGTTGTGTCAGTGCTTGTGTTTTGCTAAGGAGAGTAATGAGCTCCTGGGGGAAGGGGAAGCTATCAAAGTGATCTTCAAAAGGCTTTGTGGATTGTGGTGTTTCCATGTTTATGGTAATGACAATGCTGAGGTCATCTCAAGCACAGGAAGGACATGGAACTTTTGGAGTGGGTCCAGAGGAGGCCACAAAGATGCTCAGAGAGGGCTGCAACAGCTCTGCTCTGAGGACAGGCTACAAGAGTTGGGGCTCTGCAAACTGGAGAGGAGAAGGCTTCCAGAAGACCTTAGAGTAGCCTTCCAGGATCTGAGGGGGGCTACAGGAAGGCTGGGGAGGGACTATTGACAAGGGCTTGGAATGCCAGGACAAGGGGAATGGGTTTGAAGTGGCAGAGGGGAGATTGAAACTGGATGTTAGGAGGAAGTTGTTTGCAGTGAGGGTGGTGAGGCACTGGCACAGGTTGCCCAGGGAGGTTGTGGCTGCTCCCTCCCTGGAGGTGTTCAAGGCCAAGTTGGATGAGGCCTTGAGTGACCTGTGCTAGTGGGAGGTGTCCCTGCCTATGGCAGGGGGTTGGAATTGGCTGATCCTTGAGGTCACTTCCAGCCCTGCCAGTTCTGTGATTCCATAATGCAGTTGGATTACACAGGCTAACTTTGGATGTGATACGCAACAGAAAGAGCTTTATAATTGGTGTTCAACAGCTGTGCTTCTTCAGAGAGCTGTGCAGAGGGCAGAGTTGATGATTTGGATGTTCCAACCCCATCATTTTAGAGGAGGGAGTGTTTAAAGATCTTTTGAATAACAAATTGTGAGGCAGCCTGATCAGCTTGCAGTGTTGGGTGTGCTAACAAGAGCAGGCCTGCCTGCTTCATTTCCAGAGCTGCCTTTTCATTACTGCCTGCAGCAGGCTGCAGCAGGTAGCACTGAAAGAAAGATCACTTCAGCTCCATCTATCACTGTTTCATTTGGAGAAGACCTCTAAAATCATTGAATCCAGCCATCAAACAGCATGGCTGTTAAACTGTGTCCCAGATTGCCACAGCCACACAAATAGCCCAGGTCGGAAGGGACCTCCAAAAGCCATCTGGTGCAGCCTGTGGGCTGAGATGAGATGAGATGAGATGGTCTGGCATTCTGTCTGGGGGCATCTGCACACAATCACAGAATGCCATGTTGGAAGGGACCTCCAGGATCACAGAATGTCAGGGGCTGGGAGGGACCTCCAAAGCTCAGCCAGTCCAACCCCCCTGCCAGAGGAGGAGCACCAAGAGCAGGTCACACAGGAACACATCCAGGTGGGGTTTGAATATCTGCAGAGAGGGAGACTGCACAGCCTCCCTGGGCAGCCTGTGCCAGGGCTCTGGCACCCTCACAGGATAAAAATTCCTCCTCATGTTTAAACGCAACTTCCTGTGCCTCAGCTTGCACCCAGTGCCCCTTGTGCTGGCATTGGGCATCACCCAGCAGAGCCTGGCTCCAGCCTCCTGCCACTCACCCTGCACATATCTATATGTCTGTATATCTGAGATCACCTCTCAGTCTCCTCCTCTCCCAGCAGCACAGCCTCAGCTCCCTCAGGCTCTCCTCCTACCAGAGCTCTTCCATTCCCTTCAGCATCTTTGTGGCTCTGTGCTGGACTCTCTCTCTACAACTCCCTGAAAGGAGGCTGCAGAGAGGTGGGGGTTGGGCTCTTCTCTCTAGTATCAGGTGATAGAATGAGAGGAAATGGCCTCAAGCTGCACCAGGGGAATTTAGGTTGGACATCAGGACAAACTTCTTTGCTGCAAGAGTGCTCAGGAATTGGCACAGGCTGCCCAGGGAGGTGGTGGAGTCCTTGGAGGTGTTCAAGAAATGTGTGATCATGGCAGTTTAGGACATGGTTTAGTTGTCATGGTGGGGTTGGGTTCATGGTTGGACTTGATGATCTTACAGGTCTTTTCCAATAGGGTACTCCAGGGTTGGTCTCACCAGGACAGAGCAGAGGGGGTAGGACAATCTCCCTAGACCTTCTGGACACACTTTTCTTGATGCACCCCAGGATCTTGTCCAGTTATGTTGCAGTCCAAGTCTGTGTGTGCCTGGTTGCAGATAAATCGTAGAATCATAGTCAGTGTTGGAAGGGACCACAAGGATCAGCCAGTTCCAACCCCCTGCCCTAGGCAGGGACACCTCCCACTAGCACAGCTCACTCAAGGCCTCATCCAACCTGGTCCTGAACACCTCCAGGGAGGGAGCAGCCACAACCTCCCTGGGCAACCTGTGCCAGTGTCTCACCACCCTCCCTGCAAACAACTTCCTCCTAACATCCACTTTCAATCTCCCCTCTGCCACTTCAAACCCATTGCCCTTTGTCCTGGCATTCCAAGCCCTTGTCAATAGTCCCTCCCCAGCCTTCCTGGAGCCCCTTTCAGATCCTGGAAGGCTACTCTAAGGTCTCCTGGAAGCCTTCTCTTCTCCATCATCTGTTAATGCTGCTCATAGAGGTCTGTAAAGAGCAATTGTTCAGTGGCCTCTGCACTGCTGCAACCAGGGAAATATTTATTTTTAGTGTGAAATACATTCAGAGATTAAAGGTATCCACAAATCAGGAGGAAGCCAGCCAAAACCTGGGCTGCTGTGCTGTTGATTTGTCAGCAGCATGTTAAACACTTGACAGATGCTTCTGCTGGCTTCTTGCAGAGCTGCTCCCTTGTGGACATCTTAAGGCTTGTTTTAGTAAATGATTGCATTCCAATCTTCACTCTGATGTCTTAAAACTTTGGGGGCTTGGTCTGTATTTTTTTACATTCAAGGAACACTGAAGCACTTTGGAACATGAGAAGGGAGAGAGAGTGTTCAGTACATGTGCCTCAGTGAGGAAATGAGAATGTTCAATTATTCATTCCAGGCAATCCTTGTGCCTGGAAATTATGCACAGCACATTCCTAAATAGATGTGAAGCAGTGAACCTTGGGGGTGAGGGTTTTGGGAACTGCTTGTCTGTAGAATGCCCTCAAAAGAAACTTATTACTTAACTTGCCAGGATCTATGATCCGGGCTGGATGGGTGGGCCAAGGACAATGGGATGAGGTTCAACGAGGCCATGTGTTGGGTCCTGCACTTGGGTCACAGCCCCAGGAAATGTTACATTTCGTATTGCAGAGTGGCTGGAAGCTGCCCAGCAGAAAAGGACCTGGGAGTGCTGGTTCACAGCTGCCTGGACGTGAGCCAGCAGAGTGCTCAGGTGGCCAAGAAGGCCACCAGCATCCTGGCCTGGATCAGCAATAGTGTGGCTAGCAGGACCAGGGGAGGAATTGTCCCCTGTGCTCAGCACTGGTGAGGCCACACCTAGAGTACTGGGTTCAGTTTTGGGGCTCTCATTACAAGAAAGGCACTGAGGTGCTGGAGCAGGAGAGGAGAAGGACAACAAAGCTGGTGAAGGGGCTGCTGAGGAGCAGCTGAGGGAACTGGGGATGTTGAGTCTGGAGAAAGGAGGCTGAGGGGAGACAGTTTCCTGAAAGGAGGTGGGAGCCAGGTGGGTGTTGGTCTCTTGTCCCTAGAACAAGTGACACAATGAGAGGAAATGGCCTCNACCACCTCCCTGGGCAGCCCATTCCAGTGACAAATTACTCTCTCAGTGAAGAACTTCCTCCTCACCTCCAGCCTAAGCTTGCCTTGGCGCAGCCTGAGACTGTGTCCTCTTGTTCTGTCACTGGTTGCCTGAGAGAAGAAGGTAACCTCCTCCTGGCCACAACCACCCTTCAGGTAGTTGTAGACAGCAATAAGGTCCCCCCTGAGCCTCCTCTTCTCCAGGCTAAACAGTCCCAGCTCCCTCAGCCTCTCCTCATAGGGGAGTTGCACCAGGGAAGGTTTAGGTTGGATATTCAAGAAATTTCTTGACAGAAAAGGTTCTCAAAACCTGGCAGAGGCTGCCCAGGGAGATGGTTGAATCCCCATCCCTGGAGGTGTTTCAGAGAGGCAGAGACGTGGTGCTGAGGGACGTGGCTTAGCACCAGCCTTGTAGTTAGACAATGGTTAGGTGATCTCAAAGGTCTTTTCCAACCCAAACAGTTCCATGATTCTGATGTTAACTCTGTGCAGTGCAGGAGCTGGAAGTTCTCATGGATAATGAGCCCAGTGTGCCTGGCAGGGGGGCTAATGTGGAGCTAGAGAATAAAGCCAGTGCCAGGTACTTTAGAAAAAGGGGGAGGAGTGGACTTCTAATGCAAGGTTCCACTTCTGTTCCCTTGAGTAAATTGGCACATCAGGAATAACTTTATGAATCCTGAGACACCAATTTATATTCAGGGAGGCAGATCAGAGGGTTTTGTCTGATAGATGGCTGCCAAGTTTGGGCCTTCTCAGTAAGGGCTCTGTTTAAATTCCCAGCCAAAACGTTGCTGTGCTTGAAAAAGACACTTGAAGAAGGAGCTGTGCACTGCCCTGTTGCTGTGGCTGTCCTTGGGGAAGGCTTGAAGGGTTTTCCTCCTTGGGGTTGATTGGGTTGGGGGTTAGATTGTTTTGTTTGCTTTCCTGAAGCACAGTAGCATCCTATCTTCTTACAGAATCACAGACTGGGAGGGCTTGGAAGGGACCTCAAAAGCTCATCCAGTCCAACCCCCCTGCCTGAGCAGGGTCACCCAGGGCAGGACACACAGGAAGGCATCCAGACAGGTTTTGAAAGCCTGCAGAGAAGGAGACTCCACAACCTCTCTGGGCAGCCTTCTCCAGGGCTCTAACACCCTCACAGGACCTCCTCTGCTCCACCTTCCCCCCAGTGCCCTTTGTCCTGTCATTGGAGATCCCTGATCAGAGCCTGGCTCTGTCCTCCTGACACTGCCCTGCCCATGGTTATCAATATGAATGAGGGCAGCCCTCAGGCTGCTCTGCTCCCAGCTCCCAGCCCCAGCTCCCTCAGCCTGTGCTCACAGGAGATGTTCCACTGCCTGCAGCAGCTTTGAGGCTCTGGGCTGGACTCTTCCAAGCAGTTCTCTGAGGCCCTTCTTGAACTGAGGAGCCCAGAACTGGACACAGTATTCCAGACGTGGCCTCACCAAGGCAGAGTAGAGTGTCAGGAGAACCTCTCTTGACCTGCTAACCACAGCCCTTCTAATCCACCCCAGGATGCCTTTGGGCTTCTTGGCCACAAGGGCACATGGCTACCTCATGGGCATGTGTGGTCCACCAGGATCCCCAGGTCTTTTTCCCCAGAACTGCTCCTCAACAGACAGCCCCCAGCCTGTCCTGGCGTGGGGTAGTCCTTTCCCAGGTGCAAGAATTGATAATGCCTTACCTCAGAAACTGCCCAGAGCTTTGCTGGGGGCAGGGTAGGAGGGAAGAGGCAGCTTTCCTTATCCTCCTGCTGTTGAGCACATGCCCAGTGCTCAGTTGCAGTGTGGTTCTCTTGTGTTCTCTTTGAGATGGCCCAGCCGAAGCTTCTGTGGCGAATGGAGGCACCGCTGCTGTCACAGCGCTCGCCGATGACCTGGACATCTTCGGTCCGATGATCTCTAATCCTTTACCAGCAGCTGCTGCACCTCCTGCTCAGGTAAGAGCTATCCCCTGACACCTGTGAGCAAACAGGTGCAGGCAGGGGCATGTTTTCCTGCAGGGAATTGTTCCTCACACGCAAGTGAGGCAGGCTGCTCAGCACTGGTGGCTGGAGACTTTTTAGCTCTACCTTTGGCACCTCTCCAAGCTTCCACACAGAATCAGGAGGTCATCTGCTCTACCTTTCTGAGCCCTTCTGGATAGCCAGCTACATTGGAGCCTCTCTTACCCTGCTGATGGTAGTCACAGAATCACAGCACTTTGGAGGTTGGAAGGGACCTCCAGAGATCATAGTTTTGTTCTTCTTTGTCTTGTTCTTTATCAGGTACTGTCGAATGTATTTTTACTCTATGTTCTCAGCTTATTGGGCTTTAAGTCATGCTTAAGACAGAGTCACAGACTGCCAGGTTGGAAGAGACCCCAAGGCTCACCTGGTCCAACCTTTCTAAGGTGACAGTGGAGTTGAAATGAGCTACCCCAGCGCCCTGGCAAGCTGAGCCTTGAAACTGTCCAGTGTAGGGGAATCCACTGCTGCCCTTGGGAGATGATTCCAGCCTCTGACTGTTCTCATGGGGAAACATTTTCTGGAGTCCAATGGGAACCTCCCAGGCAGTAACTTGTCCTCATCACCCCTTGTCTTCTCCATGTGACTTCTTGAGGATGCTGAGGGGACTGGAGCACTGCCTGATGAGGAGAAGCTGAGGGCCCTGGGGCTGCTTAGTCTGCAGAAGAGAAGAATGAGAAGGGATTTAATCAATGTTTATCATCCTCTGAGGGCTGGGGGTCAGGAGCGGGGTCAGCTCACTGCTGCCTGGGATAGGACAAGGAGCAGTGGATGGAAGCTGCAGCACAGCAGGTTCCAGCTCAACACAAGGGGCAACTTCTTGCCTGGAAGTGTCCCAGAGCCCTGGCACAGGCTGCACAGAGAGGTTGTGGAGTCTCCTTCTCTGGAGCCTTTGCAGGCCTGTCTGGATGTGTTCTGTGTGCCCTGAGCTGGATTGTCTGGTCCTGCTCTGGCAGGGGGCTTGGACTGGATGAGCTCTTTGGGTCCCATCCAACCCCTGACATCCTGTGAGCCTGTGACCCTCTGGATCTTGGTCCATGGTACTAAGGTCTCCCTTAAGCCTTCTCTTCTCAAGGCTGAACAAACCCAGCTCTTGGCCTTTCTTACTGCAGTAAGAGCTCTTGCTGCTTTGTGATGCTTGTATTTAGGAATGGCTACACCAGATTCAGTATCAGATGTCTTGGATGTCTTCCCCAGAGCACCTCCACCAAAGCAGCAGCAGCTGCCCCTTTGTCTGCAGCCTCCGGGGACCTGGACCTGTTCACGGAGCAAGGCCCCAGGTCGGAGGAGTCTGCCAAGAAGCAGCTCTCCAAAGACTCCATCCTGTCGCTGTACGGCACAGGGACGCTGCCGCAGCAGAGCGCGCCCGGTGAGTCACTGCTGCGCCCGCTGGCACACAGCCACAGCCACACTCACCTCACTGCAGGGCAGGGATGCATCCAGGGGCACCTGGGCAGGCTGCAGAGCTGGGCACGAGTCAGCCTCATGAACTTCAACAAGACCAACTGCGAGGTCCTGCAGCTGGGTAGAGGCCATGCCAAGCACCAATCCAGGCTGGGCAGTGCCTGGCTGGAGAGCAGCCCTGGGCAGAGGGACTTGGGGGTGCTGGTGGAGGAGAAGCTCAACATGAGCCAGCAGTGTGCTCTTGCAGCCCAGAGAGCAACCAGAGCCTGGGCTGCAGCAGGAGCAGTGTGGGCAGCAGGGCAAGGGAAGTGATCCTGCCCCTCTGCTCTACTCTGCTGAGACCCCACCTGGAGTACTACATCCAGTTCTGGAGCCACTATTACAAGAGGGCTATGGATGTGCTGGGAGGTGTCCAGAGAAGGTCCACAAGGATGAGCAGAGGGCTGGAGCTGCTCTGCTGTGAGCAGAGACTGAGACAGTTGGGGCTGTGCAGTCTGGAGAGAAGAAGGCTCCCAGGTGACCTTATTGTGATTTTTCTGTACCTTAGTGGAGCCTACAAGAGGGGAGAGACTTTTTAGGCTATCAGTGAGTGACAGGTCTGGGGGAATGGAACCAAGCTAGAAATGGGGAGATTCAGCCTGGATGTTAGGAAGAAGTTGTTCAGCATGAGAGTGGTGAGAGTCTTGCAGGGGTTGCCCAGGGAGGTGTTTAAGGCCAGGCTGGCTGAGGCTGTGGCCAACCTGATCTAGTGTGAGGTGTCCCTGGGCATGGCAGGGGGGTTGAGACTGGCTGATCTTTGTGGTCCCTTCCAACCCTGACTGATTCTATGATTCTTACACTCACTTTGGGGCCCCTGCTGCTTCTGCCAGCATGACAGCAGAGCTACTCTACCTTGATGTGAGCTGTGGTGGTATGAAAAGAGACCTCCAGCACAGCCATGAGAAGGTTCTGGTTATTCAGAGAATGGTTTAGGTTGGAAGGGGTCATCCAGTTGCAACCTCCCTACCGTGGGCAGGAACACCTCCCACCAGGCCAGGTTGCTCAGAGCCTCATCCAGCCTAGTCTTTCAGGGATGAAGTGTCCACAACCTCCATGGGCAACCAGTTCCATTCCACCACCCTCACAGTGAAGAACTTCTGCCTAATGTCCAATCTAAAGGCACCCTGCTCCAGTTTGAAGCCATTGCCCTTGTCTTAGCACCACACACCCTTAGAGAAAGTCCCTCCCCAGCTTTCTTGTAGGCCCTCTTCAGCTACTGGAAGGCTGCTACAGAGTCTTCCTGGAGCCTTCTCTTCTCCAGGTGGAACAGCCCCAAGTCTTTCAGCCTGTCCCCATGGGGGAGGTTCTCCAGGCCTCGACCATTTTTGTGATCCTCCTCTGGACCCACTCCAACAACTCCATGTCCTTACTGTGTTGGGGCCACCACAGCTGGATGCAGTACTCTAGGGGGGGTCTCACAAAGCAGAGGAGCAGAATCACCTCCCTTGACCTGCCAGTTCACCACAAGGTTTTTCCAATCTGTTGGGCAGTTCTCTGGTGCTGAATCCCTTTCCTCTGAAGGATTTTAAGCAGCTTTTAGCTTCTGCCAGGACCTAACAGTGCCGATGTGCGAGGGGACAAAGTCAGCCTTGAAAAGTATTTGGGTGCACTTCTGGTCTGTGGGCTTGTGGGAGAAAACCACCAAGCACCTTTGCTGAAATCTTGCCTTCTCTGCTACAGGTATGTTCATGGGGTCATCTTCTATGCCATTTACCACACAACCATCAACTCATTTCCAAGGCTTTCCAGCCATGGGAGTTCCTGTGCCTGCAGCAACCGGGATGATGGGCAACATGATGGGACAATCCGTGCCAGTCATGGGACAGAGCACAGGCATGATGGGAGCAATGGGAATGCCCAATGGATTTACTGGTACTGCACAAACTGGTGTGATGGGACTTCCTCAGAATGTGGTGGGACCTCAGAGTGGGATGGTGGGACAGATGGTGACACCGCAGAGCAAGTACGGACTGCAGCAGACCCAGCAAGCTCAATGGAACCTCCCTCAGGTAAGGCCTTGGCCTCCCCCCGGGCAGGGAGGCTTCACAGAGGGTGTTGCTCCTCAGGTACACCATGGCTGGCTGCAGGAGGAGGTGGGATGTAGCCGAGGGACAGGCTGCTGGGCAGGGAACAGCTCAGAGGCCCAGCTCCAACCCAGTGCATGTTGGAGTTCAGGGTAACTATGGTATCAGCAGAGAAGCAGTTTTGCCAGGGTAGGCCAAACTCAGCTCTCCACTTCTGCTGCTTCTCTGAGCCTGGCACCTGAAGCTGGCCAGGGCAGAGTCAGCCTGGCTGCAGTTCCAGCCTAGTGCATGGAAACAGTGTTGGAATGAAGCAGCCTTTTGGTGCCCAGGAGTTGCCATGGACAGTTCCTGCTTTGGCTCTCAGCCTTCAGCAGTCTCCTCTAGGCACTTGCTCAGCCTCAGCTCGTCCTTCCCCTTGCCACTTCCATCCTGTTCTTCTGTTTCTTAACTGTGGCTTCAATGCTCTCTAAGAGTGTCAGTGCACACCTGGGGTGGGGTTTGTGCTTCAGCAGGACATCACTGAATCTGTTCAGTTGGAAACCACCTCTGAGATCATCCACTCCAACCATTCTCTAGCTGTGCCAAGGATGGTGCTGAGCCATGTCCCTCAGCACCACATGCCTGCCTCTCTGAAACACCTCCAGGGATGGGGAGTCAACCACCTCCCTGTGCAGTCCGTGCCAGTCTTGGAGAACCCTTTCAGTCAAGAAGTTTCTTCTAATACCCAACCTCAACTTGGTGCAGCTTCAGGACATTTGTTCTTGTCCTGTCACTAGGGAGAAGAGCCCAACCCCCACCTCACTCCAGCCTCCTTTCAGGGAGCTGTAGAGGGCAATGAGGTCTCCCCCCAGCCTCCTTTTCTCCACACTGAACACTCCCAGTTCCCTCAGCTGCTCCTCACGAGCCCTCTTCTCCAGACCCACTGCAGCACCTCGATGCCCATCCTGGAGCGAGGGCCCCCAAAACTGAATGCAGCACTCAAGGTGTGGCCTCACCAGTGCTGAGCACAGGGGGACAATCACCTCTGTCATCCTGCTGGCCACACTATTCCTGATCAAGGCCAAGGTGCTGTTAGCCTTCTTGGCCACCTGAGCTCAACCAACTGTCAGTAATATCTAATGAAACCTTTTGAAGTCAGGTGTTGGAGATCTTACTGGGAGGGAGGACACAAAACCAAACCCTGGAGTTCAGTATGGCTGGTGACAACTATATTGTTTTCCTTCATGATATTGCTTGAATTGGAAGAATCTGATGGTTCCACCCAGGGGCTGAAGCTCAGTGGCTTGTTCAGCTTGGCTTACATTGTAGAATCAGTGAATCAGAGAATTGTCAGGGCTGGGAGGGACCTCAAGGATCATTCAGCTCCAATCCCCCTGCCACGGGCAGGGACACCTCACACTAGATCAGGCTGCTCAGAGCCACATCCAGCCTGGCCTTAAAAACTTCCAGCCATGGGACTTCTCCCACCTCCCTGGGCAACCTGTTCCAGTGTCTCAGCACCCTGGTGCTGACTGCTGTGCTCAGCCCTGTGCTGTGAAGGTCTCTGAAGGTAAGCAGCATGGCTTAGATGGCTAAAACAAGCTCCCCTTTGGAAATGCAGGCCTGGTGCTCTGCTTGGAAGAGCAGTTCTTAGAAAGTGAGGATTTCAACCTCCAAAAACATCTGTGGCTGTCTTGCTAATGGGCTCTTTCTGGGTATCTGACTTGCAAAAGACCCAGGTGAGCTTTGAAATTAAAATCACAGTGCTTATCAAAGAGCTGTCAGAGGCTGGCTGATACAGCAAGCTTTAAGGTGTCTCCTTACTCCCTGCACATCAGATGTCAGCAGTGCTGCATTCCACATGTGGCAGGGGAACTGTGAGCTGACTCCACTTGAAGAGGGAGCAAGAAGCTTGCTTTGCTTAGCAGTGGCAGTGTTGTGTGTGGAGAATCTGGAATCTTAGAGTAGTTTTGGTTGGAGAAGACCTATAAGGTGGTTGGATCCAACCATGCTCTTAACTCTGCCAAGGCTTGGGGCTAAGCCATGTCCCTCAGCACCACTTCTCTGGCTCTTTGAAACACCTCCAGGGAAGGAGGGGATTCAACCACCTCCCTGGGCAGCCTGTTCCAGGCTTTGAGAACCCTTTCAGTCAAGAAGTTCCATCTCATATCCAACCTAAACCTCCCTCCATGTCACTTGAGGCCATTTTCCCTCATTTACTTCTTAACACTTCTACTGCAGAAGAGATTAACACCTGGGTAAAGCTTGTTGCTCTCCTGTTGTCATGTCCACCTTCAATGCCAGGTGGGGTTTGCAGACACACATGACACAAGGCACTGTTTCACCCTGGGACACTTGTTCCTAATTAATTTTGTATTGTTTTTTTCCCCCCTCCTATTTCAGTTCCACTGCACAGCTGAGGATTGCTCACTTGTGTTTAGATCAACTCTGATTTTCACTCTCTAGCTTGGGTCCAATATTGCTTGGCCAACATTTAGATTGGACAGTGGAGGAAAATGCTTTCCTGAAAGGGTTCTCAAACACTGGAATACTGGGTTCAGTTTTGGGCTCCTCACTGCAAGGACATGTCCAGAGAAGGCCAGTGAAGCTGGTGAAGGGTCTGGAGAACAGGGCTGGGGAGGAGCAGCTGAGGGAGCTGGGGGTGTTTAGTCTGGAGAAGAGGAAGCTGAGGGGAGACCTCATTGCTCTCTACAGCTCCCTGAGAGGAGGTTGGAGTGAGGTGAGGGTTGGGCTCTTCTGCCCTTGGATCAGGTGATGGAATGAGAGGAAATGGCCTCAAGTCACACCAGGGGAGTTTAGGTTGGACAGTAGGAAAAACTTCTTTGCTGCAAGAGTGATCAGGAATTGGAACAGGCTGCCCAGGGAGGTGTTTAAGAAATGTGTGGCCGTGGCAGTTTAGGACATGGTTTAATGGCCATGGTGCTGTTGGGTTGATGGTTGCACTTGATGACCTTAGAAGTCTTCTCCAACCAAAACAATTCTGTTATTCAGCAGTTTTTGTGCAGTAAGAAGCACTAAGCTNCAGAGAAGGCCAGTGAAGCTGGTGAAGGGTCTGGAGAACAGGGCTGGGGAGGAGCAGCTGAGGGAGCTGGGGGTGTTTAGTCTGGAGAAGAGGAAGCTGAGGGGAGACCTCATTGCTCTCTACAGCTCCCTGAGAGGAGGTTGGAGTGAGGTGAGGGTTGGGCTCTTCTGCCCTTGGATCAGGTGATGGAATGAGAGGAAATGGCCTCAAGTCACACCAGGGGAGTTTAGGTTGGACAGTAGGAAAAACTTCTTTGCTGCAAGAGTGATCAGGAATTGGAACAGGCTGCCCAGGGAGGTGTTTAAGAAATGTGTGGCCGTGGCAGTTTAGGACATGGTTTAATGGCCATGGTGCTGTTGGGTTGATGGTTGCACTTGATGACCTTAGAAGTCTTCTCCAACCAAAACAATTCTGTTATTCAGCAGTTTTTGTGCAGTAAGAAGCACTAAGCTTCATCCCTGGATGTTTTTAAAGCCAGGCTGGATGTGGCTCTGGGCAAGCTGATCTGGTGTGAGGTGTCCCTGCCTACGGCAAGGTGCTTGGAATTGGCTGATCCCTGAGCTCCCTTCCAACCCTGACAACTCGGTGAAGCATGGGGAAAGCTCCTTGAAGCAGGCTGCCAGGCAGAGGAGGCAGCAGTGCCTGGTGGCTAGCAGCATGGTGCTCCAGCAGCAGTGCTGCCTGAGCTAACTGGGCTGTGTGTGTGCTCCACAGATGAATCAGCAGATGGCTGGGATGAACCTCGGCACCTCCAGCACCGCCATGGGCTTCGGCCAGCCCCCCCCCAGCACAGCAGCAGGCTGGACTGGAAGCTCCTCTGGTCAGACTCTCAGCACACAACTGTGGAAATGAAAGTTGCAATAGAAGCCTCACCCCCCCAGAAGGGCCACCCTGACATTCCTCGCTCTGAGAAGTTTTACTTCTGCTCTCCCCTCTCCATGTACAAACTCTTTTTTCTTCCCCCCCTGCCCCCCAAGCTGTTCAGATTAAGGATATAACTGACTGACCGTGTCGTGGTCTCTGTTGATTTCAGTTTGGTGTAGTGACAAGCAGATCAAGAACCCATCCAGACATCCTTGGCAGCCTTTGCATACAGTCCTCATGATTTCATCTATTTAAGAAGCTGCTTAACCACATACTGATGATTTTATTTTGGGGTTTGTTTTTTTTTGTTTGTTTTTTTTTTTAATTTCCCTCCCCCTCCTTCCAAATTCTAGATCCAATGTTTGCATATAAGGGATGTAGCTATCATGTTAGTAATATCCAAAAAAAAAAACCAACCAACATACAAACCCTGCTCCCCCTCCTCCCCTCCCCCCCAAATTACCCTGTAGAAGGTACTGTATGAACAAATGTTTAATCATATATCAATAGAATGTAAATGTTTATCACTCAGCAATGTTTTCTAGTGTATCCAAACCGATTTTGTTTCATCCTCCATTTCACTGTGATGTTCTTATGGTTGTGCATAACAGGGAATATGGTGATTGGAAGGAAGATAAACCTGGATGTTGCTGGCATTCTTACTAATCAAAGAGTTTATTCCTTTTCCAAACGAGCCCTGGATCCCCTGGGGAGTTGGCTGCGACAAGCACCCAGCCTGGCTCGGGAGGCACGGACGCGGTGTCGGTGCTGAGGAGGAGCAGCAGAGCGTGCAGCCAAGGCAGCAGCTCCCTGTGGACAGCCTGATTCCCCCTGGCAGAGAGATCCAGGTTTATGACAGTGATTGTGTTTACATTTTATGGTGCCTCGTAATGATAAAATGTTATTTCCCTATATTAAAAGGATCAATCCAGAAACGCTTGTGGGGGCTTTTATTTCATTCTTGGACGGCCTCTTTGACTGCTCCTCCTTCTGGACCTATCTGCCTGCTCCTCCTTCTGGACCTATCTGCCTGCTCCTCCTTCTGGACCTATCTGCCTGCTCCTCCTTCTGGACCCATCTGCCTGCTCCTCCTTCTGGACCTATCTGACTCCTCCTCCTTCTGGACCTATCTGCCTGCTAATCCTTCTGGACCTGACTGCTCCTCCTTCTGGGCCTATTTGACTGCTCCTCCTTCTGGACCTCTTTGACTGCTCCTCCTTTGGACCCATTTGACTGTTTCTCCTTCTGGGCCTATTTGACTGCTCCTCCTTTGGACCCATTTGACTGTTTCTCCTTCTGGGCCTATTTGACTGCTCCTCCTTCTGGACCTATTTGACTTCTCCTTCAGGACCTATCTGATTGCTCCTCCTTCAGGACTTATTTGTCTGCTTCTCCTTCTGGACCTACCTGACTGCTCCTTCTTCTGGACTTATTTGACTTCCATTTCTTCAGGACCTATCTGACTCCCATTTCTTTGGGACCTCTCTGACAGCTCTTTCTGGAAGGATTCTACTTCAAATGAAGGGAAACCCTGTTCAGTTTGGAGGATCCATTTGTGCAGATATTTAGGTCACAGAGACACAGTTTGCATTGGGTTGGAAGGGGACCCTCAAAAGTCATCTTGTCCAACTGCCCTGCAGGCAGCAGGGACACCTCCAACTAGAGCAGGCTGCCCAGGGCCACATCAGGTCTGATCTTGGATGTCTGCAGGGATGGGGCCTCAAGCACATCCCTGGGCAGCCTGTTCCAGTATTTCACCACCACTGTCCCTGTGAAGAACTTGCTCCTGCTGTCCTTAGGTCCCCAGGTGGTGATTTAAAAGCAGTTTGCAATGACACCATGAAGCTGGATGAATACAAAAAGTATGTTCACAAAGGATGATCCTGCAGCCAGCCACGTTGCTCTTGGTTGGATTTTACTGTGTGGAAACAGCCTGAAAGGTGAGTGTCAGTTTATTGAGAGTTCAGAATTGCATGCAAACGAGTTAGGACAAAGCACCCCCCCTGGATTTGCTTTTCAGACTGTCTGACAGCTTCCCTTTTGTTTCCACAGGAGTCCATCAGTTGACCATTCAGAGGTCTCTCTCACAAGCAGACTATTAAGTGGCTGAATCCAGACACCTCCTGGCACATCCAGTTGTGCTTCCTGTGTGACTGTGCCTCCAGCTCATACCTCAATGTTGACTGTGTCCAGGTGGTATTTGGGCTCATTAGCTAGATTGACTTTCTCTGTCCGTGTGTGCCACACGAGGACCTACAAAACAACACTGCTGTTAGTACAGGCATCTGCAGAGGCCACACCAAAGCATCTCAGTGACACTGAAAGCTCTACCTTGGTGCAGTTGTTGGCTTTTGGCTCCAGCTCCTCCACTGTTGTTATCTGTTTCAGAAAGTCAGACTCTTGCATTCCTGGTTGAGAACCACGACGCTTGAAGACAGCTTTGGGATGTGACAGAATCACTTGAAGACTCACAGCAAATCCTTGGGGAGAGGGAAGGGGGAAATGTTAAGAAGAAAACCTATTTGCTTTCTGGGTTTTTGCAACATAAACCTAGAAATCACAGAATAGCAGGGGTTGGGAAGGACCTCTGGAGATGATTGAGACCAACCCCTCTACCAAAGCAGGATGACCCAGCGCAGGAATGCATCCAGGTAGGAGGCATAGAAAGTCTTCAGAGACAACTCCACCACCTCTCTGAGCAGCCTGCTCCAGTGCTCTGCCACCCTCAAAATAAAGAAGTTCCTCCTTGAGTTCAGATGGAACTTCTATGTTCCAGTTTATGCCCACTGCTTCTTGTCCTGTCACTGTGGACTACTGACAAAAGTGTGGCCCCACCTTCCTGACACCCACCCCTTAGATATTTGTTAAGTGTTGGTAAGATCTCCCTCCTCAGGCTCCTGTTCTCCTCCCTGGGCAGCCTGTCTTTTTGCCTGAAGAGTCAGGTATTGGCAGAATCTCCAACTGCAGCAAGGCTGGGGAGGGGCCTGGAGCACAGCCCTGGGAGGAGAGGCTGAGGGAGCTGGGGGTGTGCAGCCTGCAGAAGAGGAGGCTCAGGGCAGAGCTCATTGCTCTCTGCAGCTCCCTGAAGGGAGGTTGGAGCCAGCTGGGGTTGGGCTCTGCTGCCAGGCACCCAGGGACAGAACAAGGGGACACAGCCTCAAGCTGTGCCAGGGCAGGTTCAGGCTGGATGTTAGGAAGAAGTTCTTCCCAGAAAGAGTGATTGGCATTGGAATGGGCTGCCCAGGGAGGTGGTGGAGTCCCCATCCCTGGAGGTGTTTAAGAGGAGGCTGCATGAGGCACTTAGTGCCAGAGGTTAGTAAATAAGAAGGTGTTAGGTGATAGTTTGTACTCCATGATCCTAGAGGTCTCTTCCAGCCTGGTCAATTCTGTGGTGTGTGCCCTGCAGGGGCCAGCTGAAGGAGCTTCAACAGCAGTCCCCTTTGCAGTGACTTCCTCTAGGAACAGCCCTTTGGGTCCCTTCCAGGGAGGCTGCAAACACAAAGCAGCAGCTGGAAGCAGCTGCCCCTGACTGAAGCAGCTCTCCTCAGCCTGCAGCTTGCCTGTGTTTGTAGAGCTGCAGCTCTTGGTCGTGTGGCTGCTTCTGAGAGCAGCTCCAAACTCCCCTGCTGCAGCACTTGTGCAGGAAAGCCTCATTTGTGAGCCCTCTAATTGTCCAGCCTAGCAAAGGCAGCCTCCTCCTTCTGTTCAGAGTGCTTCCAGCTCTCCCTTTATGGCAGAGGAGTAACAGCTTTAATGTCTGCTCTGGTAAACTACAGGAACATTTCAGTCTAAAGCCAGTATTTAATTTTTTTCTCATTTCAGAATGTCTCTAACTCTCTATAATGGAATCCAAAGCTGTCCCCTGCTTGACTAGAACTATCTCACTGCTCTGTTTCCCCTCAACTATAGCTGTGGCTTTTATGGGAGCCTTTTGAAGAGAAAAATACAAAGTAATTACTACATCACATGTAAAGAAGACACAATGAAACCAGCACTATCTTAGCAAGCAGAGGAAGGCACCAGAAAGTGATTTTATTTTTTTTTAGAATCATAGAATGGTTAAGCTTGGAAGGGACCTCAAAGCTCAGCCAGTTCCAACCCCCTGCAACAGGCAGGGACACCTCCCACTAGTACAGGTCACTCAAGGCCTCATCCAGCCTGGTCCTGAAGACCTTCAGGGAGGTTGTGGAGCACAGAATCACCCAACGTGATCAAAGATCACGTTGGGTGATTCTGTGCTCCACAACCTCCCTGGGCAACCTGTGCCAGTGTCTCACCACCCTCACTGCAAACAACTTCCTCCTAACATCCATTTTTTTAATAAATGTAATATTTTTAACAAATATTTGGACACTGCACTGAGGGCTGTGGGTTGGATGGAAACAGCTCCCAGTTCAGTGGCATGGTTGGAGAAAACAGAATCACAGAGTGGTTGAGGTTGGAAGGGACATTTAAAGATAATCAACAGGGACACCTTCCCCCAGCCCAGGTTGCTCAAGGCCTCATCCAGCCTGGCCTTGAACACCTGCAGGGAGGAGGCATCCACAACTTCCCTAGGCAGCCTGTTCCAGTGTCTCACCACCCTCACTATAAACATCTTTCACTTTGTGTCCTGTCCTAGAGAAAGAAAATTCAGTGTCTAGATGGAAGGGGATTCTCCACACCTCTCAGAGCACACTAGTGAGCAGAAGACTTCCAGGTAAGACTTTGCCTGTAGACTGTCCTCAGTCTGTGCACTTAAACTCTGCAGCAGCAGTGCTGGATCCAGCTATCCCTGCTGCAGCTGCTGGGCTTAGGCAGGCAGTGCCAGCCAGAAGAAAGACAGTTTGGAGGTCTCTTCCCAGCTAGGAAATCACAGAATGGTACAAGTGTTGGAAGAGACCTCTGCAAATCAAGTCTAAACCCTCCCCTGCCAGAGCAGGGTCACTTTGGGCAGGCCACACAGGAATAGAGTGCTCAGGAGTTTCATTGAATCATAGAATGGTAAGGTTGGAAGGGACCTCAAGGATCAGCCAGTTCCAACCCCCTGCCATAGGCAGGGACACCTCCCACTAGCACAGGTCACTCAAGGCCTCCTCCAACCTGGTCCTGAACACCTCCANCTACTCTAAGGTCTCCTAGAAGCCTTCTCTTCTCCAGGCTGCAGAGCCCAAACTCTCTCAGCCTGTCCTCAGAGCAGAGCTGCTGCAGCCCTCTCAGCATCTTGGTGGCCTCCTCTGCACTGGCTTCAGCATTTCCATGTCCTTCCTGTGCTGGGGGCTCCAGAACTGCACCCAGGACTGCAGGTGGGGTCTGAGGAGAGCAGAGCCAAGGGGCACAATCCCCTCCCTTGCCCTGCTGCCCACACTGCTCTTGCTGCAGCCCAGCACACAGTTGCTGTCTGGGCTGCACTCACACTGCAGCCTCAGGCTGAGCTTTTCATCACCCCAGACCCCCAGGGCCTGTTCCTCAGGGCTGCTCTCAGCCATTCCCCACCCAGCCTGGAGCTGTGCTTGGGATTGTGCCTACCCAGCTGCAGGACCTTACACTTGTCCTTGAGTTTGTCTTTGAGGTTTTCCTGCTTCCTGCATCTTGCAGCCTGGCTGTGAGCAAGCAGAGGGGGAGCTCTGTCCCAGTGCCCTTTGCAGCCACATGAAATGTTTGTGAAGAGCTCAGGTTCAGCGTTGAAGTCCCCAGCAAGAGGCAGCTGTGGCAGATGCAGTCAGCTTTTTGCACCTTGAAAGGTGACCAAAGACTTGTCACTGCTCAGCCACCTGACCTGGGCCAGCTCAGTACTTTTGGTTAAAGGCTGATTGGTTTGGGTGGTTTTTTTTTTTTCCCTTGAATTAGAACAAAGTATAAATTTTTGGTGCAGATGGGCTTTAGTGTGGTTGATACTTTGGGCCCTCTTCCAAAAAAATGTTTGCTTTGCAAGAGGGAAGGCATCCTTGGAGCTCTGCTCAGCTATGCAAGCTGCTGCTGCTGAAAAGACTGAAGATTTAAGCTGGTCATCCATAAAGGAGAAAAGGAGGAGAACACCAAAGTTAATGCAGTGTCCTAGTTTTTAAGAGTGGAGAAGGAATCCATGCTAAGCAGAAGAGACACCCAGGGCTGCTGCTGCTGCTGTTTGTGTCTTAGCCTCATGCTAACAAAGGTCACATTCTGTGATTCTGTGCTCTGCAACCTCCCTGGAGGTGTTCAAGGCCACGTTGGATGAGGCCTTGAGCAACTTTTCCTAGTGGGTGTACTAAAAATCTCAGCAGAATCCCCAAAAGAGTGACTGCTCAGGACCTAGCACAGTGCATGAGCTCTGGGCTACCAGCCCAAAATCACAGAATGCAAGTTGGAAGGGACTTCAAAGATCATCTGGTCCAACTCTCTTTCTGCCCTGGTCTTGTCCTTGTATTCATTCCTACTGTCCCCCTTCCCTCTCCTGCCTGAACACAGAAGATGCTGAAGTGCAAACTACTCTACCATGTGCTGGGGAAGCAGCTGCTGCTGCCTCAGAAGGGGAGCTTCTGCACAGCAGTGATTCATGTGGCAGTTGTGAAGATACACAAAAGCTTCCCTAAGCACCAGCCAACAGCAAGACAGAGCTATCTGCTCTGCTAACCCCACCACAGAAGATGGATTAGATCCATTTTGAAGCATTCCTGCCTTCATCTACCAGGCTTTAGCTGTCAGTGATGCTTCCCCTAAACCCAGGCTTTCAAACTAGATCCATCTCCACTTATCACCATCACTCCAAATAGCCCTGAATATATATATATATCTATATATCTATCTCTATAAATGACTCATCTCATGATAAAGTGACAGTTTCCAACTTGAGATCCAAGGAGGGCCTGCATCTCCACTGCCTGCTGGGAGATTGATGACCCAGTGACAGGCAGGGGCTCCTTGCAAGAATTAATTGGGTTAATTAGTTTACAATTAAACTTTGTGCAGGCAAACAACTTACACAGCATAAAAGCCAAGTTGATGGAGAACATTAACAAGTGAGTTAAGTTGAAGTATCACCAAGAAACAACTAAATAAGATGAGATGTTCAAGCCAAGACATCCTCCTGAAGGATGCACTTCAGGAGGTTTAAAAACTGCCTACAACAAGATGTCTGTTTCAGGACGTGGTTTAATGGTCATAGAATCATAGAATGGCAAGGTTGGAAGGGACCTCAGGGATCATCTAGTTCCAAGCCCCTGCCATAAGCAGGGACACCTCAGGGAACATCTAGTTCCAAGCCCCTGCCATAAAAAAGAACACCTGCTACTAGACTAGTTTACTCAAGACCCCATCCAACCTGGCCTT
>VWZE01005577.1:66062-82853 GCA_013396675.1 Eubucco bourcierii | reverse complement strand
TCCGGTATCAGCTATTCCCAAGCCCCTGCCATAAAAGCAGGGCCCCCTCAGGGAACATCTAGTTCCAAGCCCCTGCCATAAGCAGGGACACCTCCCACTAGTAGGAGGTGCTGGGTTGATGGTTGGGCTCAGTGACCTTAGAGCTCTTCTCCAGCCAGACCAATTCTGTGATACCTTGATATGAAATGTCAGAACAGTTACTGTGAGAAACACTGAGGTATCAGGAATCACAGAATCATTAAGGCTGGAAAAGACCTCTAAGGTCACCGAAAGTCCAACCTGCTGCCCAGCACCTCCATGTCCCAGAGTGCCACATCTACTTGTCTTACTAAAACCTCCAGGGATGGTGCCTCCACCACCTCCCTGGGCAGCCTGTTCCAATGCCTGGCCACTCTTCTGTAAAGAAATTCCAAAGAAACATCCAACCCAAACCTCCCCTGGCACAACTTGAGGCCAAAGGGACACAGTTTGGTGTCAGCCCTTCAGTGCTGAGCCGAGGGTTGGACTGGATGATCTTTGAAGTCTCTTTGAAACAGATGTATTCTGTGATTGCCTCTTGCCCTGCTGTTAGTTACCTGGGAGAAGAGGCCAACACCAGCCTCACTACAATCTCCTTTCAGGTAGTTGTAGAGGGTAGTGAGGTCTCCTCTCAGCCTCTTCATCTTCAGGCTAAGCAATCCCAGCTCCCTCAGCCTCTCCTCTCAAGCTGTGTTCTCCATATCCCTGAGCAGCTTCGTCACCCTCCTCCGTACCCACTCCAGCACCTCAGCATCCTTCTGCGGTGCCCAGGACTGGAGGTGTGGGCTCACCAGTGGGGAGAACAGGGGCACCAGCACTCTGAGGGAAGTTGGCACACACTTACCTGCCATGTCAATAGCAAAGGGCCTGTCAGCTCTCCAGCCAGTGTACCAGCCCACCACTTTGCCATTCTCCACGACTGGCCGCTCGTAGCGTCGGCCTCCCACCAGCCCCACGGGCCAGACCGAGACCTTGCGGGTTGTGCGCATCTGCAAGAGGAGCACAGCATCACTCACAGCCACGCAGCCAGAGGGGTCTTCTGGGTGGAAAACACCTCCAAGATCATCACAGAAGCACAGCATGTCGGGCTGGAAGGGACCTCCAAAGCTCAGCCAGTCCAACCCCCCCTGCCAGAGTAGCATCACCTAGAGCAAATCACACAGGAATGTGTCCAGGCAGGGTTTGAATTCTCTCCAGAGAGGGAGACTCCACAGCCCCCCTGGGCAGCCTGTTCCAGGCCTCTTGTCACCCTCAGAGGGTAAACATTTTCCCTCCTGTCTCCATGGAACTTCCTATGCCTCAGCTTCCACCCAGTGCCCCTTGTCCTGTCACTGGCATCACCCAGCAGAGCCTGGCTCCAGCCTCCTGGCACTCACCTTTACATATTGATAACCATTGCTGAAATCACCTCTCGGACTCCTCTTCTCCAAGCAGAGAAGTCCAAACATCAGCCCAACACCACCATGTCCCAAAGTGCCATGGACACCTGCAGGGGTGGTGACTCCAGCACCTCCCTGGGCAGCCTGCTGCAGTAGCTGTCTCCTCAGAGGCTGTTTTGGTAAGTGCTGGCTGAAAGCCCACACATCGATCATCAACACAAGGTATGCCAAAGCAACTCCAGCTTGCAGATTTCAGCCCAGCAGAGTTAAGCATCTGAAAGCTGCATTGTGCCCACTCATTTTCTGTGAACCCTCCAGCCCATAGGCACCTCCACTCTACTGAAAATGCTCCATGCAGGTTGGGTTTGTCTAACACAAATCTGAAGAGGCATGAAGTAAAAGAGTTATTTGTGTGTTTGGGTATTCAAAGGTGTAGTAGATGTTTTTCATCCTGCATTCCTGCAGGAGGCTTATTTCTACAGGTGGCTGAGGTATTGAACAAGCCTAGCATGAGAGAGTATGATAACAATGATTAACAAATACACCATTAAGCACAATCAGCTTGAGACTGGTAGCAAATGCACTGAGGTGAGGAAATTGTGACACTGAACACTTGCTTACAAATATCTGAGAGGTGGGTGTCAGGAATCTGGGGCCAGACTCTTCTCAGTGGTCCCCAGTGACAGGACAAGAGGCAATGGGCACAAACTTGAACACAGGAAGTTCCATCTACACACAAGAAGGAGCTTCTGTATTTTGAGGGTGTCAGAGCACTGGAGCAGGCTGCCCAGGGAGGTGGCAAAGTCTGTGTCTCTGGAGATATTCAAGGCCCACCTGGACGTGTTCCTGTGTGATCTGCTTTAGGTGATCCTGTTCTGGGTCTCTTCAGAGGTCCTATCCAACCCCTACCACTCTGTGATTCTGCAGCACACTGCTGTGACCAGCAGCACACACCAGATTCATGCAATGGACACAGCTCAGATCTGGTAAAGCCTCATTAAAAAAAAAAAAAAAAAAAAAAAGGATGATGAAGCTTGGAAGTCTGGGCTGAGCCTTTTTAAATTCTACATTTTCTCTTGAAAAGTTGTGCCAGAAGTTTCTGAGAAGGCCAGCAACCAGGTTGGGCAGGATGCTTCTGCAATGGGAGCTTTTCCCAGTGGTGTAAATGCAAGCCTGCAAACATGGTCCCCACCTAATCCACAAGAATCTGTAGCCACTAAAGAAATGACCCCAGCAAAACAGCGTGCAGGAGTGGGAGCCACTGAATTCACTTCGCTGCTTAGCAGAGCATTATCTTCAGTGAGCAGGAGGGAACATGACATGAACCCAGCACACTGCTTCCCATGGGAAAATCACTGCCAGTCTGGCCTGAGCACCTGGGGAGATGAGCACAGGCACACAGCAGCCTGCACGATGCAGCCCCTCTGATCCAAAGCCCCTGTTGTGGCCACCGTGCTTAGGGACAGAACTAATTAAACAGGTATTAACTACTGAAGTGTAGCTGAACTCCATCTGGGGCTGTTTGGCCTGGAGAAGAGAAGACTGAGAGGAGATCTTAGCAGTGTTTACAAATACCTGGAGGGTGTGTGCCAAGAGGAAGGTGCCAGGCTCCTTTCAGTGGTGTCCTGTGACAGCATAAGGGGCGATGGATACAAACCAGATCACAGGAAGGTGCACCTCAACATGAGGGAAAGCTTCTTTGCAGTGAGGGTGCTGGAGCCCTGGAGCAGGCTGCCCAGAGAGAAAGGTTGTGGAGTCTCTTCTGGAGACTTTCAAGCCCCAGCTGATGTGCTCCTGCATGATCCTGCTTTGGCAGGGGGATTTGATTTGGTGATCTCTAGAGGTCCCTTCCACCCCCTACCATTCTATGATTCTGTGATTGACTTAGAATGATAGAATGGTAAGGTTGGAAGGGACCTCAAAGCTCAGCCAGTTCCAACCCCCTGCCATAGGCAGGGACACCTCCCACTAGCACAGGGCACTCAAGGCCTCATCCAACCTGGCCTTGCACACCTCCAGGGAGGTTGTGGAGCACAGAAGACCTCTAGGGAGGTTGTGGAGCACAGAATCACCCAACGTGATCAAAGATCACGTTGGGTGATTCTGTGCTCCACAACCTCCCTGGGCAACCTGTGCCAGTGTCTCACCACCCTCCCTGCAAACATCTTCCTCCTAACATCCAGTCTAAATCTCCCCTTTGCCAGTTCAAACCCATTCCCCTTGTCCTGGCATTCCCAGCCCTTGTCAATAGTCCCTCCCCAGCCTTCCTGGAGCCCCCTTCAGATCCTGGAAGGCTACTCTAGGGTCTCCTGGAAGCCTTCTCTTCTCGTGGCTGCAGAGCCCCAACTCTCTCAGCCTGTCCTCACAGCAGTTACAGACTTTTAAAGCAATCTCTTGTCCTCTGTTGTAGCTCAGGGTGAGCTTAGCCCTTCCTGCTCCCAAGCACTCCTCTTGGCAAAGCAAAGAGAGTTTAACCTATTTGCGACTGCAGTCCCCTATCAATAGATGCCAAAAGTAAAAGACAACCCTGGTTAAATATTAAATCCTTCCTTCTCTCTCTGCCAAGGTGAAAAGATTTGTCATGCACATCATCTAGGCTCCCAGAAGACACACCAGGAAAAACAAAAAGCCCTTGCATCAATCTGGTTCACCAGCCTAAGCTAGGAACGTTCGCAGGTTCTGGGGATAACTTCCCCACAGGGAAGGCAGGAAAGGCACATCTGAAGCCCCACAAATCAGCCTGTACAAACAGAAGAGAGGCAGGCACCTGCCCTCCCTCCTGTTCTTGGTGCCTCTTTACAGCTGTTTGGCAACATTTGCTTATTTCTGTCCTAAAAACTGCTGCAGCGAGTCAGAGCATCTCACCGAGCAGCAGCAGCCCCTGCTGTGTAGGAAGGAGGTATGGAAGCAACTGGCAACACAGGGATTGCTCATGGTGAGGATTCTGTCCCAGTCACTGAGGAGTTAATTGCCAGTGAGAGGCTGGCATCAATCTCTCTGCAGGTTAAATGTGTTTGTCTGTAACTGTTCTCCCTGCTTATTTTTCCATTCTCTCCCACTCCCTCCTTTAAAGCAAACACAGAGTTAGCAGCTCACTGTTTGGATGTGGAAGTCAGTCAAACCTCATGAAGATCTCTCAGCTCTGCCTTTAATGACAGGTCCATCCTTACAGGTTTTTTCCTCACAGCTTGTTGTATACAGCAAGTCCTGTCCTCAGCTTTGGGCCCCTCTCTACAAGGACATCTTGGTGTTGGAGTAAATCCAGAGAAGAGCAGCTTAAACTGGTGAAGGATTTGGAGAATAGGTCTAGTGAGGAGCAGCTGAGGGAACTGGGGGGTGTTTAGTCTTCAAAAGAGGAGGCTGAGGGGGTTGGAACTAGATGATCTTTGAGGTCCCTTCTAACCTAAACCAATCTATGATTCTATGACCTCATCACAATTACCTGCAAGGCTGGGGTTGCTCTCTTCTCACATGCAGCAAGTGAGGAAACAACCTCAAGATGTGCCAAGGGAGGTTCAGGATGGTATTAGGAAAAAAATTCTTTGCAGCAAGGGTTATCAAGCACTGGAACAGGCTGCCCAGGGAGGTGATAGAGTCAAGGACAGTGGAAGTGCTGCTGAGGGACATGGGTCACTGGTAGTGGCTTAACAGCAGTGATGGGATCCAGAGCTCCAGGTGAGTGCTTGGACTTGACAATCCTGAGATTGGGAGAGAGATTTTCAAGCCCCACCTGACATGCTCCTGCACGATCCTGCTTTGGCAGGGGAGTTGGACTTGGTGTCCTCTAGAGGTCCCTTCCACCCCTTGCCACAAGACAAGCACAGGTATGCTCTGGCTGGAGCATGATGAGCCCACAGCCTGCTCTGTCTCACACCAGACTTCTGTCCCTGTGACAAGGGTGAGAGGCCACAAGACAAGCACAGGTATGCTCTGGCTGGAGCATGATGAGCCCACAGCCTGCTCTGTCTCACACCAGACTTCTGTCCCTGTGACAAGGGTGAGAGGCCACAAGACAAGCACAGGTATGCTCTGGCTGGAGCATGATGAGCCCACAGCCTGCTCTGTCTCACACCAGACTTCTGAACTGGGTTGACAGCAGGCACAGCATTTCTGCTAGCAGAACCAGACTGATTTACATTAATATTTTACCAATGTGTAGGAAAAACCCCAACCTTTTGAATGAGAAGTATCTCACTGACCTCATGGAAAGCAGCAGGAAATCACAACAAGGTTTAATTGCAGCCTTGGGTCCGCCTTGGTGTCTGGATATAAAGTCAGAAAAGCCACCACACATCAAAAGGACCTAAGTAAATCTTTGCAGAGCTCTTTATTCTCTCCTTACCTTTATTCTCACAGGCTGCATTTCTGGAGGATGAAATAAGCAGGTGTCAAGACTACAGCAATCCCTCTAAGTACAAACGGAGAGAGCACATCTAGCCTGGTATTTATGCTAATGCTGAAATACCTCACAGCCCCAGGATATGCCAGGCAGATGAAAGGAGGAATATTTCTTCTAAGCTACTGAGAACAGCATTACTGCAGTTAACACACTGGTATGGTAAGGCTTTATTAATGTATGATGGGGGAGAAAGCTATTATTTGGATTAAAAAGGCCATCCTGCAGCTGGAGTTTGTTGCTGCTAATCATTAGGGCACAAAAAAAAGTGATTCAAAACCATGTTAATTCTAAAAGAGCTTTATGAGAGGTAGCAGATGCTGCCCTCATGCTCAGCATTTTCAGCCCTAGTAGCTTACAGCAGTTGTGTTTTTCTTACTCATGCTTAACTCCCTGTAACTTGGGCATCTGCTCAACCCTGCTTAGACTCCTGTGGCTGATGAGAGAGAGGAGCTTACTGATATGAGTCCTCCTGCTTGGCTTAAGACAGCTGTCTTAAGGGGGAATGAATCTCCCTCTGGAAATACTTTTGACATAGATTCATAGAATGGTTTGGATTGAAGGGACCTTAAAGATCATCTAGTTCAAACCCCCCCATCCTTAAGGCAGGGACACCTTCCATTAAACCAGGTTGCTGAAGGCCTCCTCCAGCCTGGCCTTGAACTCCTCCAGTGAGGGGGCACTCACAGCTTCCCTGGACAGCCTGTTCCAGTGTCTCACCACCTTCACTTGAAAGAATTTCTTCCAATATCCAGTGTAAATTTACCCTCTTTCAGCCTCAGTCCACTCCCTCTCATCCTGTCACTACAAGCCCTTGTAGAAAGTCCCTCCCCAGCTTTCTTGTACTGCAAGGCTGCTCTAAGGTCTCCCTGGAGCCTTCCCTTTCCCAGGCTGAACAGCCCCAACTCTCTCAGCCTGTGCCCATAGGGGAGGTGCTCCAGGTCCCTTATCATCCTCATGGCTCTCCTCTGGACACAGCTCCAACAGTCTGAGGTCCTCCTGTTTACTTTTTGGTGATCTGAAAGGGGGTTTTAGGCATTGGAGGAGAGTGATGATGCACTGGATAGGTGAAGATGAGAAAAGGCTGAGTCCCAGACCCAGAATGAGGAGTAGGCAAGGAAATGACAGGAGAGAGGAGTAACAACTGACCAAAGCAATGGCAGTGAGGTGATGGGCAGCTGAGTAAACACAGCAGCAACAGAGGGAGTGCTGGAGAGTACCAAACAAGGATGCACAAAATGCAGTGGAGCAAGGAAATAAAAATGATGGCAAAAGCCTGGCCAAAAAGAGCATCTCCTCAGTCAGTCAAGCAAAGCTGCTCCTTGGGGGGCACCAGACTGATGGGCAGGGAAGATGCCAAGCCAGCACCACAGCCCAAGGGGAATGGAGGCAAAGGACAGAAGGAAATGTGGGTATAATGCCCTGCAGTGGCTGCCAGGCTGAAAGGACCATCCCAGTGTATTTGCTGCATGATGCTGATGCTTTCCTCTTTGGGATTCTAAGCTCTCTTCTCCAAACTTGCTGAGACCCCACCTGGAGTGCTGCATCCAGCTATGGGAACCCCAGCACACAAGAGAGACGTGGACCTGCTGAAGCAGGGCCAGGGGAGGGCCACCAAGGTGCTCAGAGGGCTGGAGAACCTCTGCTGTGGAGCCAGGCTGAGAGAGTTGGGCTGCTCAGCCTGGAAAGGAGAAGGCTCCAGGGAGACCTTAGAGCTGCATTTTAATGTCCAAAGGGGACCTACAGGGAGGCTGGGGAGAGACTGTTTAGAAGGGTTTGGGATGATAGGATGAGAAGCAGTGGTTTGAAACTGATTCTGTTCTGTGATTCTATGACTGAGGTTGGACACTGGAGGAAGTTCTGCACAGTGAGGGTGGGGAAATACTGGCACAGGTTGCCCAGGGCTGTGGTTGAAGCCCCATCCCTGAGGCCGTTCAAGATCAGACTTAATGTGGCCCTGAACAACCTGATCTGCTTGGAGGTGTCCCTGCCTACTGCAGGGGATGGACAAGATGACCTCTGAGGGTCCCTTCCAACTCGATGCAACCTATGAATACAGCAAGAATTTTTTCTTTGCCCCTTTCTCTGTCACTTCAACCCCTGTGCAGTTTGTGATCTGTACTGCTGAGGCTGCAGGTGGTCATCCAGGCTCACCCCACCCCAGCAAGTCTCCAGGAGATTTCCACACAAAAGTCTAATTTAGTAGCAGTAGTAAAGGAGAAGTAAAAGCTCCTTCACCATAAGTCTTCCACAGGGCAAAATGCTAGGGGTTAAAGCATAGGCTCAGCCCAGGCTGCCTGCCAGGCATCCTTCCTTACTCACAGCTCATTTAAAGCTGCTTCAACAAAATGTGTGTGGCCTCACCAGGAGGCAGAGGGCAGCTCAGCTGCAGTGATGCTGTGTCCCTTTACTTATGGAGCTTCTGCCCCTATTTATCATGACTTCAAAGGAGGCACTGAGTCATAGACACCAAGTTGGGAGTAAGTGTGGGTCTGTTAGAGGGCAGGAGGGCTCTGCAGAGGGACCTGGGCAGGCTGCACAGATGGGCCCAGCCCAGCACCAGGAGCTTTAACAAAGCCAAGTGCCAGGTTCTGCACTTTGGCCACAACAACCCCAAGCAGAGCTACAGGCTGGAGACAAAGTGGCTGAGAGCAGACAGACAGAGAGGGACCTGGGGGTGCTGGCAGAGAGGAGCTGAAGATGAGGCAGCAGTGTGCCCNGCTGAGGGAGCTGGGGGTGTGCAGCCTGCAGAAGAGGAGGCTCAGGGCAGAGCTCATTGCTCTCTGCAGTTCCCTGAAGGGAGGTTGTAGGCAGCTGGGGTTGGGCTCTGCTGCCAGGCACCCAGGGACAGAAGAAGAGGACACAGCCTCAAGCTGTGCCAGGGCAGGTTCAGGCTGGATGTTAGGAGGAAGTTGTTGGCAGAGAGAGTGATTGGCATTGGAATGGGCTGCCCAGGGAGGTGGTGCAGTGCCCATCCCTGGAGGTGTTCAAGAGGAGGCTGCATGAGGCACTTAGTGCCAGGGCTTAGTTAACGAGAAGGTGTTAGGTGATAGTTTGTACTCCATGATCCTAGAGGTCTCCTCCAACCTGCTTAATTCCACGACAGACAAACCCTGCCAGTGGCTTCTGTGGCTCAGGGACTGTGGTGCATCGGGGGTGGTAACCTCCAAAAGCGACTCTGCTGGTGGTGACCTGACTGTAAAGGCTACATCCCCATGGCAAAACTTGTAGAAAGGGCCTAGAGATCAGAAAAATTTGCCAACCATTGATCTAAGCCTGCTCTGCAGCCCTCCCCTGGGATCTGATTTAGCACTTCACCACCCTGGCTATTGGAAAGCTTTCTTCCAAACATCTGCCTGCAGCCTCCCTGGCTCAGCCTGCACTGCAGAGGGAGGAGAGATTAATTCTCCCCCTTCTCTCAAGCAGCCTTTCCCAGATCAGATGCAGTGATTAATGCTTCCAAATTACACCAGCATCCCTGGGCACAAATGTCAATATTGCCTCCCCTACGAGGAGAAAACTGCACTAAATTTAACCACAACACTTAGGAGCCAATTTCTCTGGATTGGGAAGGCTTCCAAAACATTTTGCTGTTCCTCTTTGGCTTTTGTCCTTCTTTTTTTACTCATTCTTTCTCTCTTCCTACTTCATGGGGTTTTTTTTTCCTACTAGGCTGTGTCTAATGAAAATCTCTTCCTCTTTGGGTTTTGTCTTTCTCTATACTAATTCTTTCTCTCTTCCAGTATCTGAAGGGGGCCTACAGGAAGGCTGGGGAGGGGCTATTGACAAGGACTTTGAATGAGAGGACAAGGGGCAATGGGTTTGAAGTGGCAGAGGGGAGATTGAAAGTGGATGTTAGGAGGAAGTTGTTTGCAGGGAGGGTGGTGAGACACTGGCACAGGTTGCCCAGGGAGGTTGTGGAGCACAGAATCACCCAACGTGATCTTTGATCACGTTGGGTGATTTTGTGCTCCACAACCTCCCTGGAGGTGTTCAGGACCAGGTTGGATGAGTCCTTGAGTGACCTGTTCTAGTGGGAGGTGTCCCTGCCTATGGCAGAAGGCTGGAACTGGATGATCTTTGAGGTCCCTTCCAACCTTACCATTCTATGATCCCATTTCATGTTTTTCCCCACTAGACTGTGTTCACTGGAAAGCTGCTGACCGTCGGCGATTACAGTAACAGCAGCACAGGTAAGTAAAACACTGCTGCTGAAGTAAAGAAGCAGGCAGTGCTTGGCACTCTGGAACCCAGAGCCACTCACTTGGATATATCCATTTCAAACAGGTTGGGTTTTGGTTTTGTTTGTTTGGTTTTTTTTGGTCACTGCTTCCTCTCATTTTGAAGCTTATTTCCCAGTTTCTCTACCAGTCTTTTCTGATCCAGCCTCTCTAGCATAGGTATAGAATCACAGAATGGTAAGGTTGGAAGGGACCTCAAAGCTCAGCCAGTTCCAACCCCCTGCCATAGGCAGGGGCACCTCCCACTAGTACAGGGCTCATCCAACCTGGCCTTGAACACCTCCAGGGAGGTTGTGGAGCACAGAATCACCCAACGTGATCAAAGATCACGTTGGGTGATTCTGTGCTCCACAACCTCCCTGGGCAACCTGTGCCAGTGTCTCACCACCCTCCCTGCAAACAACTTCCTCCTAACATCCACTTTCAATCTCCCCTCTGCCTCTTCAAACCCATTCCCCTTGTCCTGGCATTGCCAGCCCTTGTCAATAGTCCCTCCCCAGGTTTCCTGCAGCCCCCTTCAGATCCTGGAAGGCTACTCTAAGGTCTCCTGGAAGCCTTCTCTTCTCCAGGCTGAATCATATTCCTCAGCACCTCTTAAAATCCTCAAGGGATGAGGATTCAACCATCTCCCTGAGGAACCTGTCTGAGTCTTTTGAGAACCCTTCTGAGTGAAGAAGCTTCCTTCTACTATCCAACCTAAATCTCCCCTGGCACAACTTGAGGCTATTCTGTCTCAATTCCTCCACCTTGCACACACACCCACACATGGACCCAGGATGCTGTGCCCTCTGTCCAGCTGCTTGAAATACAGAAAGGGCAGAGAAGATGAAGCACATGAATGGTGTGAAGAGCTAAGGGAAGCAGTTCTGGGCCCCTCAATTGAAGAAGGACATTGAGGTGCTTGAGTGTGTCCAGAGAAGGGCAACGAGGCTGGGGAGAGGCCTGGAGCACAGCCCTATGGAGAGAGGCTGAGGGAGCTGGGATTGGTTAGCCTGGAGAAGAGGAGGCTCAGGGGAGACCTTCTTGCTGTCTCCAGCTACCTGAAGGGTGCTTGTAGCCAGCAGGAGGTTGCTTTCTTCTCTCAGGCAAGCAGCACCAGAACAAGAGGACACAGTCTCAAGCTGTGCCAGGGGAAGTTTAGGCTGGAGGTGAGGAGAAAGTTGTTGCCTGAGAGAGTCACTGACTGCTGGAATGGGCTGCCCAGGGAGGTGGTGGAGTCAGTGTCCCTGGAGGTGTTCAAGGCAGGTTTGGACGTGGCACTTGGTGCCATGGTCTGGTCTGGAGGGCTGTGGTGATGGGTTGGACTTGATGAGCTTTGAGGTCTCTTCCAACCTTGGTGATACTGTGAACTTTTGTTACATCCAGCTTTGGGTTCCAGTGTTTTTCAAAGCTCCCTGTGAAGATGGAATGCCAGATTCATCCCAGGGTTTTGGGGTTTTTTTCCCCCCTCTTTCTGCAACTCTAAAAAGATGCAATTGGCAGTTGCTAGGCATCAGTCACAATACCACAATAACTTGCATTCAGGAATAAGATGAAGCAAAAACACAAGACCAACTGGGACAAGAATCACTCTGAAAAGAACAGCCTATAGTAAAAAACAAAACAAAAAACCAAACAGAAGTTGTGATGATTCATGTAGAAACAACTGTAAAGCATTATCAAATACAGTAGTTGGGAGTCTCAGGCCTTTCAGTGGCTTAGTTGTCAGTGCAGCCTGATCAGTTTTCAGGGAGCAGACTGATGGTTTTGATGGAAAGATGCAGTGCACACCTGCAGGTATGAACAGATCATACCTGAGCACAAAAAATAGCAACTCATTTTGAGGTCTGGATCCCAAAATAATAAATTACACAGAATTGTCAGGGTTGGAAGGGATCTCAAAGATCAGCCAGTTCCAACCCCCCTGCCATGCCCAGGGACACCTCACACTAGATCAGGCTGCCCACAGCCTCAGCCAGCTTGGCCTTAAACACCTCCAGGGATGAGGCTTCCACCACCTCCCTGGACAACCCCTTCTAGGTTTTCACCACCCCCATGCTGAACAACTTCTTCCTAACATCCAGGCTGAATCTCCCCATTTCTAGCTTGGTTCCATTTCCCCTATTCCTATCCCTGACAGCCTAAAAAGTCCCTCCCCAGCTTTCTTGTAGCCCCCTTCAGATCCTGAAAGGCACCAGAGGGTAGCAGAGTTACTATAGATGGTGACATTTTCCAGCCACACACTGCTGTAAGCTGGGTGGCTTTTTTTCCCCCCTGATTGGCATGGAACACAATTTGCCCAGGTCTGTTTGGCCCAGCTTGCTCCCTATCAACTATGAGGTACTCCCTGCTCCGGGTACGAGACCGAAGCACTTCGGACAGAGATGAGAATTTCCCCATCAGCAGTTCTCAGAAGTGTCTCATGGCATTTCATGTCAGAGCCAGGCTTCTTTCTGATCATGCCCTGCACACCTCCACTGACAGCAAAGCCTTTGCTGGGTTTGCTTTCTTAAAAAGGCTCTGCCCTCTGGAAGGGCACTGCAGAACACCACAGCAAAGGAGCTGCCTTAAACATAATCCTCCAGCGGTGTGCAGCTCCCTAGCATCTCTCCAGTAAGGCTTTTTTCAACCTCTGAGCAAATGCATCCCTGACACCAGTGCTTTGGTTCCTAGCTAGCTTTGGTTCCCACCCCATTAATCTCTTCCTGCTACCAGCTTTGCCTCAGAGAGCCAAAGAAGAGAGACCTCCTGTTTCATAAGGCAGCAGATGCACACAACTGCTTGCAGGCAGACGCTAGCAGACATTGCTGCTGGCACTCTGGGACCCATATGTCCCAAGGCCTGCAGCAGTGATGTGCTGAAGGTCAGCCAGCCAGCACAGGATGGTGGTAGGACCAGAACTCAGAGCTCCTGTCTCATCCCTCTGCATTTACACTACCGTCCCCAGCGAGCAGACTGCAGTTTATCAGACCTCCTTTGGGGTTACACAACTGCAGGTCTGTAGAATTGTTCCTGGCAGGGCAGCAAACTGAAAAATCCTCCCTTCTCAGGTACTGTTACAATCACTTTCATGACAGAAACCAGATTTCATCTGCACACCCACGTTCTGAAGCTGCTCTCTTCATGCTTGGAAATGAAGAGTATGGTCTAGCCTCACAAATCAGTCAATTCCTGAAGGGAGGGATCAGGATTTACTACGGAGCTGTCAAGCCAGAATCTATAAAGACAGAGAATTGGTTTGAAAAAAAAAGAAAAAAAAAGCCAACAAGCCAACAACTAAAAACTTGCCCTCGAGCAGTGTCTTGACTGAGAACAAAGCTGCTGGCACTCTCCAAAAGCAAGCTCCCACTCACAAAGGCACATCCCTTTAGCAAAGCCTGCCAAGGGACTTCCGCTGACTTTGCCAGGTCGACTGGGCACCGCCGGAGACCTCGCACACAGCCTGCCAGTGGCTTCAGAACACAGCCATGGGAACTTGCAGTGCTAGCTGAAGCAAAAGCTCCTCTAACACAGCTCTCCAAACACCACATTTCACAGGGAAAACTCATTCAAGCATCTGTGAACAGAGAAAACATCTCTGTCAGCTCCCCAGCAGCTGAACCCTGAAGGACAAAGCTTTGGGAGTGAGAGCTGCATCTCTGAGGCTGCAACAGCAAAGGCGAGGCTGCCCCTCCTGCTTGCAGTTTGCAAGGCTAACCCTTCAGACACATTTAATCATGGAATCATAGAATGGTAAGGTTGGAAGGGACCTCAAAGCTCATCTGCTTCCAACCCCCTGTGCTACAGGCAGGGACATCTCCCACTAGCACAGGTCACTCAAGGACTCGTCCAACCTGGCCTTGAACACCCCCAGGGAGGTTGTGGAGCACAGCATCAGCTAACGTGATCAAAGATCATGTTGGGTGATTCTGTGCTCCACAACCTCCCTGGGCAACCTGTGCCAGTGTCTCACCACCCTCCCTGCAAACAACTTCCTCCTAACATCCACTTTCAATCTTCCCTCTGCCACTTCAAACCCATTCCCCTTGTCCTGGCATTCCCAGACCTTGTCAATAGTCCCTCCCCAGCCTTCCTGTAGCCTCCTTCAGATCCTGGAAGGCCACTCCAAGCTCTCCTAGAAGCCTTCTCTTCTCCAGGCTGCAGAGCCCCAACTCTCTCAGCCTGTCCTCACAGCAGAGCTGCTGCAGCCCTCTCAGCATCTTGGTGGCCTCCTCTGCACTGGCTCCAACACTTCTATGTCCTTCCAGTGCTGGGGGCTCCAGAACTGCACCCAGGACTGCAGGTGGGGTCTGAGGAGAGCAGAGCCAAGGGGGAGAATCCCCTCCCTTGCCCTGCTGGCCACACTGCTCTTGCTCTTCTGCATTTCCTAGCTGATTAGAGAGGCAATTTGTCCTTTTTTTTTTGTTTGTTTTTTCTTCCAGCACTCACAGCAATTAGAAGAATGATACAGGAAATTATGGAAGACTAAACCTGGCTGGACTCTCTTTCAGTAGCTGTGTGCCACTTGGGACTGCCAATAGGTATTAACAAATAAATTAATTTTTTAAATTAATTAATTAAAAAATAATAATACCTGCCCCACCCCACTACTCATTGTGGCAAAGTCTTATTCTCTCTACCAATTTACAGAGCCTCCAAGATTGAATAGTTTTATACATCCCTGAAGAGAGCTGGGTGCTCCCATCTCATCTAAGCTCAGTAAGTGGAGTTACTGCACATTAGGATGCACTAAGCACAGCCAGGAGAGCCTAAGAAAATCAATTACAACAAAAGGTTTAGCCTCCAGGCAAAGGTCTCCAAATTAGCAGTTTCTGTGCTGAATGCCAAATGGGCAAAAGGAAGTAGGGCATCCCTGTGGAATGGGGACCTGCTGGGCATGGAAAGGGATGCATTACAGATCTAAATGCAAAGGAGCCCCAAGCGTTGCTAACATAACTTGCTCCAGGGGATTTCACCTGCTTCACAGTTCACAGAAGCACAGAATGCTCTGGGTTGGAAGGCAGCTCCAAAGGTCATCCAGTCCAAGCCTCTCTGCAGTCAGCAGGGACATCCTCAACTAGATCAGGTTGCTCAGAGCCCTGTTAAGCCTCACCTTGAATACCTCCAGGGATGGGGCCTCAACAATTTCCTAGGACAACCTGTTCCAGTGTTCTGTTACCCTCATGGTGCAGAACTTGTTCCTCACATCCAATCTATACCTACTCTTCTCCAGTTTGAAGCCATTGCTCTTCATCCTGTCCCTGCAGGCCTTTGCAAACAGTCTCTTTCCATCCTTTTTGTAGCCCTCTCCAGCTACTGGCAGGCTCCTACCAGGTCTCCCTTGTGTTGGAGCCTTCTCTTCTCCAGGCTGAACACCCCCAGATCCCTCAGCCTGTCCTCCTAGCAGAGGTGCTCCAGGCCCCTGGTCATTTTTATGGCTCTCCTCTGGACCCACTCCAGCAGATCCATGTCTCTCTAGGGACTCCAGAGCTGGATGCAGTACTCCAGGCAATGTCTCACCGGAGCAAAGTGGCAGAATCACCTCCCTCAATCTGCTGGCCACGCTGCTTTGGATGCAGCCCAGGCTGGCATTGGCCTTCTGTGCATTGTGTTGATTTTTAACCTACTGACTGCAAAGCAGGAGAAGAAACACAGTGCTTCCAAACTGCAGAACAGGGGTGCACACCACTGGAGACAACACTGCCCACCAGCAGAAGACACAGACTGCATTCTGCCTGGCATCCTTGCAAGTTCTCTGGCACCCTGCAAGTTCTCTATCTGCTGCCAACCTACTTTTCAAATTCCCTGACTTGTTTTCCTGATGAGGTTACCCCTTCTAGCTGTCAGGGAAGATGCACACGATCATTCCTCTGCTGGTTTATGTCCACTTAAACATCTCTTCTTCCTGCCAGAGAGAACCCCGACTGAAAGCTGAATATTCTGTCCCGCCAAGAGCTTGCCAGTTCCCACCCAACAGGAGCAAAGCCCTTCCCCAGGGGGCTGCAACAAAGACAAAACCAGATCCCTTCACAAAAGAGACTCCTGCAAGGGTGTTCAGTCGTTACACAAACGACTTCGCTGAGTAAAAGGCTTCAAAAAGCCTAGGCAGCTCCACGTGAAGGAGCCAACTATGGATTAATTCATTTGTGCCAAGAACAAAAACCGGGAGGGATGGTGATGCTTGATGCCCCGCAGAGAGGGATGCAGCCCGAGAAGAAATAAACATCCAAGAGCGTTTTCCATCCCAGCTTTAACAAAAACACAGGATCCCTTACACCAACTTGCCTCGCTCGGCAGGAAAGTGAGAAAACAGCTGTAAAAAGTTGGGGGGAATGTGGAAGGGCTGGGACAAGAACTTAATTAAGAGTGGAGAGGATACAAAGAGGCAGCCGGGATGAGGTGTTGCAAGGCGGCGGCGCCAGACAGCACCCTTGACTCAGCTGTGCCCGGGTTAGGGGTGAGGGGCTCCGAGCGCGCTGTAAATCAGGGATGGGGCCTGAGGGGGCGACGAACGGAGGGCAGGAACGGAGAGCAGGCAAGACCGGCGCCCGAGGGGAGGCGAGACGGGAAACGGCAGGTGCCGGGGGAGCCCGCGAGACAGGAAACGGCAGGTGCCGGAGGAGCCCGCGAGACGGGAAACGGCAGGTGCCGGGGGAGCCCGCGAGACAGGAAACGGCAGGTGCTAGGTGCCGGAGGAGCCCGCGAGATGGGCGCCCGAGGGGAGGCGAGACGGGAAGCGGCAGGTGCCGGGGGAGCCCGCGAGACGGGAAGCGGCAGGTGCCGGGGGAGCCCGCGAGAC
>VWZE01005577.1:46862-64620 GCA_013396675.1 Eubucco bourcierii | reverse complement strand
GCGGTCAGGATGCTTTTCCCGGGGCGGCGCTGGCTGCCCGACGGGCCGGGCTGGGCTCCGGAGGTAGGGAGGAGCTCGTAGCCAAGTCCTTATCCGTCGTAGCGGCGGGCAGTCGCTCGCTTCAGTTTTCGTTGGTTTCGGCTTTTTTAAACGGAGGAATTTTTTTTTTATTTTTTTTTTTGAGCACTGCAGAAGTAAGAAGTTGTAAATAAGGAGGCCGTTCTATGCTCTTCCCAGTTTTCCCTCGGTGTCCATCAGTCGCTGTGGTTCCCCGCCCCAGGACTAAGGCAGGGGGCCTGTGGTGTGGAGCCGTGTCCTCTGCACTGCCTTCCTCGCGGTCTCCTGCCGCTGCCTCATGGAGCAGACGGACTCGAGAGCCGCTTTTTAACAAGCGTTTGTATGCGAGACTTTCGCAGTGATGCACCTGCCTTTATCTCGAGCAAAAGGCATCCATCAGGTGCCGCGACACACCCCCCGAATGCACGTTCTGAAACATCCTACGGGTCCTTTCCTACCAGGGAAGTTCCCGATGCGGTTTTCAACACGCCCTGCTGTCAAAACTTAAAACACGTAGAGCTTGAATTCCACTTTTAAAGCTCAAAAAAGTTGCGTTAAAAAACTGCGGAGGCACAGCGTTAGGATTCGCAAATTACCCAATTCTTCCCGGTCCTCTGATTTCAAAACATTTACCCTTGCGTAGATCACTACACGAGGGGACATCTGAGATCCAAAGCTGTGTGGTTCAGTCACTGATGCATCGACGTTTTGGTAGGCATTGGTTAAAGCGATCAGCCAGGCTTTCACGGCAGCCTCTCCGTTGGTTTCCTTTCTGCTTTCCGTGCTTCCTTCCCATTTGCATGTGTATAACCGCTGCAGATAGCGTGGGCACTGCGTGGGTCTGTCATTCATATCTACCCGCAATCAATCTGTTACTCAAGAGGACGTATTCTCCCAGAGGGCTCCGACAGCAGAAAGGACGTTCAAGTGATGTAACCTAAGCTGCAACCCATGTGGAAGTGTGGGTGACACACGGCCGGGCACTGAACCTCTAACTGAGGCAGCATTTGTGGAGGAGAGAGCCGATTCGAGGCAGCTTGTTTAGTGGAGGGGTGGGAGGGCTGTGGTGCGGTGATTAATGCAATAACGCGGGGGGATGCGGCGAGCATAAATGGTTCAATGCATCAAGAGCACCTCGGACGCGAAATTACGGTTGCCTGTTTTGTGCTGAGGCAGTTTATCTAGAGGACAATCACCTAAACGCTGCCTCTGCCTGATGGCTGAACAGATCATTGTTTTCTCATTTACAGCACCATGCTGTTTACAGAGGTAATTGGCTCAAATAGTGCAAACAAATGCATCAAAGCCACACGCTCGGAAGCTGTTGCTCGTTGGTCTTTGGCAGTGTCAATGGTCGCTTGGAAAAGTTAATTTAAGGCCAGTCGCTTCTCGAGGTGCTCTGATAACCGTTTCAGCACCTTGAAAAGCTGCTGAGGCGGAATCTGGAAACTAAAGGTTGCACATCACAGAATGGTAGGGGTTGAAAGGGACCTCTGAAGATCATCGTGGGTGTGTTGAATTGATAATCTTTACAGCAGAAAAAAAAAATTATCATTCTTATCTTTATTTTTTTTTTTTCCTACCCCAAAATACCATCTTTAGTGGGCTTGGGTGTTGTACTCAGAGCTTGGGCTGAAGAGAATGCTTAATAATTTGTTGTTGCCTGCCTTAAGGTCTTAAAGCCTTAAGAACAGCTAAATGTAGCTGCAGCTCTTTAAGAAGGAGCACAGACACAAAGAGCATCAAGAAGGTATCCCAAAGAACCATTTAATGTTCTTCATTCTCCTTAATCAAGTTCCTGGTACCTACCTGGTCCCATACTCTTGCAACAGTGTATTTACTGCTTCTACTGTGCACAAGGCCTGTAGTTTCACGGTATGAGACCTTGGACTCCCTAGTGGGCAATAAGGTATCCATGGAACAGCGATGTGCCCTTGTGGCCAAGAAAGCAAATGGTCTCCAGGGGTGCATTAAAAAGTGTGGCCAGCGGGCTGAAGGAGGTTCCCCTCCTCTGCTCTGCCCTGGTGAGTCCTCTTCTGGAGTACTGTGCCCAGGCCTAGGCTCCCCAGTTGAAGAATAAGTTTTGGAGTTCAGTTTTGGGCTCCCCAGCTTGAGAGGGACAGGGATCTGCTCTTGAGAGTCCAAGGGAGTGCTATGAGGATGCTGAGGGGACTGGAGCACTGCCTGGTGAGGAGAGGCTGAGGGACCTGGGGCTGCTTAGTCTGCAGAAGAGAAGACTGAGAGGGGATTTAATCAATGTTTATAACTTGCTGGGGGTCAGGATGGGGGGGACAGGCTCTGCTCACTGCTGCCTGGGATAGGACAAGCAGCAATGGATGGAAGCTGCAGCACAGCAGGTTCCAGCTCAACACAAGGGCAACTTCTTGCCTGGAAGGGTCCCAGAGCCCTGGCACAGGCTGCCCAGAGAGGCTGTGGAGTCTCCTTCTCTGGAGCCTTTGCAGGCCTGTCTGGATGTGTTCTGTGTGCCCTGAGCTGGATTGTCTGGTCCTGCTCTGGCAGGGCTTGGACTGGATGAGCTCTTTGGGTCCCTTCCAAGCCCTGACATCCTGTGAGCCTGTGAGAATCCATCAAAGAGCTCCTAAGATGATGGAAGGACTGGAGCATCTGCCTTGTGAGGAAAGGCTGTGAGAGTTGGGGGTGTTTAGCCTGGGGGAGACTCAGGGGAGGGGGTGGATGTTATCAATAGCTAAAGGGTGAGTTTCAGGAGGCTGGAGCTAGATCATTCTTAGTAGCATCCAGGGACAGGACAAGGGGCAACAGACACAAATTGGAACACAGGAGGTTCTGTGTAAATACAAGGAAAAACTTCACTTTTTGAGGGTGGCAGAGCCCTGGAGCAGGCTGCCCAGAGAGGTTGTGGAGGCTCCTTCTCTGGAGGCATTCAAAACCTACTTGGATGTGTTCCTGTGCCTTAGCAGGGAGGCTGGACTAGATGATCTCCAGAGGTCCCTTCCAACCCCTACCTTGTTGTGAATCTGTGATTCTGTGAAATGGCCACAGCTACATTTTGACCTCAGAGATGTTCTAACGTGTTTTCATGTGCCCCAGAACAGACCTGGGAGGTCATGAGCCAGATACATCAGGTGTGGTATCAAATAATGCAACAGCATTTTTCTGTTAGCTTTAGCTCCAGATTATCTTGGCTGGAAAGCTGGAAGGTAATGAAGGCAATACATAAAGCTGAATGTTATTTATTAAACTCTTGTTTCCTGAGAGGCAAAGCAAAAATATTCTTCCTTCCAAAACCTGGAGGACCCCAAGTCAAATAACCCACTCCATTTGTAGGGGCAAGCTGTCTGCAGAGAGAGCTTTTTCTGCCCAACACCTTAGCACTGCTTGCTATAAGAATTGTCACATTTGATTTGAGGCCTCAGGTGCAACTCTGAAACAAAGGAGGAGTTTCTAACTTGTGATGGATGGTACCAATCATTGTGTGACTCAGGCTGTTCCTATGGTTTCACACACACACACTATGCAGCAGAGTGCATATTCTGGGCCCTATCAGAGTGTGTGGGCAGGCATTTCTCTTCAGGATCTGCTCCAAAAATGGTTTGTTTGCAGTAGTTTATGGCTTGGCTCATCTATTATGGTATTGCTGATTGCCACCCCCATTCTCCAAAGGTTTTTGTCAGGCATGTGCCTGGACTTGACATCAAATTTTTCATTTGTTTTTAGGAAGGGGAAAAAAAAAAACCCCAACTACCTCTCCTCAGGTTTCTCAGGGCTCTTAACCACCAGAGGATGCTTGGCTCTGGCAGGAGCATGCTTGACACAGTGCTAGGCAGCAGTGTGTATGTGCCACTGTATGCACATGCACACAAAAGCAATCTCACCCTTGGGAGCCTTCTTTCCAGGCCCACAGAGGCTTTTTTCTTTCTTTTCAAGTTGGAGCACTGCAGCCTCTTGGTTGTGACTCTAGTTCTGTGTCCTGCTTGCTTGCTGCTTTGCTGGCTTCAGTTTTTCTAGTCCATATAAAGGGATGGACATGGCAGTGGAGTTGCTGTAGCTTTGTCACGGATGTGCTGCTCCACTTGCTCTAAAACAACTCGGTTCTTTTTCTCTCTCTCACCATCGGAGGTCGCATCAGGTCTAGAGGCTTCTGCTGCCCACCCACCCAACCTCTCAGCTGGACAAGCCTAGGGACAGGAGGGCAAATGAGCTGGGCACACATTTTGCTTGCTCCTTTTGTGTGGGTACAGAGAAAGGAATGAAGCTGGTGAGGGGTTTGGAGAGCAGGTCTTATGGGGAGAGGCTGAAGGAGCTGGCATTGCTTAGCCTGAAGAAGAGGGGACTGAGAGGAGACCTCGTTGCTCTCTACAGCTCCCTGAAAGGAGGCTGGAGTGATGCTGGTGTTGGCCTCTTCTCCCAGGTAACTAATAACAGGACAAGAAGTAACAGCCTCAAGCTGCACCAGGGGAGGTTTAGATTGGATAATGGGAAACATCTCTTTGCTTCAAGAGTGGTCAGGCATTGGAAGAGGCTGCCCAGGAGTCACCATCCCTGGAGGTGTTCAAGAAATGTGCAGACATGGCCCTTGGGGACATGGTCTAGTGATGGGGGAGGTGTTGGGTGGAAGGCTGGACCTGATGGTCTTGGAAGTCTTTTCCAACCTTTAATAATGCTATGATTGCCTGATTTGAATTTCCCTGCAGTTTCTGGAGGCCAGGATTTGCTTTAGCTGGGTACAAACATTACAGGCTGCTATTTTTTTCCCCAGCTACTAGAAAGCTGGTCAGAGTCACAGACAGCATTTGAAGCAAAGCTGTTGAAATCTATTGTTCTGTAGGTTCTGCAGCTGATAGAACCATTGCAGTCCTGTGGGAAGCAGAAGCAAAACCAGTTGGATAAACATGTTATTAAAAAAATAATGGCACATTTTTATTAGTGGATAAAACACTGCAGAGAATTAGTTCCTATTTCCCATGGCTGTAATTGAAGGGATCAGACCCAAGGATGGTTCCTTTCTTTGGGCTGTTCCATGGTTTCCAACAGCAGCAATGCTTGAAGCAGCCCTGGCAGGCAAAGGTGCCTCAGCAGCCTGGTTTCTCTGGTGGGTAAAAGCAGACAGTGGGTGACTCATGATAGAAGACAAAAGAATAGTTGCCTGCCTAAATTCAGGCAATGGAGCTTCTGGTGTTTGAATTTATACCTCTGGGCAAACAAAATGTGTGATTAGCCCCCTCCCAATAAAAAACCGAAATGCATTGGGGCTGCATTTCACAAGGAGTGTCAAAGAACATCCTCTGCCTGCTGCAAACTGCAGGGCACAACAAGCCTGAGCTGGGTGCAGTCGCTGTGCACCCAGGGATTCAAATGAGAGCAGGTTTGTTATGTTAGTGAAGGCTCAAAGGACCGGTGCTTAAGGCAGGCATCCTGCAGAGAAAGTAGTGTTCTGCCAGCTGACGGGCACGGATCAGCACCCTCAGTGTCTGCAGAGAGGTATCTTGGCATCAGCAAAGGGTGAAGAAGTGGAGGGGGGTGGGGGTGGGAAGGAACTGACAGCACAGGATGCAGCAAAGCCATCATTTCTTCTGTCCTCTTCTGCTCCTTTAGTTTGGTTTCAGCCTCGTTAGACCGCCTGGCATTGCTTCTAAGAGAGCACATCTTCCTAGGCTGTCCAGTTGTGGAAGCCCCCAAGAAATTTCACCACCCAGCTCATGAAATGAAGGCTGGCAGGATGCTGTGTGTGGGAAGAGACAGGCAGTGCAGGCTGGGCTGGGCTTGCTGAAATAATGGGCAGGGGGTCTGTGCTGTTCCAAACCAAGCATCCAGCTGCCTGAGCTGACAATGAAGAACGAGGCTGCCTGGTTCCCTCTGCACGCTGGCCAGCCCCAAATCATTTTCTCTGCTGCTTTGTTCCTTTTCCTAATAAGCCAACTTGTTTATCACTATAGCAACCAGCCACAGAATCCTGGAAAGGGCTGGAAAATGCCCATTTGGACTTTGTGGTCACAGGCACTTGGTGTCAGCAAGGTGTCAATACCTGCTTCCCACAGCTGTGAAACTGAGCGGCGGGGAGTAGGTGTGACATGGGCCCCTCCTTGCAAGAAAGACTTTGCCAGGCTGGAGTGGGTCCAGAGAAGGGCAGTGAAGCTGGGGAAGGGTCTGGAGAACAGGACTGGGGAGGAGCAGCTGGGGGTGTTTATTGCAGAGAAGAGGATTCTGAGGGGAGATCTCATTGCTCTCTGCAGCTCCCTGAGAGGAGGTTGGAGGGAGGTGGGGGTTGGGCTCTTCTGCCTAATAACAAGTGGTAAGACAAGAGGAAATAGCCTGAAATTGTGCCAAGGGAGGACTAGGTTGGAGATTAGAAAAAAATTCTTTAGGGCAAGAGTGGTTCAGGGGTTGGCACAGGCTGCCCAGGGAGGTGGTGGAGTCTTCATCCCTGGAGGTGTGCAAGAAACCTGTGGCCGTGGCACTTGAGGATAGGGTTTAGTGGCCATGGTGGTCTTAGGTCAGTGGTTGGACTAAATGATCTTAGAGGTCTTATCCAACCAAAACAGTTCTATGATTCTATGGTAAGAGTATCATTGGAAATGCAAACTCCTGCATTGAAGAGTTACTGAAGTGAAGCCTGCCCTTTGAACCTGAAATCATAGAATCACAGGTTATTTTTTTTTCCTGTTGGAAAAGACCTCCAAGATGATCAAGTCAAGCTGCCAACCATGGCCATTAAATTACATCCCAAAGTGGCATGTTCACAGGTTTCACCTGCAGGGATGGTGACTCCAGCACCTGCCTGGGCAGCCTGGGCCAGGTCTTGCAGCAAAGAAGATTTTCCTAACAGGTCTCTTTGTGCATTTGCTTTGTGGTTCAGCCTTTTCACCTTCACTCTTCTTTTAAATCCACCTTTTCAGATAGAGTAAGGATGATCCTCTTTATATTATCTGGCTACCCCTCCCTTGTATTCATACAGCTCATGTATCAGAAGCCCCTGAGCTCCCCCAGAGTCAATTTGCTTTTCTTTTGAGCAGTCCCAGGGTATTATATAAAAAAAAAAGTTAAGTTAGAAAGGCTGCAAAGGGCTACTTGACCCTTGGTCCTGACACAAAGAGAGCTGAGTGTTTGTGTTCCATGTTTTGCTTGTAATGTGATGTTGTATTAATGAGGTAATGTTGTTGCAGCACCAATGACTCAGCATATGGCAGGCAAGCTTTGTAAGGTGACATCTCCTAATAGCATGGTACAGTCAGTAAAGCCCAGGCAGACAAGTGCTCAGGCATCCAAGCTTTGCTGGGGGTCTGCAACTGCACCTGGCTGAAATGCCCTCCAAAGAAGAACAGCTCAAGGCTACTCCCTGCAGTTACTCCTCACTATGGAAATGTTTTCTTTCACCATGTTGGGATGTTTTGGAAGAGCTTTGAGTTGATTTGGCTGCTTTTTTTTTTTTTTCTTGTCCTTGAAGCAAAAAGATTTGCTCCAGTTTCTCTTGAAATCATAAAGGAACTTCCCCCACCTTCATGCTTCTCACCTAGATGAGGTCTTGTTGACAGAATAGACTATTTTAGTGTAATCAGATGTGGGTTTAAACCAGCACTGCCAAATTCATGCAAGCTTCTCTGCCAGCATCTCCCTACCTGAGGACTAGGTCACCCCTGGGTGGGTCTATTATCCTCTGTCACAGAATCACAGCAACAGGCAGGTTGGCAAAGCCCCTCAGGATCACAAAGTCCAACCTAGAACTCAACTCTACAAGGTTCACCTTAAACCAGAACCCCAAGCACCACATCCAAACCACCCTGAAACACAGCCAGGCTGGGGGACTCCACCATCTCCCTGGGCAGCTCATGCCAGTCCCTGACCACTCTCTCCACGGAAAACTTTTCCACAATGTCTAACCTAAACCTCCCCAGGCTCAGCTTGAGGCCATTCCCCCTTGTTCTGTCTCCAGTTCCCTGTGAGCAGAGCCCAGCAGCAGCCTCTCCACAATGTGTCACTGGCTGAAACCCCACCAGGGCTGGCAGCAGTGGCAGGCAGCTGGCAGTCTCCACAGCAGGTGGGTACTGTGTGGCAAGGGCTGCAAAACTGTCTTGCAAGGCAGCTAGGTGACAGCACATGCTGAGAGTCATAGAATGGTCTGGGTTGGAAGGGACCTCCACAGCTCATCCAGTCCAAATCCTTGCAGTCAGCAGGGACATCCTTAACTAGATCAGGTTGCCCAGAGCCCTGTTGAGTTCTGTGTAAGATCTGAGGAGACATTAGGCCAGCAACATAAAACCACAGAATCACTGGGAGGGGTTGGAAGGGACCTCTGGAGATCATTGAATCCTACCCCCTGCCAAGGCCAGGGTCACCTGAAGAAGGTCACACAGCAACACAGCCAGGTGGGTTCTGAGTGTCTCCAGAGATGGAGACTCCACCACCTCTCTGGGCAGCCTGCTCCAGTGCTCCATCACCCTGCAATTAAAGAAGCTCCTCCTCACCTTTAGCCAGGCTGCTCATGTTCAGTTCTGTGCCCATTAGCCTTTGTTCTGTCTCTGGGCACCACAGAACAGCCTGGTGCCATCCTCCTGGCACCAAGATTGATCAGCATTGATGAGATCTCCTCTCAGTCTCCTCTTTTCCAGACTAGAAGGCCCCAATTTTCTCAGTCCTTCCTCCTAAGAGCTGTTCCAGTCCCCTCCCCATCTTTGTAGCCCTTTGGACCCTCTCCAGCACGCTCAAAGGTGAGATCTCTGCCTAACAACTCACAGCCCCAGAACAGCTGAGGATCCATCATGGCCAGGGCAGAGCAGGCAACTTTTCAACCCATCCCCTGCCTAAGCTCACACATTCCTCTTTGAGCCAGGCTTACCTGCAGATATCCAACACCAAGAAGAGCAGCTTGGTGCAGACTGTGACTGGTGGAGCTCCAAGGCAGTGAAGGTGACATCTCTGTCACAGAGAAGACAGGCAGTGGAAAAAGGGTCACACTACAGCAACACCTACCAGAATCTCTCCTGCTGGCAGTGTTACTTGAAACTCTCCTTTTTTGTTTTCTTCTTTTGTCTTGAACAGAGCAGAGCAGAGCAGGGAGGGGCACAGCTGGGCTTGGTCAGCACCCAGCTGGCCTGCATGGCTCTTCAATATGTCTTCAGATTACTGCTGCCTTTCCATCTGTTCATGGTGCTTCCTCCCACACTCTCCTTAAACTCAGCAGTGGGCACAGCACCATGAATACAGCCCTCACACATCACCCTTGTGCTGAGCTTGCAGACTCAGCCTGTGGTTAGCTGGGCTCAGTGATGCTGGTGCTTGTAATGCTGCTGCTGAGCTATTCCTCCTTCCCTCCTCACAGAACCACAGAAACATCCAAGCTGGCAAAGCCCCTCAGGATCACCAAGTCCAACCTAGAACTCTGCTCTGCAAGATTCATCTTAGCACCACATCCAAACCACCCTGAAACACAGCTAGACTGGGGGACTCCACCACCTCCCTGGGCAGCTCATTCCAGTTCCTGACCACTCTCTCTGTGAAAAACTTCTTCCTAATGTCTAATCTAACCCTCCCCAGGCTCAGCTTGAGGCCATTCCCCCTTGTTCTGTCTCCAGTTCCCTGTGAGCAGAGCCCAGCAGCAGCCTCTCCACAGGAAAGCAACTCTGCAGGTTGAGCTAAAACTCTTAGAAGGAAGAAGTTCCATGAGGGTGGTGAGACACTGGCACAGGTTGCCCAGGGAGGTTGTGGCTGCTCCCTCCCTGGAGGTGTTCAAGGCTGGGTTGGACAAAGGCAACCCAGGAGCAACCTGATCTAGTAGAAAGTGTCCCCAGGGGGGTTGGAATTAGATGATCTTGAAGGTGCCCTCCAACCCAACCCGTTCTGTGAATCTATGAACACATGGACAGGGTGCAAGGCAGGGTCCTAAATGTGATGTGTCTGTAGACAGCAATGAGGTCTTCCCTCAGCCTCTGGGAGCTATCCCCCAGCTCCCTCAGTTGCTGTTAACCAGGTTGGAAAAGACCTTTGAGACTGAGCCCAACCTATCACCTAGCACCTTCTAGTTAACTAACCCATGGCACTAAGTGCCTCATGCAGCCTCCTTAAACATCTCCAGGGCTGGTGACTCCACCACCTCCCTGGGCAGCCCATTCCAATGCCAATCACTCTTGCTGGGAAGAACTTTTTCCTAACATCTCAGCCTGGACCTTCCCTGGCTGTTTGAGAATGAGCTTTCCAGTGTTTGATTCTCTGTGTTGTTCCAGTGGGGTGTTCTGGAGCCTTGCAGCTTGTCCCACACAGCAGCACACAGCTCGGTGCTGAGGAGCATCTGGCCAGCGACACAAAGAGCTTCCAGCTGCACGTTGAACGTGGCCCAAGCTCAAGTGCTTTTTTTTTCCCTGTGAGGGTGACAGAGCCCTGGAACAGGCTGCCCCAGGGGGATTGTGGAGTCTCCTTCTCTGGAGACATCTGGATGTGTTCCTGTGTGATCTGCTCTGCGTGCTCCTGCTCTGGCAGGGGGCTGGACCAGATGAGCTTTGGAGGTCCCTTCCAGCCCCTGACGCTCTGTGGTTCTGGGACCTGGGGACATGTTTTAGTGGCCATGATGGTGTTAGGTCAGCAGTTGGCCTCAATGACCTTAAGGGGCTTTTCCAGCTGAAACAACTCTGTGATTCTATGAACTGTGTAGGAAAGATTAAGCCAGGAGGAAGGACACTGCCACCTTTCAGTCTGTTTTAGGCTGTCGTGGACCCATCCTTAATGTTCCCCTCAGTTTAGTGAAACCAGCAAAGTTTTCTGAAGTCTCTTTTTGATTCCCTGAAAGCAATGGATAGCAAGTCACCACCTTTCTCCTCCTTGCTGGCTTCTGATTTGGAACACTTGTGGTAATCTGGCTGCCACTCTGCCATATGAGCAGCAGGATCCCCCACAGGCTCGTTGCTGAAGGTGTGATAAAACAAGAAGCACATTTGCCACGAGCAGCTGGGATGAAATACAGCAGCACAGACACTCCCCTCCTGCTGCTGGTAGGATCCCACACTCAATTCTCTGGTGATTTGAGTTGCCTTTGTGCTTGCAGGTGATGCATGAGTGCAGAGAAGGTGGGAATAAAGGATTGATTGGTCAGAATGTGGGAACGCTCTCACACCAGGGATGGGAGAGGTGTCAGAGCCTTCTGAGTCCATGGTACCCTGTGAGGGAGGAGGAAATTGCTGCATAAACCCACAAGAGAAAAAAAGGAGCTGCTGAGGGCCCATAGAAGATGAGTGGAGCAGACCCTGGCTTTCCAAGGGTGAGGAGCCATAGCTAAGCAGCTGTGGAGGTTAAAGAGGCTCAGAATGGCATCATGCCTTAGCTGGGGAGGGGGATGGGAGGAAAGGGCCCTTCTTCATCTCAAGGCAATCAGAAAAATCATTTTGGTTGGAAGAGACTTTCAAGATGGTGGAGTGCAACCATTGTCTGACTCTACCAAATCCACTGCCAAACCATATCCCTCAGCACAACATCTCTGCCTCTTTGGAACACCTCCAGGGGTGAGGCTTCAACCACCTCCCCAACAGGAGAGGCTGTTCCAGTCTTTGAGAACTCTGTTACAAGTTTGGGTTTTTTTTCTCATACTCGGCCTGAAGCTCCCCTGGTGCAACCTGAGGCTATTTACTCTCATCCTATCACTTGTCACTGGGGAGCAGAGCCCAACCCCCCCCTGGCTCGAACTTCCTTTCAAGGAGCTGTAGAGAGCTATGAGCTCTGCCCTCAGCCTCCTCTTCTCCAGGCTCAACACCCCCAGCTCCCTCAGCTGCTCTTCTGCAGACCCTTCCTCCAGCTTTGCTGCCCTTAGAGTAGCCTTCCAGGATCTGAAGGGGGCTACAGCAAGGCTGGGGGGGGGGATTGTTGACAAGGGCTTGCAATACCAGGACAAGGGGCAATGGGTTTGAACTGGCAGAGGGGAGATTGAAAGTGGATGTTAGGAGGAAGTTGTTTGCAGGGAGGGTGGTGAGACACTGGCACAGGTTGCCCAGGGAGGTTGTGGAGCACAGAATCACCCAACGTGATCTTTGATCACGTTGGGTGATTCTGTGCTCCACAACCTCCCTGGAGGTGTTCAGGACCAGGTTGGATGAGTCCTTGAGTGACCTGTCCTAGTGGGAGGTGTCCCTGCCTATGGCACAGGGGGGTTGAAACTGGCTGAGCTTTGAGGTCCCTTCCACCCTAAACCATTCTATGATTCTCTGGACCTGCTCCAGCATCTCAATATCTTTCTTGTAATAAGGGCCCCCGAAGAGGAATGACTGAAGGATGAAGACACAATTTGATTCCCAGGAGTTCTTTTCCAAGGACAATTTGCCTTCAGGCACAAACTCCTTTGGTAATCAGGATGTGGCCAAGCTGAGCAATTTTCTCTAAGTCATTGTGGGCATTTCTTTCTATGGCCAATTAGTTGTAATTGGGCTGCAAGGTTCTCTGTGCCCTGCTTAATCTGATGGGTATTGATATGCTCTGCATCACCACTGAAAAGTTTTATTCCTGATGGTTCTGTTACCCCTAGCAGAATGCAAAGAGTGGTTATGTAAACAGCTTAGGCTCCAACTCACCATCTTCCAACAGTTTCTGCAAGGGCTTGTAGCTACAGCATGAGAGGGAATGGATTGAAGCTTGAGGAGGGCAGATTGAGACTGGAGATTAGGAAGAAATTCTTGCCAGTGAGGGTGGGGAGACACTGGCACAGGTTGCCCAGGGAGGTTGGGGGGCACAGAATCACCCAATGTGATCAAAGATCACATTGGGTGATTCTGTGCCCCCCAACCTCCCTGAAGGTGTTCAGGATGAGATCTCATCCAACCTGGAGTGCCCTGTTCTAGTGGGAGGTGTCCCTGCCCATGGCACAGCAGGGGTTGGAACTGGCTGAGCTTTGAGACCCCTTCCAACCCATTCCATGATGACCTGTGGCTTTAGATAGCAGCTGGAACTTAATGTCACAGTGCCCTGCTTCAGGGAACAGGGCTATGCTGGGCACCTGTATGTCAGGGGCTTCCTGTGATGAGGAGCACAAGTAGCAGTTGTCAGCTATAAATGTACCCCCCTGGCCAACCCTATGGGTCCTGACACTGTGGCTTTCAGAGGTGAAACCCCAAAGAATGAAAACTGAGGCTTCCCACAGCAGATTGCTCACCCTGCCACTTGGAGTACAGCACACAGCAGTGAGCTACATCCTGCAGAAACTTCCCTTTCTTCTCTGGAAAAGAGCAGCCTGAGGGGGAGCTCATCAATGCTGATCAACACCCAAAGGGTGGGTGTCAAGAGGGTGGGAACAGGCACCCACAGGACAAGGGCTAATGGGCACAATGTTGAAGATAGAAAATTCCATCTAACTGTGAGAAGGAGCTGCTTTAATTCAAGGGTGACAGAGGCAGGAGATGGGTTGAAAAGTTGCCTGCTCTGCCCTGGCCATGATGGATCCTCAGCTGTTCTGGGGCTGTGAGTTGTTAGGCAGAGATCTCACCTTTGAGTGTGCTGGGGAGAGTCCAGCAAAGGGCTACAAAGATGGGGAGGGGACTGGAACAGCTCTTAGAATCATAGAATGGTAAGGTTGGAAGGGACCTCAAGGATCATCCAGTTCCAACCCCCTGCCATAGGCAGGGACACCTCCCACTAGCACAGGGCACTCAAGGCCTCATCCAATCTTAGGAGGAAGGACTGAGAAAATTGGGGCCTTCTAGTCTGGAAAAGAGGAGACTGAGAGGAGATCTCATCAATGCTGATCAATCTTGGTGCCAGGAGGATGGCACCAGGCTGTTCTGTGGTGCCCAGAGACAGAACAAAGGCTAATGGGCACAGAACTGAACATGAGCAGCCTGGCTAAAGGTGAGGAGGAGCTTCTTTAATTGCAGGGTGATGGAGCACTGGAGCAGGCTGCCCAGAGAGGTGGTGGAGTCTCCATCTCTGGAGACACTCAGAACCCACCTGGCTGTGTTGCTGTGTGACCTTCTTCAGGTGACCCTGGCCTTGGCAGGGGGTAGGATTCAATGATCTCCAGAGGTCCCTTCCAACCCCTCCCAGTGATTCTGTGGTTTTATGTTGCTGGCCTAATGTCTCCTCAGATCTTACACAACACCTGGGACACTGTATGGGAAGGGAGTGTTCCCAATTTGTACAACCATGAGCCCAGGCTCTCTGGAATGTTCCAAAGGCAGGTCTAGGTCTGGGAAGTGACTTGCTGCTTGCCACCTGTTGGGACTCTCCCTTGCCATCAGACACTCATCTCAGACACGTCACAACCCAGTGTCCTGGTTTAAGCCCAGGCAGCAACTAAGCCCCACACAACTGCTTTGTGCATCTCCTGGTTACAGAGCATGGCAAACTGAGAACTCCCTGGTGCAGGATGAGCACTGCTTAGCAGCAACTAAAACATCAGCATCTTAGCAACTTCATTCTCAAACTGAATCCAAGCCACAGCACTGCAGCAGTTACTAGGAAGAAAATTAACTCTTTTCCAGCTAAACCCAGGACAACCTCTTACCCCCTCAGGGATGCTCTCTGAACAGCTGTTTATGAAAAGCAGAGCAGGGTTAGCCAGTTATTGCCAGGTGACAAAAGGCTGATAGATATTATGAAACAAAGTCCACAGGCAAAATCTATCTGCTGGTCCAGAGGGAGCTGGAGTTATTCAGCCTGGAGAAGAGAAGGCTCCAGGGAGACCTAATAGCAGCCTGCCAGTAGCTGAAAGGGGCTACAAGAAGGATGGAGAGAGACTGTTTGCAAAGGCCAGCCCCTACTGTTCTCTGTTTCTGCTCTGGCAGGTGGAACTCTCTTAAAGGAAGCTTCCTCTTTCCAAAAGCCTTCAGCACTTTTGTCCTGTGAGGGGAAGAATAAAACATCTCCCCCTTTGTGGAAATAGAAGGCAAGCAGTTGTGGCTGTCACACCCTTCCTCTCCAACGTGTGCTGCCCAAGTAATCCACTTCCAGCTGCTTGCCAGGAGCCTTCACTAAAGCTGAGACAGTGCAGAAGCCTCCAGTGCCATGGTTCAGCACACAGCAACTCTTCCAGATCCACATTAGCACTCTATTATGTGTAACACAAAGAGCCTCACCAGCCTGCTCTGTCAGCAGTGGGTACTGGAACTACACAGGTTTTTGGGTGGTTTATTTTTTGATCTATTATTTCCTCTTCCATTTTTAGGCCTGCTGTTAATCCAAAGAGGAGCAAAATTACTGCTTCACAGAACTCTCTGCAATGTAAAGCTGAATGTGACCTCCAGAGGTCATTTCATCTACTGATTTCCACACATTTTCAACCAGTGGAGCAGTGCCAGAGTTCTGATTTTTTTCTTTCCCAGACTAGCATCTAGCTTTATTGGCACATGTTTGATAGGCAATAGCTGCATCATGGTTCTGTAGGCAAGTTATGGACAACTGGAGCCCAGGCTCATGGGGCCACAGGGTGTGCCAGCACCTCAGTTTGGGTACCTGGAGAACAGGTGCTCAGATCCATGTGTACACTGCTGCCACCCTTGTGTTTTGCATAAGCTGTACCTGACCCCCTGTAGAATTGGTTTGGTTGGGCAGGACCTCTAAGATCCTTGAGTCCAACTGCCAGCCTAAGGCCACTGCAGACACTAAAGGGCCACATACCCACAAGCTTCATGAATACCTGCAGGGATGGGAACTCCACCACCTCCCTGGGCAGCCTGTTCCAGTGCCTGACCACTCTTTCAGGAATCATTTTTTTCCCCCTTGTATCCAACTTAACCCTTCCCTGGCACAAGTCCAACAATTTCCTTTGCCCTATCATCTGATTCTAGGGAGATGAGCCCAACCCCACCTCATTCCAACCTCCTTTCTGGTAGCAATGAGGCCTGCCCTCAGCCTCCTCTTCTCCAGACTGAACAACTGCAATTCCCTTAGCTCTCCCCATGAGACCTGACCTCTAGACCCTGTGCCAGCTTTGTTGCTCATTTTCAAGGTAATCCTGAGACTTGAGCAGAGAATGAGCTTTGAGCAGCCAAATGGTGCTGGCAACAGCCTGCTCCTAACCACTGTCCTCCCCTAAAGGCTCTGGTCCTTCTCTGGCAGGGAAAGTCACCATGCACCCACCACTGACAGATCTCAGTGTGAAGCTGTGAGCTGGGCAGAGGCTGTCAAACCCAAACAGCTCACCCAGGCCATGTTGGCTTCTTGCTGCTGGCAGCCTGGACAAATTCTCCAAGCAATTTACAGAGGGACCAGCAGAACAAGCAGCTCTGATTGAGTCTGTCCCCATCTCTGAGACAAAACCAAACAGATTTACACCATCCTCAGCTGCTTTTAGAACCTTTTGGTGTGGAGGATGCTGGCAGTGCCCAATGCTCCATTAAAAGGACAATGGCCAGTCTAAATTACTTTTGCTCTCAGCAACTGAGATCATGGAGTCATAGATTGGGCTGGATTGGAAGGGACCTCCAGAGCTCATCCAGCCCAACCCCCTCTGCAGTCAGCAGGGACATCCTCAGCTAGATCAGGCTGCCCACAGCCCTGTCCAGCCTCCCTTGGAATATCTCCAGGGATGGGACCTCAACCACCTCCCTGGGCAACCTGTTCCAGTGTTCCACTGCCCTCATGATGCAGAACTTGTTCTTAGCAGTCAATCTAAACCTGCTTTTCTTTTGTTTGAAGCCTTTGCCCATCCCATCCTGTCACTGCAGGCCTTTATAAATGGTCTCTCTCCAGCCTTCTTGTAGGCTCTGTTCAAGTACTGGCAGGCTGCTGTTAGGTCTCCTCTTCTGCAGGCTGAGCACCCTCAGCTCCCTCAGCCTGTCCTCGTAGCAGAGGTGCTCCAACCCCCTGAGCATTTTCGTGGCCCTGCTCTGGACCCACTCCATCCACATCCTCTCTATACTGAGGAAGGATTTCTTGTCCTGCTGGTTTTGGAGGGAGCCTGCAGTGTTTTGTACACGTGAAGGCTCACACTCTCCTTGCCTTCTGTCTCATTCAGCTCTTCCCAAGAAGTCACATTTCTTCCCATTCCTGTTGCTCCCCTCTGATGATTCACAGAGCTAACTTCTGGCTAAAAATACCCAGCTCCAAAAGGGACTCAGCTTGCCAGCTGAGGTCACTGCTGCCAAGCCAAGCAGAAGAATTGCTTCCTATCTTTTATACCTATTAGTGCAGCCCAGAAGGGCATTGGAGTGTCTTGCCACAGTGCTATAGCTTGCACTTGCCATTGAAATCTGTTCTCATCTTCTGGAGGCTTTTCTGTAGCTGAATGAAACCAAAACTCTACAGGGTCCTATCTCTTGTATTGTATTTAAGTATATAGATAGATATAGAGACAGATACCTAATATATAGATATATATATTTAAATATAATAGATATATACCTAACAGATAGATAGATAGATACTTAAGTATATATCCCTCAATTATGTTTAATAGATAGGTAGATACTTAAATATAATAGGCAGATGCTTAATAGATAGGTGTATGTGATCAAAGATCACATTGGTGATTCTGTGCTCCACAACCTCCCTGGGCAACCTGTGCCAGTGTCTCACCACCCTCACTGCAAACAACTTCCTCCTAACATCCAGTTTCAATCTCCCCTCTGCAAGTTCATTGCTCCTCCTCCTGTCATGACAAGACCTTGTCAATAGAATCATAGAATGGTAAGGTTGGAAGGGACCTCAAGGATCATCTAGTTCCAACCCCCTGCCATAGGCAGGGACACCTCCCACTAGCACAGGGCACTCAAGGCCTCATCCAACCTGGCCTTGAACACCTCCAGGGAGGGAGCAT
>VWZE01005577.1:20449-43518 GCA_013396675.1 Eubucco bourcierii | reverse complement strand
GATCTCATTTTGATCCCAAAGGAAAAGCTTCTTCTGCCTTCCCTGAACCCTTTCTCATGTATGATTGGATCTCATTCTGATCCCAAAGGAAAAGCTTCTTCTGCCTTCCCTGAATCCTGTTTCATGTATGATTGGATTTCATTTTGATCCCAAAGGAAAAGCTTTTTCTGCCTCCCACAAACCCTTTCTCATGTATGATTTGATCTCATTTTGATCCCAAAGGAAAAGCTTCTTCTGCCTGCCACAAACCCTATTTCATATATGATTGGATGTCATTCTGATCCCAAAGGAAAAGCTTCTTCTGCCTCCCACAAACCCTTTTTTCATATATGATTGGATGTCATTCTGATCCCAAAGGGAAAGCTTCTTCTGCCTTCCCTGAACCCTTTTTCATGTATGATTTGATCTCATTTTGATCCCAAAGGAAAAGCTTCTTCTGCCTTCCCTGAACCCTTTCTCATGTATGATTGGATCTCATTCTGATCCCAAAGGAAAAGTTTCTTCTGCCTTCCCTGAACCCTTTCTCATGTATGATTGGATCTCATTCTGATCCCAAAGGAAAAGCTTCTTCTGCCTGCCCTGAATCTCAGTGCATATTAAGATTTGCCTGTGTGTTTGTTTTCCTAAGGTTTATTTTCTGTCAGAGGATTATTTTCCCCCCTTACTAAAAGCTTCCTTTCAGGCTGTTGGGGTTGGTGTTAAAGGTCTGCATTCTGTCACTTCTTGTCTACATATTTTCCAATGTTTCTCCTCTAGTTATGTTTAACTGGAGGAGAATTAAATGCAGAGGCTATGGCTTTATGAAGTCAGCTGAAAAGCACACCAGGGATTCTCCCTCTTTAACCATGCCCTATTAAGCCTAGAGCTTGTGAGAGGTCTTATTCTCCTAAGCTCAGTTTTATGACCCAGTGCCACCCCCAGACCTTCCTGTTGAGCTGCAGCACCTGAACCAAGGACAGATGCCTGTGTGCTGACTCCAGTGCTCCCCAGGCTTGCTTTGCCCTGGTCGTTCCTAGGCTGAGTAGCTCAGCTGGGGCTGTTTAATCTGGAGAAGGGAAGCCTGAGAGGGGAACTTATTAATGTTTATAAATATCCAAGGGGTGGGTGTCAAGATGTATGTGCCAGGATCTTTCTGATGGTGCCCAGTGATGGGACAAGGAACAGTGGGTACAAGCTGGAACACAGGAGGCTTCACCTCAACATGAGGAGAAACTTCCTCACTGAGGGTGGCAGAGCCCTGGAGCAGGCAGCCCACAGAGGTTGTGGAGTCTTCTCTGGAGACTTTCACGCCCTGTCTGGATGCATTCCTGTGTGACCTGCCCTAGATGACCCTGCTTTGTCACAAAGCCTTGGTCTCAATGATATTCAGAGGTCCCTTCTAGCCCAAACTATTCTGTGATTACCTTCAGCCCAAGCCCAGCTAGGATAGCTGAAGCCCAGAAAGCAGCTCTCTCAGCCTGTCCTCGCAGGGGAGCTGCTGCAGCCCTTGGATAATCCTGATAATCCTTGTGGCCTCCTCTCGACCTGCTCCAACACAGAGATTTGCTCATATATAAATATATACAAATATGTGTCTGTAGGCACATATGTACCTTAGATAGGATAGAGCATACTAGGCACTGTGTTGTATTCAATGTTGTATAGGGATGGATGGGTGGGGGGATGGATGGATAGACAGATAGATGGATGGGTAGACAAATGGATGAATAGATAGATAGATGGATGGATGGATGGGTGGATAGGTAGATGGATGGATAGGTGGATGGATGGATGGATGGATGGATAAGTAGGTGGATGGATGGATGGATGGATGGATGGATGGATGGATGGATGGATGGATGGATGGATGGATGGATGGATGGATGGATGGATGGATGGATGGATGGATGGATGGATGGATGGATGGATGGATGGATGGATGGATGGATGGATGGATGGATGGATGGATGGATGGATGGATGGATGGATGGATGGATGGATGGATGGATGGATGGATGGATGGATGGATGGATGGATGGATGGATGGATGGATGGATGGATGGATGGATGGATGGATGGATGGATGGATGGATGGATGGATGGATGGATGGATGGATGGATGGATGGATGGATGGATGGATGGATGGATGGATGGATGGATGGATGGATGGATGGATGGATGGATGGATGGATGGATGGATGGATGGATGGATGGATGGATGGATGGATGGATGGATGGATGGATGGATGGATGGATGGATGGATGGATGGATGGATGGATGGATGGATGGATGGATGGATGGATGGATGGATGGATGGATGGATGGATGGATGGATGGATGGATGGATGGATGGATGGATGGATGGATGGATGGATGGATGGATGGATGGATGGATGGATGGATGGATGGATGGATGGATGGATGGATGGATGGATGGATGGATGGATGGATGGATGGATGGATGGATGGATGGATGGATGGATGGATGGATGGATGGATGGATGGATGGATGGATGGATGGATGGATGGATGGATGGATGGATGGATGGATGGATGGATGGATGGATGGATGGATGGATGGATGGATGGATGGATGGATGGATGGATGGATGGATGGATGGATGGATGGATGGATGGATGGATGGATGGATGGATGGATGGATGGATGGATGGATGGATGGATGGATGGATGGATGGATGGATGGATGGATGGATGGATGGATGGATGGATGGATGGATGGATGGATGGATGGATGGATGGATGGATGGATGGATGGATGGATAGGTAGATGGATGGATAGGTGGATGGATGAATGGAGGAGCCCTCTTCCAGAGTATTTGACATCTGAGTGTACAGAAGAGAATGGCAAAGGAACAGAGAGGCAGTAAGATCTGGTAAATAAGGACAGTAGGTTCCTCCATCTAGAAAGCTCACAGAAAGGCAGAATCTCCTACTCAAGACAGAGGCAGTGTTCACAGCACTGAGCAAGGTTTGAAAAGAGTTTTGAAGGTCACTGGGAATGGTGCATCCAGCCCCAGCTCTGTCTCTGCAAAGCCTCCCTGAGTGATCAACACTTACATTTAAAACCATTTTAAGGAGACTTTTAATTTGGCACCGTAACAACATTGTCCTGACAGAAATAAAACTACAAACTAAAACAAACCGGTGCAATCTTGCAGCAGGCTCCTTATCTTGAGATTTACTCGTTGGAGAATTACAGCTAAGGCTTGCAGGCTCCCACTATGAATGCATATTTGAGTGTGTGCTTATTATATACCCACAGAGGAAAGCAAGGAAGCAACATCTATTTTGGCAACCCTTGCACTTTGCAAATGAGATGCAGAAAAGTTATTCTAATTATTTAAAGGTCTCCCAGTCTCAGCAAATTGTATTGACAAAGCTTTCACGTTTAATCAAAAGCTAACCTGCAGTGTTTTGGTAAATGTGTTGTTTTCCACACAAGATTTTTCTTTTCCCCCCCTTTCCTTTGCTGTTGTAGCCTTTTTTTTTTACTGGGAAGAAAAAAAATTATGCAGACAGCCACATTAGTGCACAGCCCCCAAGCCCCCACACCTGGTCCATTTCTTCCCCACCACTAAGCTCCTGGTTTCTTCAGTCTTTTTACATCCCACTGTGGGTCTGGGGTGATGAAGAGCTCAATATGAGCCTGCAGTGTGAGTGCAGCCCAGACAGCAACTGTGTGCTGGGCTGCAGCAAGAGCAGTGTGGGCAGCAGGGCAAGGGAGGGGATTCTGCCCCTTTGCTCTGCTCTCCTCAGACCCCATCTGCAGTCCTGTGTGCAGTTCTGGAGCCCCCAGGACAAGCAGGACATGGAACTGTTGGAGCCAGCCCAGAGGAGACCACAAAGATGCTGAGTGGGCTGCAGCAGCTCTGCTGTGAGGACAGGCTGAGAGAGTTGGGGCTCTGCAGCCTGCAGAAGAGAAGGCTTCCAGGAGACCTTGGAGTGGCCTTCCAGGATCTGAAGGGGGCTACAGGAAGGCTGGGGAGGGACTATTGACAAGGGCTTGGAATGCCAGGACAAGGGGAATGGGTTTGAAGTGGCAGAGGGGAGATTGAAAGTGGATGTTAGGAGGAAGTTGTTTGCAGTGAGGGTGGTGAGACACTGGCACAGGTTGCCCAGGGAGGTTGTGGCTGCTCCCTCCCTGGAGGTGTTCAAGGCCAGGTTGGGGGAGGCCTTGAGTGACCTGTGCTAGTGGGAGGTGTCCCTGCCTATGGCAGAGGGCTGGAACTAGATGATCCTTGAGGTCCCTTCCAACCTTCCCATTCTGTGATTCTATGGTCTGTGGAGGTCCCTTCCCAACCCCTAACACCCTGTGATTCTGTGAGGGGGTTTGGAAGGACAGGCAGTGCAAAAAGAAGTGAGTACTGGCAGAGCCAGGATGAGTGAGCAGAGAAGGGAGATTTTGCTACAGATTGCCCTGTTATGAAATTGAAATACGGGGCTTAAAATTGCAGGGGAGGCGAGGCAGGAGGAGATAGAAGGAAGCCAAGGGAGCAGTGCTGAAGCAGTAAGCTGCCTTCGCCATGCACATGCACAGCGAGAGCATAAACCAATTAATGCAAACATTGCATTAGCATCTGCAGCGGCAGCAGCCCTGCCCTGCTCCCCCCGCCCCCGGCGCCCTCCTGCCTGCAGCTGCCTCTCGCCAGTTGGGTCCCGCTCCTGCCCACCCACATTTGAACAGGGGAAGAAGCGGCAGCGCTCCGGTTTTAATGAGTTCCCGAATAAAGGGATGATGACTGGCAGTGTAATTTCCCCTTCCACACTTCACGCTTTCATGACTGGAGTTTATTATTAACCTCGCTACTACACTTGCTGCTGTTTTCCTCCGGTGCTTTAATTGTGTTTCCACCTCACTCGTGTGCGTTTGCTTTCTAATAGTCTCCTTTCCAAGATTACTTCCTTGTGAGCAGCAGGGTTTGGTTTGGTGGGGTTTTTTCCCTCTCCCCCCCCCTCTTAAGTACTCTGCAATGTTTTTAGTATGCGTTTCTTTCTGGTTTAATCTCCCTCTGGTTTTTCCCCCCTCTTTCCCTCTGTGTCCATGTATTAGTCATCCCTAATGGGGTACAGCACCTCCTGCTCTCTGACATGGAAAACAGGGACAATTTAAACAAACATCAAGGACAAAGCATAGAAATAATGGAGGTAGTCTCTGTAAAAGGGGAGTTAATGACTCAGGCAAGTAGTTGCCACATGTAAGTAATTTTAAGGCGAGCAAGCCTCAGCCATGCTTGGAAATGCAGATGTATTTATTGCCTTCCAGCTCCCCTCTTTAGCTGTTAATAAGCACGGTTTGAAAGGGAACAAAGGAAATTTCTGCATGCAGAAGCAGGGATGTCTGAACGAGGTGGCCCGGGCTATATTTTATTAATGCTGACATAAATCAGATGTGTGTACCCACCAAAGGATGGGGGGGTGGGGAATGAAGTTATGCCAAAGTAGAGCTGGGCAGGAGTCGATCAGGTCTCACAGCTGCCATCTAACGTGGAACAGGAGCCTCCCTGGGGAGCTGCACCTCTGCTCTCACTACATAAAAGAAGATGGAAATAAATGTAGGTGCTCCAGTGGGTGACAGCTGTCTGAGCGTGAGCCACCCATATGCTCAGGTGGCCAACAAGGCCAAGAGCATCCTGGCCTGCATCGGGGATAGTGTGGTCAGCAGCAGTAGGGAAGAGATTGGGCACTGGTGAGGCTATGCCTGGAGTGCTGGGCTCAGTTTTGTGTCCCTTGTTACCAGAACAACATCGAGGTGTTGGAGCACATCCAGAGAGGGGCAACAAAGCTGGTGAGGGATTCAGAGAGCAGGGCTGGGTGTTTGGTCTGGGGAAAAGGAGGCTGAGGGGAGACCTCATCGCTCTCTACTCCCTGAAAGGAGGTTTGAAGGAGGTGGGAGTTGATCTTTTCTCCCTAGTGTCAGGTGATAAAACGAGAGGAAATGGCCTGAACTTGTGCCAGGAGAGGTTTAGATTGGTTATTAGGAACATTTCTTTGCTGCAAGAGCGGTCAGGCATTGGCACAGGCTGCCCAGGGAGGTGGTGGAGTCCCCACCCCTGGAGGTGTTCAAAAAACCCATGTAGCCATGGTTTACTGGCCATGGTGGTGGTGGTGACTCGGTAGCTGGACTTGATGATCTTTGAGGTCCTTTCCAACTACAGCAATTCTGTGATTCCATAAAATGCCAGGACCTGTGGACAGCTGGCTCAGGGTATGTGGTGCTAGTTAGTGTGTGCTGTTGGCAGTGCCAGAGAAGCCAAAGTGCAGGCACCCTGACAGCATAGTCAGTGGTTTAGTGTTCAGTCAATAAAAATAATTGAGAGTCAACTCCTTCTTTCCAGTCTGGCCCCTTTCCAACACCAACATTTTAGGTCAGCTCTGCTCTGGGTGCAGATGAAATGCAGTTTGCTGGAGTTAGTTGAAGGTCTCTAACACGAGTGAGAAGCAGCAGCTTTGATTTTACACCGTGGTGCATGCTTCCATTTGATGTGTTACACACAAGCACTGCTCCTCTGTCAGAAGCGAGGGCAGCCACAGCCTCTTGCTGGAAAATTGTAAGCAGTGAAAGCCTCACGAAGCTAAAGCAAGGCTCAAAGGGGTTGCCTTGCAGCAAAGGACAAAAACCTTCCTGCTGCTGGGCTTGTGAGAAAGACCTGGAGCTGCCTTGGTTACAATTATAAATGCCTTTGAGAGAGGGAAAGTCTGGGTGCTAAAGAGCTCTTCAAACCAGAGGGGAAAGGTATGCTAAGAACTACAGGCAGGTGGAGAAATGGAACAAAATCAAGTGGGAAATGAAACTTGTCTGAAAGGGCAAAGCCAAGCAGCCTGCTGACACAGCAGGAGTGGTGGTGGCCTCCCCATATCTGGTTATCCATGCTGGACACCTGGTAGGACGGCACATATAAAGGTTCAGGAGAGGAGACCCTGAGTAAATTTGAAGACTTGTATTAAATAAAGATCAGATGGTCTAAAAATCTTGGCCTTAAACCCCTACTAAAGCCACTTTCTTTGGCTGTCCATTGTGGCAGTGCCCTTGGCTGGATGCCCTGGAGCAGGGGCAGCAGGTAAAAGCAAGAGGTGGGCAAAGGCTGGGTGGAAGAGGAGTGGTCATGCATGCAGCCTTCAGCATACCTGTGGGCAGGGGCAGGCTCTTCCCAAAGCCATGCTCAGGACATCCTGCTGCAGAGATCTGCAGAACAGGTCCTGCCTGAAGATCTCTCCAGCTTTTTGACACAGGAGCAGCCCACAGTGGCTTCACAGAGCTGAGGGGTGCCAGAACACTTTGCCAGCATCCTCACAGGACCCCACAGTGCTCCTGTGATGAAAGAGGAATATCAGTGCCCATTTTACAGGTAGTGCAGTGAGCCATCAGAGTCTCTCACCCAATCTCAGGACCTCAGCATTATCCACCACACCATCCTCTGTCTTTCAGTTTTCCAGGATGCTTGGTCAGGAGATGGTTGATGTTGTTTACTGTGAGGGTGGTGAGACACTGGAAGATGTTGCCCAGAAGAGTTGTGGATGCCTCATCCATGGAAGCATTTAAGAACAGCTTGCATGAGGCTTTGAGCAACATGTTCTAGTGACCAGGTGGCCCTGCCCATGGCAGGTGGGTTGGAACTAGATGATGTTTGAGGTCCCTTTGAGCTCAAGCTGTTCTATAATTCAATAATGAGACCCTGCCTGGAGTCTTCTGCTCAGCTTTGGGGTCCTCAGTGTAAGAAGGACAGAGGAGGGCTGTAGAAATGATCAGAGGGCTGGAACACTTCGCAGAAAGGCTGAGAGAGTTGGAGCTGTTTTAGCCTGAAGAAAAGGCTTTGAGGAAACCTTAGTGTAGCCTTTCAGTACTTAAAAGAGGCCTACAAGAAAGATGGGGAGAGGCTATTAGCAGAGCCTGTTGTAGTAAGACAAGGGGTGGTGGTTTCAAACTGAAGGAGGGTAGATTTAGACTAGATAGAAGGCAGACATTTTTTACAGTGAGGGTGATGAAACACAATGTGCACTTGTAGCCCAGAAGGTCAGTGGCATCCTGGGCTGCAGCAGGTCAAGAGAGGTGATTCTACCACTCTGCTCTGGTGAGACCTCACCTGCAGTGCTGTGTCCAACTCTGAGACACTCGACACAAGAAGGACACAGACCTGATAGAGAGAAGGGCCACAGATATGGTCAGAGGACTGGAGCACCTTTTCTGTGAAGACAGCTGGTTGTGTTGGGGTTTTTCAGCCTGGAGAAGAGAAACCCCTGGGGAGGAGCCTTGGTGTGGGGGTCAAAGAGATGGGACTGGGATCTTTTCAGTGATAGGACAAGGGGCAACGGGCACAAACGGGAACACAGATGGTTCACATAAACATAAGGAAGCCCTTCTTTCCTTTGAGGGTGCTGGAGCACTGGAGCAGGCTGCCCAGACAGCTTGTTGTGGAGTCTCCATCTCTGGAGGCATTCCAAATGCTCCTGGACGTGTTCCGCCGTGATTTGCTCTGGGCGATCCTGCTCTAGCAGCGCAGTTGGGGCTCGACGATCTGCAGAGGTCCCTTCCGAGCCCTACCACTCTGCGATGCTGGGGCAGAGCTGCCCTTGGTGGGCAGCAGGAGGTTACCGTCCGCGCTCACCCCTGGCGCGCCTCGCAGCTCCCTCCCCGCGTTCCGGCCGCGGGCAGCCTGCAGCGCCACCTGGCGGACAGCCCCCGGCCAAGCACCCGGGGGGGTCACAGAGTTACAAACGGCAGCGATCGGAAGGGACCTCCCGAGAGCACCGAGTCCTGCCCCTTTGTTAGAGCAGGGCCAGCTAGAGCAGGTTGCACAGGAACGCGGCCAGGTGGGGTTTGGAAGTCTGCAAAGGAGACTCTGCAACCTCGTTGGGCATCCTGCTCCAGTGCTCTGCCGCTCTTGCAGGAAAGAAGCTGGTCCTTAATTCAAGGGAAATCTCCTGACTCCCAGTTTGTGTCCATTGCCTTTTGCCCTATCATTTGACACCGCTGAAAAGAGCCTGGTCTCATCCTCTTGGCAGTCAGCCTTTAGATACTGACTGACATTGATCAGATCTCCTCTCATTCTTCTCCCATCTAAACAGCTCCAGGACTCTCACCTGTTTCTTGTAAGAGAGATGCTCCAAGCCCTTCAACATCTTTGGAGCCTTCTCCAGCATCTCTCTGTCCCTTTTTAACTGGGGAGCCCACAACCAGACACAGTATTCCAGAGGAGGCCTCACCAAAGCAGCTTTACACCATCAAGTTCCTTATCAATGGTCCTCCTTAGAAAGTCCTCCTTAGGTCTACCTTGGCCAGCACTCCAAAGGAGATGAGCACTTCCTGCACTACCACAGTGAGTGCTTGGAAGACTTACATTTCCTCTGCTTCCTGCCTCTGTGTTACCACTGGAAGGATTTGGTGGAATGAAGGGGAAAAACCAAAAAAACCTCTTCCTGTGCTTCCTGCTACTTTGTTGCCGCTGGAAGGATTTGGTGGAATGAAGGGAAAAAATGAGCAAGCAAAAACAAACAAACAAACACCACCACCAACACCACCACCCCCAGACCCAGAGAAAAAGGAAAGGTTTTGAGATCTGCCACATCCAAAGTGGAGCTACAGCTGTGTGGGGGGAGGGGTGGGGGTCAAGTGGCTGGGGGCAATCTTTTTTGGTGGTCAGCAGCAATAAGCCAAGGAGCAACAGCTACAGACTGGAACAGAAAAGGTTTCACCTCAACATGAGGAGAAACTTCTTTAGAATCAGAGTGGCAGGGCCCTGGAGCAGGCTGCCCAGAGAGGTTGTGGAGTCAGTCTCCTGCTCTGGAGACTTTCAAACCCCACCTGAATGTGTTCCTGTGTGAACCACCGTAAGGGATCCTGCTTGGCAGGGGAGGAGGGGTTGGACTGGATGAGCTCTGGAGGCCCCTTCCAACCTCTAACATTCTGTGATTCTGTGTGACCCATGCCACCTGCTACAGCAGGGCTAAGGCAGCATGCTGTTGGTCAGTGGAAAATCAGTTATTAATCAGCAGGGCACCATTGATTTCCCAGCAGCTATTTCCATAGAGCAGTAAGGCAGCTGTGGCAGCTGGCGAGCAGGAGCACCTCTGGCCTGAAGGAGCAGGTCGATCCCTGTCGGGAGACAGGAGGTCTTCTGGGGTCACTGATCAAATAGAGCAGCTCCTGATTTGTGGAACATGGGGAAGTGCATTCTGTGTTGGTTATCAACAAACAAGGGTGAGTTCAGTCTGGCCCTGGGATGTGGAGAGGGAGATGTGGCATGGTCTTCAGCTCCTAGAGTCATAACATCAGTCAGGCTGGAAGAGAGCTCCAAGCTCACCCAGCCCAACCTATCCCCCAGCCCTGGCCAATCAACCAGACCATGGCACTAAGTGCCCCAGCCAGGCTTTGCTTCAACACCTCCAGGGATGGGCACTGCACCACCTCCCTGGGCAGCCCATTCCAATGCCAATCACTCTCTCTGCCAACAACTTCCTTCTAACATCCAGCCTAGATCTCCCCTGGCACAGCTTGAGGCTGTGTCCCCTTGTTCTGTCCCTGGGTGCCTGGCAGCAGAGCCCAACCCCAGCTGGCTACAACCTTCCTTCAGGGAGCTGCAGAGAGCAATGAGCTCTGCCCTGAGCCTCCTCTTGTGCAGGCTGCACACCCCCAGCTCCCTCAGCCTCTCCTCACAGGGCTGTGCTCCAGGCCCCTCCCCAGCCTTGCTGCCCTTCTCTGGACACCTTTCAGTGCCTCAACATCTTTCTCAAACTGAGAGGCTCAGAACTGGACACAGCACTCAAGGTGTGGCCTGACCAGTGCTGAGTGCAGGGGCAGAAGAACCTCCCTGCTCCTGCTGGCCACACTGCTCCTGATTCAGGGCAAGATACTCTACATAATCCCATATTATTCAATGGCTGTAGGCTGTTTTCCAGTGAACTTATGGTAGATCTGAGAAATAGATTCATCAATAGCCTGGATTAGGGCACAGAGGGCACTGTCAGCAGGTTTGTTGCTGGCACCAGACTGGGAGGAGTGGCTGCCACCCCTGAAGGCAGTCAGTGAGACCTGGGGAGTTGGGCAGGGAGACATGGAATGAAATCCAACAAGGGCAAGTGAAGAGTATTGCATCTGGGAAGGAACAACCCCATGGAGCAGTACAGACAGGAGGCTGAGCTGCTGGAGGGCAGCTCTGGGCAAAAAGGACCTGGGGGTCCTGGGGGACAGCAGGATGACTGTGAGCCAGCAATGTGCCTCTGTGGCCAGGAGGGCAAATGGCATCCTGGGGGAGCATTAGAAGGGCTGTGATTAGCAGATAGAGAGAAGTTCTCCTGCCCCTCTACTCTGCCCCGGTGAGGCCACATCTGGAATATTGTGTCCAGTTCTGGGCCCCTCGGGTCAGGAACTGCTTGAAAGAGTCCAGCCCAGAGCCCCAAAGCTGCTGCAGGCAGTGGAACATCTCCTGTGAGCACAGGCTGAGGGAGCTGGGAGCAGAGCAGCCTGAGGGCTGCCCTCAGTGCTGTGCTAAAGATGTGCAGGGCAGTGTCAGGAGGTCAGAGCCAGGCTCTGCTCAGGGATGTCCAGTGACAGGGCAAGGGGCAGTGGGTGCCAGCTGGAGCAGAGGAGGTGCCATGGGAACAGAAGGGAAAACGTTTTCCCTGTGAGTGTGGCAGAGCCCTGGAGCAGGCTGCCAGAGAGGTTGTGGAGTCTCCTTCTCTGAAGACTTTCAAAACTTGCCTGGGTGCCTTCCTGGGTGCTCCTGCTCTTTCAGGGGGGTTGGACTGAGTGATCTTTTGAGGTCCCTTCCAACCCCTGACTATCCATGGTTGTATGGCTCTGTGAAATACTTCATTTGCCACTGTCAGAATTCAGTCAGGAAAGCAACCTTCTCTTTTCTCTCTTTCTTCTTTTAATGTGGTGAAAATATTCATCAGGTATTCAGTGAGATAGAATCTTCTGATCATTGCTTTTCTGTGTGTAGATCATTGGTGCTGGTTCATCTGCTGATCTGAACCACATGGATTTGCCTATTTATTTTAGTCTAAAACTCACATTTCCCTCCCTTCTCCATCCCCTCTTTTTTTTTTTTTTTTTCATTTTTTTTCTTCACTAATCACCAACTGCTGAGATTTGGATCCATTTTATGAAACCTGCCCAGAAATGGAACATTCTGAGATCTGAAATTCTTTTTGTAGTCTTTGCCCTAAAGTCCCTGAGTAATGTACTCTCAAGCATGGCATTGAAAGAGAGCCACAAAGCAGAGCTTCTGCTGACATCTACCCAGCAGAACATCACATTGACAGGAACAGGCCAGATTCCCTTCATCCTTTTTAGGATCAAAAATGATAATTCCATGATGTAGAAGATGCCCTGACTAAGAGGTGAATTTTTAGCCACCCACCAGAGGACGAAGGCTGCACTGGGTCTGTTCTAGACGCCTGTTCAAGATGCACATTGTCGTCTTGATGCGCTTGTGGTTGTTCTCCAGTCATGGTCCAGCAGCACACTGACAGCAGCAAAGCTCTCTCAGGTGTCCTGAACAATCACAAGTTTCAGTGTGCACATGCAGCCCAGACAGCAACCGAGTCCTAGGCTGCATCAAGAGCAGCGTGGCCAGCAGGGCAAGGGAGGGGATTCTGCCACTTTGCTCTCGTCAGACCCCACCTGGAGTACTGTGTGCAGTTCTGGAACCCTCAGCACAGGAAGGACATGGAAGTGTTGGAGCGGGTCCAGAGGAGGCCACAAAGATGCTCAGAGGGCTGGAGCAGCTCTCCTATGAGGACAGGCTGAGAGAGTTGGGGCTCTGCAGCCTGGAGAAGAGAAGGCTTTGAGGGCACCTGATAGTAGCCTTCCAGTATCTGAAGGGGGCCTACAGGAAGGCTGGAGAAGGATTATTTACAAGGTCCTGCAATGACAGGACAAGGGGCAATGGGCTTAAACTGGCAGAGGGGAGATTTAGACTGGATGTTAGGAGGAAGTTCTTTACAGTGAGGGTGGTGAGGCACTGGAACAGGTTGCCCAGGGAGGTTGTGGCTGCTCCCTCCCTGGAGGTGTTCAAGGCCAGATTGGATGAGGCCTTGAGTGCCCTGTGCTAGTGGGAGGTGTCCCTGCCTATGGCAGGGGGTTGGAACTAGATGATCCTTGAGGTCCCTTCCAACCTTACTATTCTATGATTCTATGATTCTATGATTCCTTTACTTACAGCTGAGATAACCACAGGTTCACAGATTGGGTTGGAAGGGACCGTCGAAGTTCCCCTTCTCCATCCCAACACCACTTAACCATTGCAAGCAACAGGGTGGGGTAAACATCTCCTTGAAACTAGAGATGGGAAAGAACTGTCCTGGTGACACAGGAACATGTGCAGGTGGGGGTTGAGTGTCTCCAGAGAAGGAGACTTCACAACCTCTTTGGACAGTGCTCCAGCACCCTCACAGTAAGGAAGTTTCTCCTGACATTGAGGTGGAACCTCCTGGGTTCCAGCTTCTACCTGATGTTCTTTGTCCCATGGCTGGGCACCACTGAAGAGAGCCTGACACTTTCCTCTTGACACCCACACCTCAAGAGGCTGGATGAGGCACTTAGTGCCATGGCTTAGTTAATTAGAAGAGTTAGGTGATAGGTTGGACTCAATGATCTTAGAGGTCTTCTCAGCTGTCTGGAGGCTGGAAGAGGCATTTAATGCCATGGCTTAGTTAATTAGAAGAGTTAGGTTTGACTCAATGATTTTAGAGGTCTTTTCCAACCTGGATAATTCTGTGATTCTGTGACATCGATCAGATCCCCTCTCAGCCTTCTCTTCTGCAGACTGAGCAGCCCCAGGGCTCTCAGCCTTTCCTCATGAGAGAGAAGTTCAAGTCCCCCAGTCATTCTCATAGCTCACCCTGGATGCTCTCATGCTGCACCCCACCATACTGCTGCTGGCACTCTGCTAAGGCATGGCTGTGGGCAGGTGTCCAACATGACCCCAGGTATACCCTGAGGAGCTGTTAGGTCCCAACAGGGTCACTGCTTTTTTCCCTGCTCTAAGGCATCTCACCACCTCCCTCTACCCCCTCAGGCTCTCTTTGTTGTTTCTAGTCTGCCCAGGGAGGCTGTGGATGCCTCCTCCGTGGGGGTGTTCAAGGCCAGGTTGGCTGAGAACTTGGGCAGCCTGGTTTAGTGGAGAGGTGTCCCTGCCCATGGCAGGGGGTTGGAGTAGTTGCTCTCTAATGTGCATTCTACAGAATAGAATCATATAATAGTTTAGGTTGGAAGGGACCACAAAGATCATCTAGTGCCACCCCTCCTGCCATAGGCAGGGGCAACCTAAGTCATTTTATGAAAAACAAGTAGCAGGAGAGTTTCAGATGTGAGAAGGTCCTAATATGGCTGTAGAGCATTATATCTCATAGCCACAGCTCTGTGGGCTCAAGTGTGCCTCAGGTACAACAGGGAGGTTGTGTTCTTCTCCACGAGAGAACTGGCTATCTTGCCCTAATTACTGCCCTCCATGTCCAAGTGGAGGCAGTGCCAGGCATAGTCCCTCAGGGAGCAGTTCTGGGACCAGTCTTGTTCAACAACTGTGTCTGTGCCATGGACAGAGGCATTGAGTGCAGCCTCAGCAGGTTTGCTGACCACACCAAGCTGTGTGGTGCAGCTGGAGGACAGGGATGGCATCCAGAGGGACCTGGACAGGCTGCAGAGCTGGGCACAAGCCAACCTCATGAGGTTCAACAAGACCAAGTGCAAGGTCCTGCAGCTGGGTAGAGGCAATGCCAAGCATCAATCCAGGCTGGGCAGTGCCTGGCTGGAGAGCAGCCCTGGGCAGAGGGACTTTGGGGTGCTGGTGGAGGAGAAGCTCAACATGAGCCAGCAGTGTGCTCTTGCAGCCCAGAGAGCAACCAGAGCCTGGGCTGCAGCAGGAGCAGTGTGGGCAGCAGGGCAAGGGAAGTGATCCTGCCCCTCTGCTCCACACTGCTGAGACCTCACCTGGAGTTCTGCATCCAGTTCTGGAGCCCCTGGGACAAGAGGGATGTGGAGATGCTGAAAGGTGTCCAGAGAAGGCCACGAGGGTGAGCAGAGGGCAGGAGCTGCTCTGCTGTGAGGAGAGACTGAGGCAGTTGGGGCTGTGCAGGCTGGAGAAGAGAAGGCTCTGAGATGACCTTCTTGTGGCCTTGCAGGATCTGAAGGGGGATACAGGAAAGCTGGGGAGGGACTTTTTAGGCTGTCAGGAAGTGATAGGACTGGGGAGAATGGAACAAAGCTGGAGGTGGGGAGAGTCAGCCTGGATGTTAGGAAGGAATTCTTCAGCATGAGAGTGGTGAGAGCCTGGCAGGGGTTGCCCAGGGAGGTGGTGGAAGCCTCATGCCTGGAGGTGTTTAAGGCCAGGCTGGCTGAGGCTGTGGGCAGCCTGATCTAGTGTGAGGTGTCCCTGGGCATGGCAGGGGGTTGGGACTGGCTGATCCTTGTGGTCCCTTCCAACCCTGAATAATTCTATGAATCTATGATTCTGTAATTCTGATTCTGTGATTTCTCACCATTTATACTGAGGAAGGCTCTGGTGCTCCTTGCAGCAGAGTGTTGCTTAAGGCTTCTTTTACCTCTCCAGGATTCTTGTGTGTGGTGACCTCAAGGTTTTTCTTCAAAATGCTTGTTAAATAATCAGGACAGCTGCTATTATTTATGTAATTCTCTTTTAGACACCAGGCAGGAATTAATAAGCCAAGGGTGCTTGCCAGAGACAGTTCAGATTTTGGCTGCAAAACAGACAGAAATAATTGATGTGCTGATTATTTATTTATATATTTCAAGCAGGAAGAAACAAAACTTAAAGAGACCAGATTTAAAAGCCTCATAAAAAAAGCCCTAGGCAAAAGATTTCTTCCTGGGATGTATTTTAATTAGTTAACTGATTTGTGGGTAGTAAAGCCACAGGAGATGTTTGCAATGGACTTGGGGTCCACGTGATGTTTGCAGTGGGCTGGAATGGGCTGCCCAGGGAGTTTTGGAGTCTCCCTCTCTGGAAATATTCAAACCCCACCTGGGTGTGTTCCTGTGTGATCTGGTCTAGGAGATCCTGCTCTGGCAGGGGGGTTGGGCTGGATGAGCTTTGGAAGTCCCTTCCAGCCCCTGGCATTCTGTGACTCTGTGGCTTGAGTTCACCTGAAGTTGGTCTTTGTGTGGTCACAGAATGAAGGACTCCTCACCCAAACATCACAAGCTGGAGGTGTCTCATTACTGAATCACCTGTGCTAGGGTGCTGAGCCTGTGACATTCCTATACAGGATCATGGAACTGCTGAGGTTGGAAGAGAGCTTTGAGATGCTGAAGTCCAACTGCTTGCCTTAAGCTCCCCATCCCAGCGCTGCTGCTGAGCCCTGCATTGTTCATCTTTTGAATGCCTCCAGGGATGGAGACTCCACCACTTCCCTGGGCAGCCTGCTCAATGGCTGAGAACCCTTTCTGTGAAGACATTTTCCCTAATACCCAACCTGAACCTCCCTTGACACAACTTGAGGCTGTTCCTTCTTGTCCTGTCCCTTGCTGCATGTGAGAAGAGGCTGACTCCCACCTCTCTGCAGCCTGCTTCCAGGTGTTTGTAGAGAGCGATGAGGTCTCCCCTCAGCCTCCTCCTCTGAAGACTGAACAATCTCAGTTCCCTCATCATGTACAGGTCTAGAAAGGACTTTTTGGCACCTTCTAGCCCAGCAACATACTGGGTCACAAACCCTCTCTGAGAGTCCCTTTGTGGCTCGTGCTACAGGGCTTCTGTTCGCTCTTCTCCAAACAAAAGGATTTCCTGTGTGCCTGTGCAGCACTTGTTTCACAGATGCCTAGAGAAATGAGATTCTGGTCTTAGTCATGTGTAATAAGAATAATTGGAAAGATCAATTATAGCTCCCAAGGAAGCTGCTAGGCTGATCTGACAGGTATGTTGCATTAATCTTCCATCCATCATCACATGCTTAATTAGTTTTTCTTCAAAATTCACTCCAAGGCTGCACAGAGGAGTCAAGTCAGTCCCACATGCTCTGAATTTCATGCTCCACTCTTTTTTTGCTCAAGCTTGTTTAAGATCTCCACTCTCAGACTTGTGTCTCTGTGAGTCCTGCCTAGCATGGACTAACTGTCTGCTTCTGACTGTGCTGCTAGGGGTGAAGTGGCAGTTACCTCCCTTGCTGTGTTACTGTTTGTGTTACTGTTTGCAAGAGCATATTCCTAATGTGACTGTTGGCCATCAAAGAACAACTCTCTTGACATGGTCAAAGCCTTATTCATAGAATCACAGAATGACAGAATCATAGAATGATAGAATCACAGAATGATAGAATCACAGAATGACAGAATCATAGAATCACAGAATCATAGACTCACAGAATCACAGAATCATAGAATCACAGAATCATAGAATCACAGAATCAGAGTCACAGAGTCATAGAATCACAGAGTCATAGAATCACAGAATCAGAGAGTCACAGAATCATAGAATCATAGAATCAGAGTCACAGAATCATAGAATCACAGAATCACAGAATCACAGAATCAGAGAGTCACAGAACCATAGTATCACAGAATCATAGAATCACAGAATGTCTTGGATTGGAGGGGGCCTTAAACATCATCTAGTTCCAACCCCACATCTATGGGCTTGGGCATACCTTCTACAGGTCACTCAAGACTTTGTTCAACTTGAGCTTGAACACCTCCAGGGAGGGGACATGCACAGCCTTCCTGAGCAACCTGTTTCAGCGTCTCACCACCCTCACTGCAAAGAGTTTCTTTCTAACCTCCAGTCAAAATCTGCCCTCCTCAAGCTTCAATCCATTCCCTATCACAAGAAGCCCTTTCTCACATGGAGTGAGAAGCTTCAGGAGCACACCCAACTGCTTCAGCAATCTTCTGCCTCACTTTCTGCTCACCCCTGTGACGTTAGTGGTGGCAGTAGGTCTGCTCAAACTCTCATTTTCCTGTTGCAGCATAGTGCAGGTCTACTCCCCTTAACTCATTTTAATCCCTTTTATTTTTTGAGCTGGGCAAGGCTTTTTCTTTATTTTTTTTTTTGGTGTGGGGAGGTAATGTTTAATAATCACATGTGTTCAGTCCCCTAGGTGGTATGTTAATTCTTTTCTTTCATCTCCTTAATTAGGAGATTTTGTTCTGCATGAAAGATAGGAGACAACTGGGGCAGGGTCTCAGGAACCGGTGAGCATCCAATAACTGTATTAAGCAGTTGCTTAAGGCTTTCAATTTGCCTTCAGATGGTAGCTGTTGACAAACCCCTGAAGTGAAGCACTTGAATATTCACAGCAAAACCACTGCTGCAGTCAAGTTAGCCATGTGTGATTAATTGGGTTAAAAAGCAGTGGACTCAGATGGAGCAAAAATGCCTCTATGAAAATCAATAAGGTGGCTACAAGTAGCAGGAGCATCTCTTTGATGGTATCAAGGGCTACAAATCCCCTTGGGCAGCTGCAGAACAGCCCCTCCACACAAGCAGCCCTTGTGAGGGGCTCATAGAGTCATAGAATGGTTTAGGTTCTTCATGTCATAGAGTCACAGAATCATAGAATTACACAGAATCACAGCATCACAGAGCTACAGAATCACAAAATCACAGAATGTGAGGGTCTGGAAGGGACCTCCAAAGCTCATCCAGTCCAACCCCCCTGCCAGAGCAGGAGCACCCAGGGCAGGTCGCACAGGAAGGCATCCAGACAGGTCTCCAGAGAAGGAGACTCTGCAACCCCTCTGGGCAGCCTGCTCCATGCTCTGCCACCCTCAAAGTGAAGAATTTTTAACTTCTGTTTATGTGGAACTTCCTGTGTTGTAGTTTGTGTCCATTGCCCCTTGTATCCAGTCCGGAACCACTGGAAAGAGCACAGCCGCTTCTTGACACCCACCTATAAGGTATCAGTCAACACTGCTCAGATCCCCTCTCAGTCTTCTCCAGACTAAACAGCCCCAGAGGTCTTTTCTCATCAGATGTTCCACACCCTCCATAGGACTCTCTCTAGTTCTACCTCTGTCCCCCTTGAACCGGAGTGCCCAGAACTGGGCACGATACTCCAGACATGGTCTCAGCAGGGCAGAGCAGAGTGGCAGGAGAACCTCCCTAGCCCTGCTGGCCACACTTCATAATGCCCCTCCCCTGCCAGGATACCATTGTTCCACGAGGGCATGTTGCTGTCCCATGGATAGCTATTGTCCACCAGACTCCAAGGTCTTTCTCCATGGAGCTGCTTTTCTGCAGGTCAACCCCTAATCTGCACTGGTGCATGCTGGTGTTCCTCCCCAGGTGCTGAACCTGTTAAAACAAAGGTTGGTCAGCAAAACCAAGGGTANGCAGAGGGGAGGTGGAAACTGGATGTTAGGAGGAAGTTGTTTGCAGTGAGGGTGGTGAGACACTGGCACAGGTTGCCCAGGGAGGTTGTGGAGCACAGAATCACCCAACGTGATCTTTGATCACGTTGGGTGATTCTGTGCTCCACAACCTCCCTGGAGGTGCTCAAGGCCAGGTTGGAAGAGGCCTTGAGTGACCTGTACCTGCCTATGGCAGGGGGTTGGAACTGGATGATCCTTGAGGTCCCTTCCAACCTTACCATTCTATGATTCTATGATCAGTGTACTTGGCTGATGACTGGTACCAAAGTCTCAGGAGCTCCTTTCCAGTATTCCTCCAACTGGTGCTAGGAATAGTCAGAAAGTCTCACGTCCCAGAGGAGCCAGTGCTGCTGTCTGTAACACCAGGTCCAGGCTGCTATAATTGCTTAAACCTCAGCCATCCTGGTCTCCTTTCATTAGAGCTGTGCTTGCTGTGGGAATTGGAGGGGAAACAAAATTGGTTTCCTCTGGTTTATTCACAGCCCAGCTGCTGTTTATCCCTCTGAGACAAGCACCCCTCCTGCTGTGCTGTATTAGTCTGGCACCTCTCTCCCCTGCCACCGCCCCCTGCTGCAGGTAGCAAGTGAGGTGTTCGTGGAGCTGTGCAAAGCATCAAACGGCCCAGAACAAGCCCAGGAAAATTATCCTGGAGCTAGGTGAGAGATTCAGCTCTGGAAATTCCTCCTCTTCCTCACTGCTGGAGGTCCCCAGCCTAGAGAAGGCTCCTTTGGCAGCACTAGAAGTTGGTTAGCATTCAAGCTGTGTGGCTTGGAGCTGCTGCTGCAGAGGGAGGGGATGATCAGAGACCTCAAATGGTGCAGAGTCATTTTAGCCTGCCATAACTCATGTGGTTTGGGGGTGCAATGATGGACAGGTCGTGTGCTACACCAGACACCCTTTCTTCTGCCTGTTCTTAAGGTTCAGTAAAGGTACTGTGGAGCATCTTCTGGCTCTGGACCCCCAGGCTGGGAAGCACTTCAGTGAAAGGGCTGGAGAACAGGTTTTATGAGGAGTGGCTGAGGCAACTGGAGTTGTTTAGTCTGGAGAAGAGGAGGCTGAGGGGAGACTTTCTCACTGTCCAGAGCTCCCTGAAAAGAGGTTGGAGCAAGAGGGGTGTTGGGCTCTTCTCCCACCTAACTAGTGATGGAATGAGAGGAAATGGTCCCAAGTTGCACCAGAGGGGGTTTAGTGTGGAGAGCAGCAAATTTTCCTGCAAGAGTGGTCAGGCATTGGAACAGGCTGCCCAGGAAGGTGGTGGAGTCACCATCCCTGGGGGCATTAAAAGAACCCATGTAGACATGGCACTTTAGGACATGGTTTAATGGCCATGGTGGTGTTCAGCTGTCAGTTGGATTCAATGATCTTAGAGGTCATTTCCAAACTTAATGATTTTGGTATCCTATGATCCCTCCAGCCCTAGCCTGCAGCACTGATGGTAGCTAACAAAACTGTCCTGGTGTTTAGTGGAGCAGAAAGAGACACCAAGGTACAGAGGGATGAGGTTTTACCACTTCTAGTGGACTAACAGCACCACAGGAGGTGTGATTGTCACACAGGCAGAGATACACCAAATGGAGGGGGTTGGGAGGGAGCTCTGGAGATCAGCCAGTCCAACATCCCTGCTAGAGCAGGTTGCACAGGGAAGTGTCCAGGTGGGTTTTGAATGGCACTAGAGAAGTAGACTCCACAGGCTCTCTGGGCAGCCTCTGCCAGTGTTCTGCTACCCTCACAGTAAATCACAAAATCACAAAGCTTGGAAGGGACCTCCTGAGATCATTGACTCCAACCCCTCTGCCAAGGCAGCATCCCCTAGGGCAGGTCACACAGGAATGCATCCAGGTGGGTTTGGAAAATCTGCAGACCTCTCTGGGCAGCCTGCTCCAGGGCTCTGCCACCCTCACTGTGAAGAAGTTTCTCCTCATATTGAGGTGAAACCTTCTCTGTTCCAGTTTGTATCCATTGCTCCTTGGCTTATTGCTGCTGACCACCAAGAAGAGCTTGGCCCCAGCCACTTGACCCCCACCCCTCAGATATTTGTACATATTGCTCAGATCTCCTCTCAGCCTTCTCTTCTCCAGCCCAAACAGCCCCAAGGCTCTCACTCTCTCTTCATAGGGAAGATGCTCAACTCCCTCAGTCATCCTCATGGCTCTCTGTTGGGCTCTCTCCAGCGGGTCCCTGTCTCTTGAACTGGGGAGCCCAAAACTGGACGCAGGATTGCAGCTGTGGTCTCACCAGGGCAGAGTAGAGAGAGAGAAGAATCTCCCTAGCCCTGCTGGACACACTTTTTGAGATGCAAGTTCAAGTGAAGCCTCCTGTGTTCTAATCAGTCCCCATTGCTCCTTGTCCTGCTGCTGGGCACCACTGAAAAGAGCCCAAACTCAGGCTCACGGCCTCCACCCTTTAGCTACCGATCCTGGCTGGGAAGATTCCCTCTCAGTCTTATTCTTCTGAGCACCTTCCTTTCCCAAACAAACCCTGCTGTTATTGAACCCAGGGGAGGTGTGGAGAGCAGGCAGCTGTAGTAATGTTTTGGTGTCCTCCCAGAGCTGTGATTTATCACCTGAAGACAATAACTCTAACTGGTGTTATTGGTATGCGGCAGGCAGGGAGCTCGGAGCTGGCACATCTTTATTAATGCTGTTAGAAAAGCTTCTGCTGGGCTCCTGCTTATCAAACCACTCTGACAGCAATTCATCCACAGAGCCCTGTGTTTTAATTCCTCACTACCTGAAAAGAAAATGGGGCTGGCTGGGTGGAAAGACTCCTCTTTTCTTACAGCTGCTTTGCCCTTCGCTTTAAAGCTTGGCACATCCTGAGTGGAAAGGAGGAAAGTGAAGGAATTGCAGCAGGAGGAACACATCTTTGAAAAAAAAATAAATATCCTGCCATTAAAAAAAGGCATCTTAACAAAGTGACAGGTGCCATCTATTGATGTGATGGAGTCTTTGATTCCCACAGTGCTGGCCATTACAAGAAGCAGGACTAAAAGATGTGAGCCAGAAAACCCCCTTTGAATTAGTGGCAGAGCCACAAAGAGCAGCAAGGGATTTAATGGCAAAGTGGTTGGCAGAGGTTGTGCCCAGTGAGACAGCAGAGAGCTAAGGAAGTGCTGGAAACAGCAAGTGTGTCCTTGGGTACAAGTCAGAGATTGATCAGGGAGGCAGCTAAACTTAAGGACATTTTCCCTCTTCAGCTGTGGTTATTCCACACCTCAGCTCCAGAAGAATTCCTGAGCAAAAATCATGGAATCATAGAGTTGCTTCAGGTGGAAAAGGCTTCTGAGATCATCCAACCATCAACCTGACACCACCATGGCCACTACAGTCACAGCATCACAGAATCAGGCAGGGCTGGAAGGGACCACAAGGATCATTGAGTTCCAACCCCCCTGCCATGCCCAGGGACACCTCACACTAGATCAGGCTGCCCACAGCCTCAGCCAGCCTGGCCTTAAACACCTCCAGGCATGAGGCTTCCACCACCTCCCTGGGCAACCCCTGCCAGGCTCTCACCACTCTCATGCTGAAGAATTCCTTCCTAACATCCAGGCTGACTCTCCCCACCTCCAGCTTTGTTCCATTCCCCCCAGTCCTATCACTTCCTGACAGCCTAGAAAGTCCCTCTCCAGCTTTCTTGTAGCCTCCTTCAGATCCTGCAAGGCCACAAGAAGGTCACCTGGGAGCCTTCTCCTCTGCAGCCTGCACAGCCCCAACTGCCTCAGTCTCTCCTCACAGCAGAGCAG
>VWZE01005576.1:60663-76633 GCA_013396675.1 Eubucco bourcierii | reverse complement strand
AATGGTTTCTCTTACGAGTCACATCATGCAGAGGTTGACTGGAACAAGTTGGTCAGGGAGGTGTGTGGAGTCTATGTCCTTGCAAACATTCAAAAAACATCTGGACACAGTCCTGGGAACTTGGCCGTAGGTGAGTGTTTGGGCCAGATGACCTCCACAGATGCCCTCCAACCTCAACCACTCTGATTCTGTGAAACATCTAGAGAAGAGAATCTAATCAGAAGACCCAGTTACTATTTGTCTCCTCCTCCTCTGTTCTCCCAAACCTTCTCAGCTAACTTGAAAGTAACTAGAGAAAAAAAAAAAAAAAAGAAAAGAAAATCAGTCTTAAAACTCAAACCCATGTCTATAGAACACAACTCAAAAGTTGGCAAGTTCAGGCTATGGATCAGAACCAAGAGACAGTTCTTCAAATCTAGAGCCTTATGGGCAACTCCCAGGCAGTCACAGTGAGCTGGGGGACTGTCAGGTGATGCATCCCATCTGAGCATTCTATCCTGAGCAGCCAGGACAGAGCAGGACAGAACTATCTAGCACAAGATTTTTTGATTTTGTTTTGTTGGAGTGTTTCTTGCTTTAGTTTGAAATTGTGTTAGACCAGGATGCCTGCATATCTCTTTTCATACAGAGGACTGTGAAGGATTGATACAGAGTTACTCGCATTGGAGGTTGTGTTTTAGACACACCAGATTGTCCCTACAAGATTTTAGTCCCTACAAACCAAGCACTGTGATGCCTAATCCCAGGGATTGTGTTAGCTGTTCAATCTCCTTTTACAGTGTGTGGGGAGAAGTGACAGCCCAGAAAATTCTGTGTGCAGTGTGAAAGTTGTCTTGCGTGGTCCAGGAGACATGGGCTTTAAATCCCTCCATGTCTTTCCAGTGTGGGAGCAGGTGTCTTGACCATATGGGGCAGATAGGACCTGATACCTACATTTTAACCTTTTAAAGAATAGGGTATAGTCCATTCTTTTCCCACGTGTAGCTGCCTACAGGTTAGAGTACTCATGAGAAAGCACCCTTGCAATAGCCAAGGGAATTTACAGCCACATCTCTTACTGCTCAAGAAAGTGTCCTGCCCACTAGAATACAGGAAATGATGTAGTAGTTTCTGATCACCCATTAAACTGTATGGCTGCTCAGAAAGGGTAGTAAGAGTCACTGAAGAATAAGCAGGGAAGAGCACAAGACAGAATTAGATTAAGTCTTACTCTGCAGTCTGCTGAGAAATTGAGGTGGGAGAGTCAGATTTGCTCTATATAGCTGTAATGTGGAGATAAAGTAGAGAAGGGATTCTCTGATTAAAAATGTCTGCAGTGCTGATTTGAAGAACTTTCAAGGTTGAAAATAAGTGGCCTGTTTTGTACCTACTACCTTTTTTGGCATCAGCCAAAGGGAAATTTGAAGTTACAGATAAGCTTTGTAGAAGTAAAAGCACAGGCTCTTATCACCCAGGTCTGACTGAAATGTTTGATTCCTGAAAATGGGTCATGGAGAGAATCTGCAATAATTAGGAAAAGCTGGCAAAGCCAATGACTGCAAGTTAAAAACGTGTGCCAGATCCATTTTATTTGCATAGTTGATCTGGAGCTGCTGTAATGAACAGGCATTATACCAAAGCTGGACATACTGAACAGTATGATTCAATTCTGGGAGCCCCAGGGAACAAGTCAAATCAGGTTAACTCTGCAGACCTGCAACTTTTGCTGACTCCTCAAGAACACCAGCAACTGCAGCTGCACCTTTCCAAAAAGCCTCATATCATATTGAAATTTATCCACACAGTTAGAATTTGCCTTTTCACACCCAATATTCTGTTTGAAGACTTCGAACTGCAACCTCCTTTGGCTGAATTCAATGAAGGATTTGATGCTGGTGAGTCAGATGATGTAGTAGCCTTTTGGATTTTAGCATGCAAAACAAACTCCCAGGGCTTGTGTTGCATGTCTCCCAAGTTTAAGTCAGGTATGAAGCTATGCAGTGCATGGTGAGGAAGAGTTGTATCAGTCTGGAAAGCTATAAAACTGGTGCATAAGCAGGCCAAAATAACAGTAGCCGGTAGAAAATTGAATGCCCAGCTATCTTGGTTCATTTAATATGAAGCTGTAGTGCAGGCTTGTAGATATTTTGGGGCCTAGACACAGAATCACACATAATCAGTCAGGTTGGAAAACACTTTTGAGATCATCAAGTCCAACCTATCACCAAACACCATCTAATCAACTAAACCATGGCACCATGTGCTACATCCAGTCTCTTTTTAAACACCTCCAGGGATGGGTACCTCCCTGGGCAGCCCACTCCAATGCCAATCGCCCTTTCTGCAAAGAACTTCCTAACATCCAGTGTAAACCTTCCTTGGAGCTCCTTGAGACTGTGTCCTCTCATTCTGTCACTGGTTGCCTGGGAGAAGAGACCAGCCCCCACCTGGCCACAACCTCCTTTCAGGTAGTTGTAGAAAGCAATAAGGTCTTCCCTGAGCCTCCTCTTCTCCAGGCTAACCAACCCCAGCTCCCTCAGCCTCTCCTCACAGGGCTGTGCTCCAGGCCTCTCACCAGCCTCATTGCCCTCCTCCAGCAGTGTTCAAGCACCTCAACATCTTTCTTAAATTGAGTGGCCCAGAACTGGACACAGTCCTCAAGGTGTGGCCTAACCAGTGCTGAGTACAGGGGCAGAATGACTTCCCTGGTCCTGCTGGCCACACTGTTCCTGATATAGGCCAGGATGCCATTGGCCTTCTTGGCCACCTGGGCACACTGCTGGCTCATGTTCAGCCTACTATCTACCAGTACTCCCACTCTGTCCCCAGCCTGTAGCGCTGCATGGGGTTGTTATGGCCAGAGGGTAGAACCTGGCACTTAGCCTTGTTAAATCTCATGGTGTTAGACTTTGCCCACCTATCCAGCCTGTCAAGGTCCCTCTGCAAAGTCCTCCTACCCGCCAACAGATCTGCATTTGCTCCCAACTTGGTGTTATCTGCAAACTTACTCAATTCTCTCATCCAGATCATCGATAAAGATATTAAACAGACATCCAACACTAAGCCCTGCAGTGCTTAAACCTGAGCTCATTGTATAAGCTGTAGGCATTAAACCTTTTGTTTCCTTTTTCTCTTTTTCTGGCTATTCAGACTCTGGTTCCTGGATCTGTTCAATTACAGGTCCAGAACAGTCATTTTGCTGCTCAGTTGAGTCTGATTCTCTGCATACCCAAAAGCAAGAATGGGAGGGACAGTTAGGTCAGGCATACAGGCTATGTGTCTGGCCAACTGTTTAGTCCTCTTCTAGGACAGACTGATATTTAGAGCTAGACCATACCTTTTTCCAGATTTTTATTACTTTACAAATGTAACATAGGGGTGATTTTTCTAATTTTAGTATCAAGCAAGTTTTTTACTTACCTTCTGCTAGAACAATACCCTGGATAAGTCAACACACAAAGCACGTACCAACATGGAAGGAAAATTTGAGTTTTATGTTCCAAAGCTACTGAAATAATTTGGCATAATTTTATTGACTTCAGGAAGCTGCAGGACTCTCTATCTTGGTGAGTATCTGGATGATGGGAGAAGTTGTATTCCTTTTATTAACTTCAAGCATTTTTTCATTACATGAATCAGTCCAGTATGCAAAGGTGTCACAAAAATTTACAAGCCTAGGCACACAGTCCTATTTGTGCTATGTTTACTATGATGAAAAAACCTAATAATACCTTACTCACACATCAAAAAACTGTTTGCCTGAAGCAACCAGAATTTCAATCAGTTCATCTTCCACTAGCTTGTCAAACAAGCCAGATGAAAAAACCCCAACCCTGTTGCTGTTCTTTTTAGCAGTTTGTAAGTTAACTTGAAATGACTCAGTCCAGCAACTTCCCAGTCACAGAACCACAGAATCACAGAATGTTAGGGGCTGGAATTGACCTCAAAAGATTATGCAGTCCAACCTCCTGCCAGAGCAGGATCACCTAGAACAGATCACAAAGGAATGCATCCAGGTGAGTCTTGAGTATCTGCAGAGGGAGACTCCACAACCTCCCTGGGCAACCTGTTCCAGTATTCTGTGACCCTCACACTGAAAACATTTTTCCTCATGTTTGCATGGAATGTCCTATGCCTCAGCTTCCACCCATTGCCCTTCGTCTCACCATTGAGTATCATCAAGCAGAGCCTGATTCCATCCTATTGGCACTCACCCTTTACATATTTATAAACTCATGAGGTCACCCTTCAGTCTCCTCCTCTCCAAGCTGAAGAACCCCAGCTCCCTCAGTCTCTCCTTGTAAGGAACATGTTCCACTCCCTCCCTTCATCAGTTTTGTGGCTCTGCGCTGGACTTTTCCACCACCTTCCTGGGCAGCCTGTTCCAGTGTCTCACCACCTTCATAGTGAAGAACTTCCTAACATCCAATCTGAATCTACCCATTTCTAGTTTTGTGTATGATTAGGAAATGAAATGTGATTCAGCACAGTTACTAGTTTAATGAAGAAGATGCTGTTAAGAAGGAATTCCTTAAGGTCTAAGAATAATTAAAAAGAGGCAGTTTTACCCATAGCGCTATGACAAAGCTGTTAAGGATTATTGCATGCTATATTTAGTCCACTGTACCCTGTGATTTTCTCAAGATGAAGGTTATTTAAAGCTGTCTTGATGGTAAAAAGATGAAATAGAGGAGGAATAAGGTCCTGCACTACAGTTCAGAGAAAAAGACAGACGTGATTGAGTGCTTCATATTCTGGGTTTATGTACAGAAATACAGCAATCTCCAAAGTGCCTTTGCATAAACCCACTGTAAGTCTTCACACCCAAGTGGTAACTACACTTCTGGAGGTTAATATTTATTATTTTTCTTGCCTTTCCATGCTCCTTGATGAACTTGTAATGAAGAAGCAACGTAGGAGAGAGAGGCAACTTTATTCACTGCTACTACAAGATCCTCATAAGCAGCTTCAAAGACAGATGAAAATGCTTTGTGCTCAGCCACCATAAGTTTAGCTCCACTGTGTTCAAAAGCACCCTTCTGCAAGCAAAGCTTAGCTCACAGAGGGGGCAAATGTCTCATTTTATGTGGGTGTCATTAATTATGAAATAAGCTGCTTTTTTTTTTTCCTATGGATGACTCACACTGTGAGGATAAATAAGATAATTTTACTCACAGTACCAGGTAAGAAGAAGAGACTGCTGTGCAGTAGCTAAAAGTTCACTAGGATAGTGGTTCAGATCTTTCAAACTGAGCACACAATGCTGTATGTGCTTTAGCCCAGCATCTTTTCATACTTCAATAACTTTCCTCTGTAGTGAGTGGAACTAAGAGAAAGAAAACAACCCTTTGAGGAAAAGCTCCAGAGTTAGATGAAGCTAGTAGTTTCTCTTTATCTCAAGAGCAGGCTTAGCTTTTCTCCTGTGCTGCCCTCTCCTCAGTTTTCCCTTTTTGATGGGTATTTGCGCTCCCACAGGCACACACTTGCCATTTGTACTCTCTATAACCCAAGACACCAGATCTGAAAAGTGAGTTCGGTCCCTTTTGACTCTTTATGACCCATCCATGTCCCACCACACACCTACCCTGTCCTTTTTCCTCACTGGATGCTTAAAAGGACTGTCCTTCCCTGGGAAGGGAGAAAGTGTACCACTTTCTAGGGGCAGATGAAATCTCCTGCTCCTTGCACTAAGTTGCATCCAATATTTCTGCTTCAACATTGCAGTAATGGTGACTGGGGCAACTATCTGTGTTGATATCATATATTGACCTGGCTAGTCTGGTGGGAAGAGGCAAAGCAGAGGCACAAACCTGCAGAACCAGGGGCATCCAGGGGGGTCAATACACCTATGGGCCAGTGCCACTCTTTGCTAGCTACCTGAGTTGCATGGAGGGTAGCAGTAGTTGGCTTTCTCTGGACTAGGGCACAGAGCAAGACAAAGCACAGTAGGGAGCAGGAAGGCTTGGATGACTGCAGGCTGATGCTCTGAGCCAAGATGACAATGCAGATGTACTTAAATTGTCCCCCAAGAACCTGACTACAAATTATAAGCCTTAGGGCACAGCAGCACAGGTTTTGCTCTTCAGAGAGCAGAGCAGGGAGCACATGGCCAGCTGTCTTTGCCAAGAAATGATGTCACTAACCAGGTGACTGAAGCAAACTACACATTTGAGGAATTCAGGAGAAGCAACAAACCTTTGAATATAAGAACAATGCAGGTACTTTGCATCTGCAGTACTTACACAACAGCTACCACGACACTTCCTGAGCATCTGAAGCTCTTTCTATATGGCAGCCCTCGCTGAGGCCTGGTGATGACAGACAAGACCTGCAGTGTTCTACTTAGGAAGAGAGATCAGAGACACTGAAGTCATGTCTTTGATTTTAGGTAGTGCTTTGGCCTCAGGAGAACACTGAGCCTAAAGGTGTTCTGTCTGGACTGAGGACCTGTCAGCCTGGGCTCTAACATCTTTGCCACATTTAAATCCGAGCGTAGATCAGACAAACTACTGACCTGTACTGAGCTTGACACGGCCAAGGCTGGGTGCATTCACACTGCATGATGATACCTTGAGCCTGTGCTAGTGTTTGCCTTTCCCTTCAGGAAGAACCCGTTGCCAGACTCGCATTTTATGCTCATATGTGAATAATGGCTTTATCTTCACACATGCAGCCTAACCTGCACTTCAGATTCAAAATGTGCCATAATATGTCTTGTGTTTGCATGTAGCCATTTCTAGCTTGCTTTCTGGAACCTGACCTCTTGGCAAGAAAATTAACTATTGTTCGTGATGAGCAGCCTGCACAGGGCTGTAAGGGCATGAATGCAAATGCTACTAACCATGCAGTGGTCATCTAAATGTCAGGGCTGGAAGCTGGGATTTGGTAAACAAAAACCATTCCACCATTTCTCCTTTCCCAACTTCTAAATGATGCAGATTTCCAACCTTGTTCCCAGTGGTTTTCAAGACCTCTGCTTACTTAGCCAGCATCTATTGACACCTACTGTCTTCTGGTTTCCATTATCCAAAAAAGATCATGAACTTGAAAACGTTATCCTCTTTCAAGATCTTTCCATGGATGGATTTGTAAATTCTCTGATGGTACATGGCAGCTCAGCATCCATTTTCATCATGCAAGGATCATTGAAGAATTCATTGAAGAAGAAAAGGAACTACACAAAGCCTTCCTCCCTTTAGATCACTCAGAATAGTTTGCTCTCCAATGGTCTCACCTCATCCATGGTCTTGCAGAAGGCAATATAATCACCTAACAGATGTAAGAAGCAGAGGAAGGAAGGATACACTTCATGGCAGCCTCAGAACTAATAGCCTGAAACGCTTAGGAAACCTGGCCCAGTGTTCAAGCTGTGGGTGCTTTTTCCTTTCTTCGTGGCAGGGCTTGTTTTGCTTACCTAGCCTGAGCAAAGAACTGCACACAATAATTAGGAACAAAATGTCATCACAGTAGAACAAAATGTGCGCTCACTAGAAAACCACTTGCTGTGTGGAAAGTCATGCAGTGAAACAATATCTATAGTGTGAATGCAAATGTAGCTGTCTTGAAAATAGAAGTTGAGAGACAGCTGGCACAGTTGAACAGCTATAGTAAGCTAGCCCAAGCCCAGATTAGCAGTGCAGCCCTACTCTGTAAGTCTTCTGTGGCAGAACTACAAACTGTCATCAGATCTTCCACTTTCTAGCATAGGACTCTGTCCATCACCCCAGTCTTCCTCACATTGGCAAACGGCTACTAGACTTTTCCTTGTGTTTAGTTTGTGCTTGCAAAACAAAAATGTCTCCATAGCTAAAAAGCTCAAACTTCTGCTCCAACTCATTAAGGTTGGAACTGTGCCATCCACTTCAGTGGGTGCAGGTTTGGGGCTTTGAGCACTGAGCTGTGGGAGAGTAAACAGAATGATCTAAGCACAACATGACTGGTCCTTGATATGCCCAAGGCTTTCTAAGCATCAAGGTGTGTCACTGTCATAATTTACATCAGACTTTGAGCATTAATCTCTAAAGAATAAACAACACACGGAGTATTTCTAAAGCGAGGAAATCTACTGGATTTTTTGGCTTACATTGGATAAATACAGCATTTTTCAAATTAGCCCAATACAGTTGAAAATTCATAATGCTAAACTGACTTTTCAGCCAGTCTATTTCTCTATAGAGATACTGTAGTGGTTCCTCAGTGGTGGAGAGCAATGTGCTCTCAAAGGATCACAATATATCAAGAGGTTGGAAGTGACCCCTGGAGATCTTTGAGTCCAACCCCTCTGCCAGAGCAGGACCACAGAATCTAGCACATGTCACACAGGAATGCATTCACATGGGTCTTGAAAGTATGCAGAGAAGGAGACTCCACAATCTCTCTGGGGAGCCTCTTCCAGTGCTCTGTCACCCTTACAGTAAAAAAGTTCTTCCTCCTGTTGAGGTGGAACTTCCTGTGCTGTAGTTTACGTCCATTGCCCCTCGTCCTATCGCAGGGCACAAGTGAGCAGAGCCTGTCCCTTCCTTCCTGACACCCAGCCCTCAACTATTTATATCCATTTCTTAGATCTGCTCTCAGTCTGAAGCCTAAACAGCCCTAGGTCTCTCAGTCTTTCCTCATCAGGCAGTGCTCCAGTCCCTTCATCATCCTTGTAGCCCTCTGTTGGATTTTCTCCAGTAGATCCCTGTCCCTCCTGAACTGAGGAGCCCAGAGCTGGACGAAATATTCCAGGTAAGGTCTTGCTAGGGCAGAGTAGAGGGGGAGGAGAACCTCCCTTGAACTGCTGCACACTCTCTTCCTAACACATCCCAGGATCCCATTGGTATTCTTGGCCACAAGGGCACATTGCTGTACCACAGAGAACTTGTCGACCACGACTCCTAGGTCCTTTTCCACAGGGCTGCTCTCCTGTAAGCACTGCTGATAAGCCAGAGAAGCTAAGGGACGTGTCCCTTTCCTTCAGCTGCCTACACATGGTCTGCTGTCATCTATTAAGTATACCCCCAGGAGGCCTTGCTTTTCATCTCTGCAACTGGAATAACAAGCCTTTCTTGGGGGAGTAGGGTAAGTGTTGCTGGTGGGAAGAAAATGTTTAATTTGAACAGCAAGCAGCAGTTTCAGTGTGCACTTGTAGGACGTGAACATGACAGCTCCTGGGCCCTGAGAGCTATTTCTTAACAGAGTATTTACTCCCTGGATGATAAATCCCTTCTTTCGTCTTACACAAACCCAGTTCTCATGATATTTGCCATGATATTTCACATCATCTAGATGTTAGAAAAGATTGCTGATCTCTGCCTAAGTAACACTGCATATACAGCAAAAAGCAAACTGAATTCCTTCTACTAAAGTATAGAAACAGACTCAAATGTTACAATTCACTATTTTCTGAAGTTTAGTTCATAGTGCTCACACCAAGGATACCAAGTGCTTGGCATATGTCATCAAATTCTGACACTAGTCTACATGAATGCTCATACCTTTTAAGACTGAGTTATTAAGAGAAAGCCATGGTGATCTCCTGGGCTGCTCTGCTGTATTATGCAGAGCAAGAGACCAGCAATTAATGGCTGCTTGAGGCCAGTTAGTTCAGAATGAAACAGAATGTGTTTTTCAGAAGAAGATCTAACTTTGGTTTAAATACTTCCAGTGCTGGAAAATTTCCAAACCCAATGAGAGTTGTTTCTAGGGGCAATTACCAAAGCCTGCAATTCTGACCGAGATTCTGCTCCACAGCAAACTGGCTCTTGTGGCCAAAATACTGTCTTTGAAACATAAACAACTACTCCTTTTTTGTTGTACAATCCTTTCTCTTCTCCTTTGCAAGGTGAAGAGAGTGGCCATGCAGAAAGGGACGTGAGGATACTGGTTGACAGCAGCTGAACATGAGTCAGCATTGTGCCCAGGTGGCCAAGAAGGCCAATGGCATCCTGGCCTGTGTCAGGAGTAGTGTGGCCAGCAGGACCAGGGAAGTCATTCTGCCCCTGTACTCAGCACTGGTTAGGCCACACCTTGAGGACTGTGTCCAGTTCTGGGCCACTCAATTCAAGAAAGATGTTGAGGTGCTTGAACACTGCTGGAGGAGGGCAGCAAGGCTGGTGAGGGTCCTGGAGTACAGCCCTGTGAGGAGAGGCTGAGGGAGCTGGGGTTGGTTAGCCTGGAGAAGAGGAGGCTCAGGGAAGACCTTATTGTTTTCTACAACTACCTGAAAGGAGGTTGTGGCCAGGTGGGGGCTGGTCTCTTCTCCCAGGCAACCAGTGACAGAATGAGAGGACACAGTCTCAAGGAGCTCCAAGGAAGGTTTACACTGGATGTTAGGAAGTTCTTTGCAGAAAGGGCGATTGGCATTGGAGTGGGCTGCCCAGGGAGGTACCCATCCCTGGAGGTGTTTAAAAAGAGACTGGATGTAGCACATGGTGCCATGGTTTAGTTGATTAGATGGTGTTTGGTGATAGGTTGGACTTGATGATCTCAAAAGTGTTTTCCAACCTGACTGATTCTGTGATTCTGTTAAGGTGTTGCAAAATTAGAACCCTCTGCATTTGGTGCAGTATTTTGCTGATTAGAAAAATCATAATTTATAATATTAAAGAGTTTCAAAGATATTTGTTCTGGCTTTATGATTCTTCTGTTTAATCACTCATACTGAAGTCCCTCATGGTAATACTGTTTGGTTTTTTTCCCTCCCTCCCTGGATGTTACAGATGTTACAGATGTTACAGTGCTGTTGCATTTACCAAAGCAATATGATGGCCTGTGGCAAATACTAACTTGCACGACTCTTTTTGCCTTCACAGAATGCTGATCATGACGTAACTACGGCAATTAATTTTCAAGCTGTTTGTGACTCAAAGATAAATGGTGACATGTTTGGCACAGAGACCTACTCCCTTTTCCTTGTTGCTCTCTGTATTTCTTCACCAGGCTGTGAGCTGTCATTTTAATAGTCTAATCATCTGCACCATCTTACAGGTTTGAAGAAACCCAAGCAGGCAGAATCTGTTCTTAAAGGAATAGCTTTAATTCCTCCTGCAATTAATTTCTTTCTTTCCTTTATATTCCTTTGCATCTAGTCTGTTTCCTGATCTTGAGATACTAAGTTCAGGTGAAACGAGCGCTCATTTTAAAATCTTTTCCAGGGTGCCATGGAGCCAGGCCAGGGGAGCCAGGAGCCACAAGCGTCCTCATCATTGGCTGTGCCTGCACCAATAATTTCCATTCCATGAAGACTGACTGGAAGAATTTAATATTCCTCTAATTAAAGAGTCACAGAGAAAGAAGCTTCAAAGAGATCTCAATATTCCTTTGCTTTCCTTTCTCCTCTGAGGGTGTGGACTATGCAGAGGGGTCATGGCACACGGCTACCACAGCAGCATTGCTTACTCAGCTCAAAATGCATTCTGCCCTGACTCAGATGGCTGCAGGAACTCTCCTGTTACCTCATCCTGTACAGGATGTTTTCCTTTGCTCTTTCTATCAGAACACATGTCCCAGAAGAGCTTTCCTGCTTGACCAGTCATGCCCTGCACAAGGTATCTATTCCAAAATTACTACCTGTAGTTTCCATGCTGGGCATCCTGTGTGCATCTGGTAACATGGATCTTCTACTCTCCTCTCACTGTGGCTGGCTGTGTCCCATCTCATGAGCTTACATGGTGAACACTTAAAGCCAGTGTTCTGCCTTGCTGTTTAATCCAATTACTTTTCAGTTGTGAAGATTAATCGTAGGACTTATAAGCACATCTGTCAGATCTGTTTCATTTGGTCTGCTTGGGTCTTTTTATTCCACTGTATGGATGAGTTATCTGCAAGAGCTTTCATAAATAAACAGCTTGAATTTATTATGTAAATATGTATTAGATAAATGAGGTTTACACCAAAATATGCACTGAAAGGGACGCATGATTTTTCCTATGAGAAGTGCTGTATCATAAAGCACTTTGAGGAAGAGGTGCCATATGAAAGCTGGCCTGGCTACATACTGTTTTTATAAGTAGTCAGCATGGAAATGCTCTGTTTGGGGAATGAAAAGAAACCTAAAGCAAATGCTTATCAATATTTATAATTGATATTAGCCTGTAACCACAGAAAAATGTCTTTTTTTCACCCCTGCTTATATCATCTGAAAAAACCTGTAGTCCAATATCCAGGCAGTTGTGAGGATTCAAAAAATAGAAAAAAGATAGTAGGAAAAATCCTCTCCGGATATGCACTTTATGATGGTTATAAATCCTATTCATACAACAGTTCTGAAAATACTCTTTGTGCACCAGAATGGTTCCACCAACAAGCCTGTTATCTCAGCTGAGCACTGGCATGGTCAGCTTGCATTTCTCCTTCTTAGAAGCATGAAGGCAGAAAATATCCTTCCCAGCATTTCGTGGAGTGCTCTTAATACTATGGGCATGTGTCTCATTAGCTTCCCAGGAGTTAAACATTAGTGAATGCTGTCATTAGAACAAAATTACTTGAATGAACATGACTAAATGGTTCCAGACACATGCTGCTTTGAGGAAAGCATCGCACTTATAAAAAATTAAGATGCAAATTCAATCCTCATTTAGGATAAAACAACCTCTAAGAATACAAGGTGTTGCTGCAGTTGTCACATGTTTATGTATCACAGAATCATAGAATCATAGAATGGTAAGGTTGGAAGGGACCTCAAGGATCAGCTAGTTCCAACCCCCTGCCATAGGCAGGGACACCTCCCACTAGTACAGGTTACTCAAGGCCTCATCCAATCTGGCCTTGAACAACTCCAGGGAGGGAGCATCCACAACCTCCCTGGGCAACCTGTTCCAGTGTCTCACCACCCTCACTGTAAAGAACTTCCTTCTAACATCCAGTCTAAATCTCCCCTCTGCCAGTTTAAACCCATTGCCCCTTGTCCTGTCGTTGCAGGACCTTGTAAATAGTCCCTCCCCAGCCTTCCTGTAGGCCCCCTTCAGATACTGGAAGGCTACTATCAGGTCCCCTCGAAGCCTCCTCTTCTCCAGTCTGAGGAGCCCCAACTCTCTCAGCCTGTCCTCATAGGAGAGCTGCTCCAGCCCTCTGATCATCTTTGTGGCCCTCCTCTGGACCCGCTCCAACACTTCCATGTCCTTCCTGTGCTGAGGGTTCCAGAACTGCACACAGTACTCCAGGTGGGGTCTGACGAGAGCAGAGTAAAGGGGCAGAATCCCCTCCCTTGCCCTGCTGGCTGCACTTCTCTTGTATGACAGTAAGGGAGCATAATACTGCTCCCTTTGGGTCATAGCTGCTGAAACCATCATAGGGGGAAATCTCCAAACAAAGCAGTACATCTCTGAATATTCCCCCCCATTCCCATTCCCAGGCAAGTTGCTACTGATTAAAGATCATGGATCTGAGGTAGAGAATATGTTACCGGTGTAGAGGCAGAGGACGCCTTGCTGTGTAGAAGTAGCTTGTACATAGATGACCTGGGTGATTAGAAACTGAAGAGACCTGAGCAAAGGAGGGTTTCAGAAATAATTCTGTAATGAAACACAGTAGTCCAGAATTGCCAAGTGATCTTCGCAATATATTTCCACAGTACTGCAATTTATTATCCAGCATGGCTAAGATACTGGGATGAGGTGACAAATGAGAACAGATACTATTGAACAGGCAATGCCATCTCCATGTCTGCTGAGGCTACTCCTGTAAAAATAATCCCATGCACATTTACTTAGGAGGCACAAAGCGGGGACTGAGAATCCCACTTTAAATGCACTTCCTAAAATGGAGAATTCTTTGCTGTTTTCAGGAAGTAATAATACTGGTTCTGTTGTGACATAAACTAGATACAATTCCCTGATTGTTCATTTCTTGACAAATGTAGCTCTTCATGGAATAAAAAACGTTTTACTAGACCATTAAACCACACAATTGTCTCAAACTTCCTTTCAGTATTTATTTTTATTACTTAAATAAAACTAGGCACAGCTCTGCTCTCTGCAGTTTGTGTTTACTCAGGTTCTCCAAACTTGGGGTGGTGGAGGAGGAAAAGGAAAAGTGAAAGGAATTAAATGTGACTTTACAAAAACAACCTGAGGATTTTTGTCTCATTCCAAATTCAGCTTTCAGCAGGAGGAGCACAAACCAGAATTACTAGCCAGAAGTACAACGGGAACGACAAGCTTGGATAACAGGGAATGGATGCAAGAGCACACCTGGCATCTTCTTCGAGTCCATATTGCTCTCTCAGATACTTGCAGTGAAGGACATAAAACCATGTGGTGTCTACAGTGCCGTCCACCTGACAAACTATCCATCTGTTCAACGTGCCTACTGGTAATCTGGACTGATTAGTCTAAACCAGAGTCCAAAAAGATCTCATGCTGTGCAACATCTGTTACAACTCCTCCTTGGTTTTTCCAAGTGTTTGTCTTTCCTATGACTGCCAGGGATGTTTAAACTGCAACAGACTTGCTACTGGACCTGTGGTATATATGGGGTATTGCGATAAGCTAGTAATGCCTTGTCTGCATCACTGGCCTTCTCTAAATGCTGCTGTGTTCACTGAAGCTTTAGTGGGCTCAGTTAGCTCCGACACTGCCTCACTTTTGTGACTTCTGCTCCTGGGGACATTCTTAGAAGGCTTTCATTAAGGGAATGTCTAATGACATGTCAAAATCAGGTGCATGAAGTGATCTGGGATTTCTTTTGCCAACCTGTACCTATGGTCCTTTCAGAATGATGTCTGATGTTTCTTTCATGACCACCATTGGACAGAAACATAAGTATTGCCTGTGGAATTACTGGGACCACACAGTACCTGTTTTGTTGCATCCTCTCATTCCTGGTTGGCATAGCCACTGCAATCGCTGTAAAATCAGCAGCAAATTGTAGTGTATCATTTCAGTATGCCAATAATGTTGCAAGATTGTTATAAAGAGAGATGGGCTGAAATTTTGTACAGAATCCTCCCCTAATTCTTCCGAAGCTGAGGTCAGTGATCACAGAATTACAGAATTATCAGGGTTGGAAGGGACCTCAAACTGAAGCAAAAGTTTGGGTTCTTTGACCACGGGGCAACCTTTACTGCCCCTGGTCCGCTAAACTCAGACAGAGTCCAACTATCAAAAAAGGGCAAAAGAATTCCAGCCCCTGAGTTGGCAGCCCTCACTGAGAGTGCTTTAAACTAGGTTCGAGTGGGGCAGGGAATGGAACCAGGCTCTCCACAAAGGAAGCTGAGGGTGGTAAGCCATTGTCAGGGGTAAAATCAGCAGCCCAGTTGAAGTGCATGTACATGAATGCATGCAGTATGGGCAACAAGCAGGATGAGCTGGAAGCCTTGGTGCAACAGGAAGGCTATGATGTGGCTGCCATCACAGAAACGTGGTGGGATGCATCACACGAGTGGAACGCTACAATGCACAGATACAGGCTTTTCAGGAAAGACAGGGGAGGGAGAAGGGGAGGAGGAGTGGCCCTGTATGTTAGGGAAGCCCTTGACACTATGGAGCTTGTAACTAATAAGTGGGTTTGAGTACCTATGGGTAAAAATCCGAGGGCAGACCAATAAGACTGACATACTGGTTGGAGTCTGTTACAGGACAGCCAAGCAGCAAGAGGAGGTGGATGTGTTATTCTATGAACAACTGCAAGATGCTTCAAGACTGCCAGCCCTTGTTCTTGTAGGTGACTTTAACATGCCAGATATCTGCTGGGAACTCAAGATGGCAGAGAGGGGACAATCTAGAAGGTTTTTAGAGAGTATAGAGGATGGTTTCCTGACACAGCTGGTGTGCCAGCCTACCAGGCATGAGGCTCTGCTCGACGTGCTGTTTACAAATAGAGAAGGGTTGGTGGGAGATGTGGTGGTCAGAGGCTGTCTGGGGGGCAGTGCCCATGAGATAATACATTTTTCAATATGCAGTGAAGCTAGGAGGGGCATCAACAAAACATCCACACTGGACTTCTGGAGGGCAGATTTCAGCTTATTCAAAGAACTAACTCAAAGGGTACCTTGGGAAAAAGTCCTTAAAAA
>VWZE01005576.1:2184-54153 GCA_013396675.1 Eubucco bourcierii | reverse complement strand
GGGTGTGGGTGTGTAGAGTGGGAGGAGAGGGGAAGACATCCTATTATAACTGTATTGGTTTTCCCTGAGAACCTAAACTCTTAACCAATACACAAGGGACAGGAAACTGGTGTTTATCTGATTGTTGTGTGTGAAATACAGGTACCTCTGTAGGAGAGGTGCTTGTAGGAGACAAGAAGTTAAGATGCCTGTTCTTGAGGGGAGTATCATAACCAATATATGCATATACAAATGCTGGAAGGTTTTGTGAAGAGTCAGATGACTTTAAATGAAGAAAGGCCAGTTCCAGTCTTTTTTCATTCTGCAGGCTGGAACGTGTGGGTTCTCAAGTTTTCACAAGTGGAGAAGGGAAATGAACCAAATCTTAAACACACCTTGGGGAAGTGTTCTCATGCCCATACAGTGACATGAAAGAACAGGCAAAACACCCTCCTTCTGAGGTGTTGCTTTCTGAGGTTGCCTTTTCTTTCTGAAGAATTCAACTCCAGAGGTTTGGATTTGGCATGCTGTGAGTGTGTACCATGAAAATACCTAGTTTGAAGAACAACATTTAGCTGGTGATAAATGTGGAGTCATTCATCTCTGACCAGGCCTGGAAACTCAGGGGTACAGAAAGTGACTTCCTCTGGTGAGGGAATTTTGAAGCAACCAACCAGAAGGACTACATGACAGTGTCAGGGGAAAGCCTAGCCTCCACCTGACGGCATCTTGCTCTTTGGAGAAAACACTAGTTGCTATACAGATACATATTTTAACAAAGTAGTATTTCATGTTTGTGAAAGCTTTACTGAAAACCAGTAGCAAGCAAAGTGATCTTGTTTCACTGCAAACACTGCTTATCAAGGGGATCCTTCTTTATTTATCTGCATATGGGAACGGAGCATTTACAACCAAGAAGCAAATTAGCAGCCCTTTCAAGGTCTGCATTGTGATGTTTCACAGCTCACCAGTAGGCCAAGCACCACAGGCTGTCTAGCAGTAGTTCCAAGGATTAGTCCTTTGGACAGTTAATCTAAGGACTGCCCTGCCCTAGCTTTTACAATGATGTGAATATCCCCTGGTTAACTTGGCCCTTGGTAATTTATATTGTGGGAAATTGAATTCAGACCTCTAAAGTTAAGAGCCGACGTCTAGGACTTTGGGGTAGAACACTGTATGCTTTATTCAGGTAGCTACAGGCACATGTGAAGTTTCACTGAGGGACTGAGGAGCTCTCCTTGCTGTAAGTCTTTTCTGGTCCTACAAACATAATTCTTTACACTTTATGAACTTCTCATACCATCCAAAATCCTAAACAACAGGCTACAAATGTTTAAGGAACAAGCAGTCAGATGATGTAATATCCCACAGAGAGATACTTTGGCAGCACGCTGCATAACAGCAGGAGTTTGCTAAGGCAGACATTCAGCAAAAGCCTAATGACATCTATGCTGAGATTTGGTACCTGGTAGAAATTCTCTATGGGGATAAGGGAATTATATCCCTACCAAAAAGAAAGCAATTTGCTGCAATCTGAAAATAAACATATGAAAACAGAGTCAATAAAATCAGGTCACAAGGAGGAAAAGGCAAAGAAAACAGACATACAAGAAGAAAGAGAGTCTGATTAGATAGGGAAAGGAAGAACAATTGGTACAACAAGGCATAACTAACTTGCCGATTCTTGCTTGTTTATTCATCAGATGCTGTACTGTCTTCACATTTGGCACTGGTAAGACTACTTTACACTGTAGGACAATCATGATACTCTACAATCATCAGCAAAGGCTTGCACTGACAGAGATAGGTAAATCACTATTAAATGAGTAACTCAAACCCTCCAGCAATAAAACATACGCAATTAAAGACTCCATAGCAGAATGCACCTATCACTGTCTGCCTTAAATCTCTGCTAACATTTGAAGGAACTGTGAAGCACTGCTTAAATTCCCACAGCAATTAATCACTACATTCCATTTCACAGAATCATAGAAAACATCCATTTGGAAGAGACCTCAAACATCATAGAATGGCCCAGGCTGGAAGGAGCCTCCAAAGGTCATCTATTCCAACCCCTTGCTCCTGCAGTCATCAGGGGCGTCCTCAACTAGACCAGGTTGCTCAGAGCCCTGTCAAGCCTCACCTTGAATATCTCCAGGGACGGAGCCTCAATCATCTCCCTGGGAAGCCTGTTCCAGTGTCCCACCACCCTTGTAGTAAAGAACCCATTCCTAACATCCAATCTAAATCTGCTCTTCTCTTGTTTGAAGCCATTGCCCCTCGTCCTATCACCACAGGCCTTTGTAAACAGTCTCTCTCCAGCCTTCTTGTAAGGCCCCTTCAGGTATTGGAAGGCTGCTATTAGGTCTCCCTGGAACCTCCTCTTCTCCAGGCTTAACAACCCCAGCTCCCTCAGCCTGTCTTTGTAGCAGAGGTGTTCCAACCACCTTATCATTTTTGTGGCCCTCTTCTGGACCTGCTCCATTAGGTTCATGTCCTTCCTATATTGAGGGGTCCAGAGCTGGACACAGTACTGCAGGCAAGGTCTCACCAGAGCAAAGTGGCAGAATCAACCCTCTGGATCTGCCGGCAACACATCTTTTGATCCAGTACAATCCTCAACTCAGCACCGATGGGTCAACACGAAACCATGTCCTTAAGTGCCATGTCCACACAGTGCTTAAACACCTCCAGGGACTGTGACTCCACCACTGCCCTGGGCAGACCGTTCATTCCAGTGTTTGATAATCCTCTCTGTGCAGAAGTATTTTCTAATATCCAGACTAAACCTGCATGGTGCAGCTTGTAACCATTTCCTCTAGGCCTGTCACTTGCCACCAAGAACAGATTGCTCTCTTCTTGCTCCAACCTCCCTGCAGGTAGTTGTAGAGGTCTCCCCTCAGCCTCCTCCTCCTCTTCTCCTTAGGGGAAACAAAGTTGTCCTTAATTCTCCATTTCCATATACAGAGAGAATTAATGTGGAGATTGATGTTTAAAATGAGAATCCCTAAGCTGAAGTTCACTGGGCTATGTTTGTGGAAATTAAGTCTTTAGAAATCAAACTACCACGCACCCAACAGTAGCAGACAACGGAATATTGTTTTTTTTAAAATGATATGATTTCTGATACAGTCCTTTCTGTCTAAGGATACAAAGAAATCTTTGTGCTACACCTGAAGGATCAATTGCCTAATTTGTGCTACTAGCAAAGAAAGTAATAGGGCTATCAAAATCTACTAAGTATCTTACCTTGACGTTTACTACTTACCTCTGGACTATTTTAAGTCTCAGTGAAACATCAACTTTCCTAACGTGTGCATGAATTTGCATATTCTGATACATAAAAGGTTGTTAAATAGTGATACAATCCTGTCCTGAATACAGGGTATCTTCAAATTAATCTTGGAGTACTGCTTCTGTAAAATTCAACATTAAGCAAGGTTTGAATATTGCTGCCAGTTCTCAGATGCATTTTCTCTTAAACACCTTGGATTAAATACATCAGAAGTGTACAGAGGCATTAATCATTTTCTCATCCGCATTCCTCTTGGCCCTTGGATTTCATCTCTAGTGCTTTTTCAGCTTTTACATTCTTGAAAACTAGAGTCACATGGAAAGAGTTTAACACTCTAAGCAGTCCTCCAGGCTCAGATTAGTACTAAAGATGTGAAAAGAATTCATACTTAAAAGATAAAAATAGGTAACTCATTTATTTTCTTGTTCAAGAGACACTTAAGAAATCCTGAAATTCTACCCACCCAAAGAGTTTAATTGGTAAGGTGACCTTTTCCAAGCGGTTTCTTTATCAAGAGGATCATCAATGTTAACTGGATGAGCTTCAACAAGGCCAAATGCCAGGTCCTGCACTTGAGTCACAACCCCAAGCAACGCTTCAAGCTTGGGGCAGTGTGGCTGTAAAGCTGCCTAGCTGGCAGGGGCCTGGGGAGTCTAACTGACAAGTAGCTGGATATGAGCTAGCGGTGTGCCCAGGCGGCCAAGAAAGCCAATAGGAGCCTGGCTGGGATTAGAAATGCTGTGTCCAGCAGTAAGAAGGTGATTGTCCTCTTGTACTTGGCTCTGGTGAGGTCACACTTCGAGTACCGTGTTTGGTTTTGGGCACCTCAATGCAAGAGTGATGTGGAGGTGCTGGAGCAAGTGTAGAGGAGAGCAACAGAGCTGGGGAAGGCCTGGAGAATAAATCTGATGAGGAGTGACTGAAGGAGCTGGGGCTGTTTAGTCTGAAGAAAAGGAGGCTGAGGCCAGACCTCATTACTGTCTACAGCTACCTGAAAGGATGTTGTGGAGAGGTTGGTGCTGGTCTCTTCTGACAGGCAATTAGGGATAGAACAAGAGGGAATGGTCTTAAGCTGTGACTGGGTAGGTTTAGACTGGACATTAGAAAACATTCTTTTAGGGAAAGAGTGGTCAGGCATTGGAATGGGATGCCCAGGGAGGTGGTGGAGTCACCAACCCTGGATGTGATTAAAGGTCATTTGGATGTGGTGCTTGGGGATATGGTTTAAGGATGAACCTTGTAAGGTAGGGTTATGGGTTGGACTTGGTGATGCTGAGGGTCTTTTCCAACCTGAATGCTTCTGTGATCAGTCATGATTCATCAGCTGATGAGTAGTAAGAAATCTATGCAATTTTTTTGTAATTGCATAAGCAGGGATGAGGAGAAGAGTTTGGAGCCACTGTCACTTTTGCTGCACAGCATGTTTTTTAGAGTGTCACTACGAACTGATCCCAGAAGGGCTGATTCTACAAACTAGTTAATTTATCTCTGTGGACTCAGAAAGTAAAAAAAAAAAAACCAAAACAAAACACAAAGTTCTGGGATGCAATGTAAACTCTACGTCATCCTTTCAGACACATTTTCATCTGGTTGACTTTTTTTTTTTTTTTAAATAATGATTAATCAAAACCGTTCAAGCATACGCAAACATTAAACTCTCAAGCTGCTGGGAAACTGTAAGGGCCTAACATGCCTTATGGTAGCAATTTTCTTGGAAGTAACACTTTGTGATAGCACAGTTGGAATGACATTTGAAATACTTTTGTCTCTCCCAGTGTCAGTCTTTATGAACATGCCAAAATAACCTTAATCTTGTTCAACTGTCATTAATTTCTCCCTTCTCAGGAGGAATAATTCCTGGAAACAATTTAGGACTCCATGGCATAGAAACTGCTTCCGAGTTTGCTCAGCTCTTGGAGGTTATTACTAACATGCAAGGTTTGCCAAGGAGAAATAGGACTTTGTTTCTGTGGTTTTGTGATTTGGTAAAAGCAGTAAGCCAAGACAGAAATCAGTGATTCCAGCACACAGTGATCCCAATTCACACTTAGTAACTGCAGTGAGAGTGGCTTCTGCAAAACTCTTAGTTGTATCACTGCTTGTATAAATTTCAGTCATATGTATAAATCATGCCTGACAAACCTGGTGGCCTTCTATGAACGGGTCACAACATTAATAGATGAGAGGCGAGCAACTGATATAATTTACCTGGACCTGAGAAAAACCTTTGACACTGTCCTGCACTACATCCTGGTCTCCAAGCTGGTGAAACATGGGTTTGATGGGTGGACCAGTAGATGGATAAAGAACTGGTTTGATGGCCACACCCAAAGAGTGGCTGTCAATGGGTCCATGTCCAAGTGGAGGCAGTGACAAGTGGAGTCCCTCAGGGATCAGTCCTGGGACCAGTCTTGTTCAACATCTTTGTTAGTGACATGGACAGAGGCACTGAGTGCACTCTAAGCAAGTTTGTTGACAACACCAAGCTGTGTGGTGCAGCAGACATGCTGGAGGGCAGGGATGTCATCCAGAGGGACCTGGACAGGCTGGAGAGGTGGGCACAAGCCAACCTCATGAGGTTCAACAAGACCAAGTGCAAGATTCTGCATCTGGGTTGAAGCAATCCCAAGCATAAATACAGGTTGGGCAGTGCCTGGCTGGAGAGCAGCCCTGAGGAGAGGAACTTGGGGGTGCTGATGGACGAGAAGCTCAACATGAGCCAGCAGTGTGCACTTGCAGCCCAGAAGGCCAATCAGATCCTGGGCTGCATCAGGAGAAGTGTGGCCTGCAGATCGAGGAAGGTGATTCTCTCCCTCTGCTCTGCTCTGGTAAGACCCCACCTGGAATACTGCATCCAGTTCTAGAGCCCCTGGGACAAGAGGGATGTGGACATGCTTGAGCGTGTCCAGAGAAGGGCCACGAGGATGATCAGAGGGCTGGAGCACCTCTCCTGTGAGGACAGACTGAAAGAGTTGGGGCTGTTCAGTCTGGAGAAAATAAGGTTCTGAGGTGACCTTATTGTGGCCTTCCAGTATCTGAAGAGGGCCTACAAAAAAAGTTGGGGAGGGACTTTTTAGCATATCAGGTAGTGTTAGGACTAGGGGGAATGGAGCAAAGCTGGAGGTGAAGAGATTCAGATTGCACACGAGGAGGAAGTTCATCATCATTAGAGTGGTGAGACCCTGGAATGGGTTGCCCAGGGAGGTGGTGGAAGTCCCATTCCTGGAGGTGTTTAAGGCCAGGCTGGATGAGGCTCTGGGCAGCCTGATCTAGGGTAGGGGGTCCCTGCCCATGGCAGGTGGGGGTGGAACTAGATGATCCTTGTAGTCCCTTCCAACCCTGACTGATTCTGCGATTCTGTCGTTGAAAGACAGTACCTGAAAGTACCAGAAAACCTAAGTACAGGAATACACTGTCACAACTTAAATGTCCAAGAACAGTAAGCAACCAGCAGACAGATCCTCTGCAAGCCACTTCCTTCTCTACAGGATTATCAGCAGTTAGACAGACTGGTTATGTTTCTTTGGAAACGTGGCTCTCTAGAAGCTGATCTTTTAAACAGGTTACACTACATGTTCACAGCTACTCTTAGTGGCTTCAGAATTATGAAGGAGAGATGGAGTTACACTAAACTGTGAGATGCTAGATCAGCAAGGCAATCTAGCTCAGTAAGTGAAATCTTCATCAGCAGGAAATACCTCTGATAGGGAAACTAACGGCTTTATACTCTGCATACAAACCCAAGAAAGATGCAAAATACTGCATAATTCTCACTGTGTAACATTCAGTATTACAGCTGCTGTTCCTGACCGAAGGCAGGCTCCGTTCTGTGCAGAACTCCCTCTGCAGTGCAGACAGCATGTGTGCTCCTAAGAAGCTTCAGGTCCTTGTTTTCACAGAATCACTGAGGCTGGAAAAGGCCTCCGAGATCAAGTCCAGCCTGCAACCTAATACCACAACATCAGCTAAACCATGCCACCAAATGCCATATCCAATCTTTTCTTAAAGACCTCCAGGGAAGGTGACTCCACCACCTCTCCGGGCAGCCCATTCCAGTGCCTAATCACCACTTCTATGAGGAAGTGCTTCCTAACATTCAATCTAAACCTCCCCTAGCACAGCTTTAGACCATGCCCCATTGTCCTGTCAAGTTGCCTGGGAGAAAAGCCTGACCCCCATGTGACTACAACTTCCTTTTAGGTAGTTGTAGAGAGGTTCCCTCTAAGTCCCCTCTTCTCCAAGCTAAGCAAGCCCAGCTTCCCCCACCTCAGATGACATTCCCTCCAGCCCCCTCACCAGTCTTGTTGCTCTCCTGTGGACCCACTCCATAACTCTCTTGCAGTGAGTGGCCCACAGCTGCACACAGTACTCAAAGTGAGGCCTCACCAGTGCCAGTACAGGGGCAGAATGACATCCCTACTGATGCTGGCCACACTATTCCCGATACAGGCCAAGATGCCATCGACCTTCCATACCACCTGGGCACACTGCTGGCTCATGCTCAGCCAGCTGTCACCCAGCACTCCCAGGTGCCTCTTAACTGGGCTGCTCTCCAGCCACTCATCCCTCAGTCTGTAGTGCTACATGGGGTTATTGTGGCCGAAGTGTAGGACCCTGCACGTGGTCCTGCTCCATCTCATACCACCAGCCTCAGCCCAGGCTGACTCAGCCTGTCCAGGTCCCTCTGTAGCATCTTCCTATCCTCCAGGAGATCCACACTCCCCCCCCAAACTGGTGTCACCCACAAATTTACTATTAGTAGACTTGATCCCTCACCCAGGTCATCAATAAACACGTTGAATAGAACTGGGCCCAGTACTGATCCCTGGGGCACACCACTGGACATTGGACACCAACTGGATGTGGCAGCATTCACAACCACTCTCTGTGCCCAGTCATCCAGACGTTTTCTAACCGAGCAAACGGTGCCCTTGGCCAAGCCACTGGCTGCCAGCTTTACCAGAAGGATACTGTGGGAGACTGTTTCAAAGGCTTTTCTGAAGTCTAGGTAGACCATATTCACAGCCTTCCCTCTCATCTACCAGGTGGGTCACCCAGTCATAGAATGCAATCAGATTGGTGAGGCAGGACCTCCCTTTCCTAAACCCAAGCTGGCTGGGCCTAATTCCCTGGTTTTCTTGTACATGCACATTATTTTGTGCTCTGAAAAGCTGTACTTCACCAGCCCAGCCTTGAACCAGAAATCTAGCTGCAAAAGCAGAGCATGAATTCTCCTCTCAAACAACTGAACTGGTATGTCATCTTCTGGCAGCACATACTACCTCCTCCCCCATCTGGATGTATCATGCAGAGGATAAATTACCTTTTTCACCAGTAGCTTAACTGATTCCCTTCTTTTAAACCAAATTCTCTACCACTGATAAGACTTCCTTTCTGCCTTCTTACACACCTCGCGCTGTCTCTCTTCCCTCAGCCTCATCTTTTTTTTTAAAAACAAAGATCCCTTTTGTTCTCTTGAGCATCTCTGGATCCAAATAGGGCACAGAGATGCCTTTTTTTTCCAAATGAGAAAAGTTTAGGAAGTAAACTCACAACTGCAATCATGCCCACAAGTTGGAGAGTGGAGTAAAGGAATGATTAAAATACTAGTGACCTGCCTAATGTGTTAGGAACCTTCTCTTGGCTTCATGGTATTTTTCTTTCTTTGCTCCATTATGATGAGAAATAGAACACAAGAAAAAACTTGTAGCACTAATTCCTGTTGCATTGGTGCAGGTGAATTTAAAGTATCAAGAATTAGTTACATGCATATAAAATGTGACTTACTTCCTTTTAAACTTCAAGAGCAGGCAAGCAACTGCCACCTGACATTCTGATAAAACTTTGGTGCATGTCTTGGCCTTCCTTTAGAACTGCCATGTGAGTCTGGAAATAAATTCACATTTACTTAGAAATGAACATGTGAATAGCCACCTGTTCCTCCTACTTATGACCAAGCAACACATCCTTTTTCCAATTTCAACTTGCATACCATTAAAATTTGTTTGGAGGTGTAGCCCCTCTTATAAGTATCAAGGCTGACTCAAAGACTTCTCTCCCTTAGTTGTTCCTTTGCTATCCTGCAGGAGTGCCAAGGGATGTGGAGGTTGAAAAACACTGTTGTATGTAAGGTCATTGCTCTGTAGTTTGGTAGTTTGTGTAGAAAGCAGACTCTACTACAGGGAAATTACAGCAGTGATAATAGACTACTGCAGATACTCAAGCTTCCTCTAAGCACTGTGAACTCCTGTGAAGATAGCTACTGCAGATCCTCAGTAAGGAAATTTACTGTAAATTTGGTCTAACAAGGTCCACCTCAAAGCAGGGCTCATCGATTTGGTGCTGAGTTGTACTTCTGGTCTCAGCTGAATAGAGAATATTTGGATTGTATTGCAACTGTACAATGTTTCAGATAAAATGGGTGGATGATAGCCAGGACATTCATGCTAGACACACAATTCATATAGTTTGGATTTAGATTAGTTGTTTTATGAAGGCATCTTCTAAGCATACAGAATCCAAGCTTCTGAAAATCCAAGTGTTCTGAAAAATACCTTATTGCAGATCTATAGCAGCTGCTGTGAATACCATCCACTGTCAGCAAGCTAAAAACTGCTTTGAATTTGTTTTGGGTTATTTTTTGTTGTTTTTGTTTGTTGTTTGTTACAGAAAGCAGGAGAGTCACCTCACTGAAAAAAACCTGAAGATCACAGAGTCCAACCATAACTTAACATCTCCCTTTAGACAACTGTTATACCATGCCCTTAAGCACCTCATCCAAATGTCTTTTACCTCCAGGGACAGTGACTCCACCATTTCCCTGGACAGCCTATTACAATGCCTAATCCTTTTGGTGAAGAAATTTTTCCTAATACCCAATCTAAATTCTCCCAGGTGTAACTTGAGTCCATTTCCTCTTGTCCTATCACTTGTCACCTGGGAAAAGATGCCAGCCCTCAGCTCGCTACAACCTCCTTTCAGGTAGTTATAGAGAGCAATGATATCTCCCTCAGCCTCCTCTTTTCCAGAGTGAAAACCCCCAGCTCCCTCAGCCACTCCACACAGCACTTGTGTTCCCGATCCCTCCACAGCCTTGCTGCCCTTTTCTGGACACACTCCAGCAATTCAATGTCCTTCTTGTAGTGACAGACCAAAACCTGAACACAGTATTTGAGGTACAGCCTTGCCAGCACTGAGTACAGATGCACAATCACTTCCCTGATTTGGTTTAGTTTTTTGCATCGCAAGGATACAGAACTGAAAAAAAAACATATGGAAGTGCTCTTGTGAAACACATATCCCAGAACCAGAGAGAATCCCTACACAAATGAGTATTACTTATCAGTACAGTTGCAGTGGCTTGTGATTCCTCCAAGAGCATGAACCCACGGGACATGTTGATGCTCAAAACAGAAACCCCAGCTCTGCAGTAACACTGCTCAGCCAAACACAGTGAAGGTAACAGCAGAGCCTTATTTTCAATGCACAAGAAGAGTAACAGAGCCTCTTGGCTACATTTAATTTAAACCATCAAAACTGTTTGTTGTACATGTAATGTAACAAACACACACTATATTCTGCCATCCTTTGGAGCTGACGGACTTCAGCAGATTTTGAGAAATCAGATAAGCTGCAGACAGACTCATGTTTAAGGTCTGGTATTCAGAATGTGCAGCTGTAGTTGCAGGTAACAAGCACTTTCACAGCAGAACTTCAGAAATGTGTGTCCAAGACTAAGTGGAAGAGGAGGAAAGAAATTTTGATAACTGAGATTAAAGGGGAAATGCACTGCTATGAAATATCTCTTGAGAAAGAGCTCTCAATTTTTATCCTGAAATACATACTTCTATTCCACATGTTTTAGTTAGCTTTATGACCACTTCCTTAGAAATGAAGCATCAATTGAGTTAAAAGAGTTCACATTTTCAGAACAAGCACTTACCAGGATGTATCTTAACAACTGTGCTAAACCTGGTGATTTTGCTACGAGAATACTTCTTTTTTTTTTCATCCACGTAATAAATTACTCTGTATCTTACAGCTTTCATTATTCTATTTCCCTCAAATAACTGTGGTACTCATGTTGGATTTTAACAAGTTTGCATGCTCAAATGGAATGCATCCTCCTACAGAAAAAGGAATTATCAAGTCACACACCAGCATGGAAATTGTAAACATAGTACCAAAATTGTTGTCATCCTTACAGACCACCACCCTTCGAAGTCAACAACCTCTCTGAAAACTGTTAAGGATGGAGTGCCAAATGTATGTCTTAGTCAAGCTAGTGCAGTTCTCCTGACTTCAAAAGGAATGCATCCCCCTTATGAGATTTCTGTTGTACAAAAGCTTCCTTGGAAGCTTAATAGAAATTAAACTTTGAATCTGTTCCAGATTTTCAAAAGGGACAATTTATCTTTTATCACTGGGTAGAAATGAACTTTCCAAAGTATTAATGAATTTTTGTCTCATCAACGCTTTGAAGTTTTGATACCATTCAATAAGCTTTTTTCTCCTTTCAATCTTGTCTTGTAAACTCTTTTTTTTTTCCTTCTCTAGAACAGCAGGAAGCTCTTTCCAGTTGTTAATAAAGATAAATGGAGCCCCCATGGTTTTTAGTAATTGTAATGGAGCGCTGTGGCACACTGATGAATTTCCGCAATCACCCGGTGTCATTACATCTTCTACAACAGGCAGGGATCCATAAGAACAAGCTTCATAAATTCTATAGCATTCTGTATTTATTCCCACTGGGCACAATGTCAAATCGCTCTGCAGCAAGGCATCTTGGTAGCTTTTGAAACTTTCATTCGTTTCTTGAGGCTGCCACCTAGGAAAGTAAAGGAGTTGAAAATGAACATTTTTCCCACAGGCAGTACAATGGAAAAAAGAACAAACAAAAACAAAACAGAAAAGATCTGATTTTGGTTATTTATAAAACTGAAAATGCTGCCAGCCTGAGAATTTTATACTACAATCAATAGGCTTTTATTTTTAGTCACAACTATTCTTAAAGGGTCTTCTAAAGATTTATTGAAAATGCCACTGTTTAAAAATAGATTGCAACATTTTTTAGATAAAGTTATTTTAGTGAATTATTAATATTGAGAAGTGCTAAGAGGCAAACTGGAACATCACTTTAAATCTCCTGCATGACTTGGATGATTTATATGTCAATTTACTTCACAGAACAGATCACAGATAGATGCAAAGGGAGAAACTACGGATTTAAAATTTTTTTTTCCCCTCAAATACTTCAAATTAGTAGAGGTTTGCTCTTCAAAAGTCAGGATGTAAAGCAATCCGTTAAGCTGGATCCATCTACCTCAAGTGCCTCAAAACATCCATGAAATAAGAGTATATGTCACAGATACAATCCATCTCCTGAGATTCTTCACTCAGGTAGCTTAAATCCAGTCTCTTAAATGGAACATGATATACAACTGTCTGTTTCTTCTACTTGGACGTTAATATGCACAAGGTGCAAGACATGTATTTTTTTCTCCTACCATGATCAAATATACATTAAAAGGACATACAGTCTGTATGTTGTGTGTGTATATATATATATGAGAGATTTTTCTATGGATTAAAAAGTATTCTTTATGTAAAACATAACAACAGAAAGGCCACTACATTATGAAGACCTACACAAAGAATCTCAGCAATGCTTTCTGTTTTAATCACAACTGGTTATCTTTATTTATCTTATTTTCTAACACTCAAGAACAGATTGGTAATAATGAACCAGACAAAAGAAGTGTGAATCAAAATCTTACTGTTCTCTGGCTGCAATCCAGCAAAGTTTGTTAAATCCATCATGCTTCAGAATTTCCATTAGAGTTTCCCTAGAAGAGTTCACATAGACTGTTCCCAAGAAATTACACAGATAGGGTCTTGGATCACGCAGCACTGACCAGCTGGGTTCTACAACTGGAAAATTTCTGTAGCTGTAAAAATAATGTATACATTAGCCTATATGTTTTATGTTAAAGAGAAAAAACCAACATTTTGCATCATTTGATCTTTACTGCAGCAGATTAAAACCACTTATTTGTGCCAAATCCACACCTACAAACACAGGAAGACCCACAAGAAAAGCAGTACAAGTTCTGTCCTAAAAGTTGGTCTTTAGGTGTGATGGTTTGGGAGTTCCCCTCTGCCCCCCCCCTTTTAAAATCACCCTGACTAGATTCAGCCAGCTGGAAGTTAAGGAATGAAGCTATATTTAGAGCTTAGTACAATATACTAGCAGATACACACACTATATACACGAATATTTACAGAAACAAATATACAAGTTAAAAAGGTAATACAGAACAACAACACCCCTCCCAGAAATCAGAGTCCCCAGGAGGGGCTCCCAACCACCCTTCCACCTTCTCCTCACTCCTATACCTTACCCCAGGGTCTGGCTTACACACAAGGTGAGTTTGGAGGATCAGCAAGGGGGAGGGGTTAGAACGAGAATGGTTAGTTAGGTCAGCAGAGAGGCCAGCTAACAAAAAGCTAGAGAGAGACTGAGACTCTCTGAATGTCTTATCTATGTTTGTGTTCTTGTTCTTATACTTCTCAGCAAGCCTATGAGTGAAGTAGACATCACCACTGTTTTCTTTTCACAGCCTATAATCTAATTCTTTTCATTAAAACATTCCGATTAGCCTCAAACCAGCACATTAGGCTGGAACAATCCTTGCTATCAATACAGACTACAGGATGAGGTGATAGAAAGCAGCCCTGTGGGAAAGACTTGGGGTGCTGGTGGACGAAAAGCTGGACATGAGCAGACAATGTGAGCTTGCAGCCCAGAAGGCCAATGGCATCCTGGGCTGCATCAAAAGTTGTGTGGCCAGCAGGTCCAGAGAGGTGATTCTGCTACTTTACTCTGCACCTGGAGTACTGTATCCGGCTCTTGAACACTCAATATAGGAAGGACATACACCTGACGGAGTGGGTCCAGAGGAGGGCAATGAAAATGATCAGGGGGTTGGAGCACCTCTGCTACAAAGACAGGCTGAGGGATCTGGGGTTGTTCAGCCTGGAGAAGAGGAGGCTCCAAGGAGACCTAATGGCAACCTTCCAATATCTCAAGGGGGCCTACAAGAAGGCTGGAGAGAGACTGTTTACAAAGGCCTGTGGTGATAGGATTGAGGGGCAATGGCTCCAAACTAGAGAAGAGCAGATTTAGATTGGATGTTAGGAACAGACACTTTACTGTGAGGGTGATGGAACACTGGAACAGGTTGCCCAGGGACATGGTTGTAGGTTCCATCCCTGGAGATACTTAAGGTGAGGCTTGACAGGGCTCTGGGCAGCCTGATCTAGTTGAGGATATCCCTGCTGCCTGCAGAGGCTGGACTAGATGACCTTTGGAGGTCCCTTCCAGTCTGGACCATTCTGTGATTCTTCATTCCACTTGCCGCCACCACACTCTGCAGAGATGTTCCAGAATAGTGTTGTCTTCTCCAAAGATAGTATGTGTGTACGTTAAAGTATGTCCCGACAAATGTGTTTTTAAAAAGGCAGCTGGCTGGACACAACTGCTAGTTTTCACCAAACTGGTCAGGTTAATGGTTAACTATGGAGTTTAAGTCTCAGATTACCTTAATCTCAAGCAATTCTTATCACCTGAAAATACTACTAGTAATCTATCAGAGGGAAAACTCACTGTGATCTGGGTGGATGTCGTGAATCTCACCTTTCGGCTACTAAACAGCTGGTTATACAAGCTAATTAACTTGTCTCAGAAAAATCCAATGCAAAGTCCCTGAATCCAGGTAAACTCTATGCCATCCTTTTAGAGCTGTTTTCACTACATTAGGTATTTTCTTCATTTTGACTGATTGCTCAAATCTTATTATCACTTACTGTGGTCAGCATGACAGGCAGTGAAACACTGTTTCAGCTGAAGGGCTGGCACTAACTTTCTCATTACATAAAGCTGATTTTTTTCTGGAAACAGACAAAGTTAAAAAGTTTCTTTTTCTTTGCATTCAGAAATCAAGACAGATATTCCTTTCTATGTTCTTATATTTGATACATCATTGTTCTACTTCCCTGATATTTATTTTTTTATCAGCTATACCCTGATCACAACTCTTTCCTGGTTTTGAAGGTAGTCTCCGCGGTCATTTCTTCACAGCCATTAATGGTTTTGAAGATGTATTCGACTTCTTCACCCACTCAGATCCAGATGGTCCTTGCCTCATTTTCCTCCTGATGAATGCTACATTCACTCACTTTCATAAAAACATTTCTTATTCATACCAAGTATTTTTGCAGGTTTCTCCATTTTTGTTTTCTCTCTTCACTTGGAAAATCTGATACACTGTCATACATTTAACCACCATTTTTACAAACGCTGGTGTACAAGGACTGCAAAGTCCCATTCTGACACCAGATCTATCTTTCTTCATTCACCTTTGCATCCCAGTTTATTGTTACAACTGACACTGCTTTTTTTTCATGTCCCACTCATTTATACAGCTTCTTTTTGCTCAGGAACTTCCAATGGCATGAGTCTTCAACACTATCAATAATTAAAATTTAGTGTATTCTACTGACATTAAACAAGTTCAAGCTATGTATAAAAATTAAATGTAGTTTGTCAACTAGCTCCAATACAGGATACTGAATCCAAGTTGAGCACAAGCTATGAAAATAATCCTGTATTCTTTTAATCTTACATAAGCAGATAAACCACTATTAACTGTTAGTGGAGAGTAGAAATGTATCTAACTGAACTAAACCTTTACCTACTCTACATAAATAGTAATAAATGTAATGAAAATGTTTCTGTGATTAAGCAGTTAAGCAATCTTATGTTACTGTGACACTGGAGTATACTAATTCCAAATGGAAGGCATACAATTTCCTTCCGAGAGCCACAGCAGAGGTTTAACCAGTGCTACCCCTTTTCTTTCCTAAACAAGCAGTAGTTGGAACTTAACATATTCTTTAAATTCCCATGTCATTGGTACATGTTATATAAGCAGTTATGATAAATCTCAAGAACAAATTTACTGAAAGAAAAATAAATGTAAAACCCTACTAGGCACTGGTTTTCCTTTTTTAAAAACTCCTTAAATGCTACCATTCTTTTCTTGTCACTTTCACTGCTAAATGCAATTCCCAAAGTTTCCAATGCTTAAGCCAGAAAATCAATAATAGGATCATGTTCTACAATTTACTTACTATAACTGTTCTGGGTATCAGCAGTAACATTCAGATGTACTTTCCATACATCATGCATAACAATTAAGTTTCAATTGAAATTTGTCTCTATAGCACTTACGTAGCTACTCCTAAAGGCCACTGGAAAATATCTTCTTCATTTACCAATGTATAGTCATAGGTAACAAAGAGTAGATTTACAAATCCTCCGTTTCTTTTCAGGTATGGTTGAATCCATTCATTGCTGCATTGCTCATTTCCAAGCATCACAACCGCTACACGCCGTATTTTGCGCGTCTGAATTAACGTCTGTGCGTAATGCAACCACTGGGTGGCGTAAGCGATCTTCGCTGCTTCTCTTCCATTCAGAACCAGCACCACGTTTTCAGCTTCAACTGAGAAGTAGCCAGGAACCACAGCTGGACCAGTGATGAAGCTGGGAAAATCAAAACACAAACACTAAATATGCTTAAGAAATTATTGACTTCAATCCTCTAAAATACCTTAATAATCAGTCAGTATTCCTTATAGAATCATAGAATGGTAAGGCTGGAAGGAACCTCGAGGATCATCTAGTTCCAACTCCCTGCCATAGGCAGGGACACCTCCCACTAGTACAACAGGTTACTCAAGGCCTCGTCCAACCTGGCCTTGAACACCTCCAGGGAGGGAGCAGCCACAACCTCCCTGGGCAACCTGTGCCAGTGTCTCACCACCCTCACTGGAAAGAACTTCCTCCTAACATCCAGTCTAAATCTTCCTTCTGCCAGTTTAAACCCATTGCCTGTCATTGCAAGACCTTGTAAATAGTCCCTTCCCAGCCTTGCTGTAGGCCCCCTTCAGTACTGGAAGGCTACTATAAGGTCTCCTTGAAGCCTTCTCTTCTCCAGGCTGAAGAGTCCCAACTCTCTCAGCCTGTGTATTCTCTATCATAAATATAAAAAATGGGCTTATTCAAGTGATATTTTGGCATTTCTCTTCAGATTTGATATTCTTTAAGATTCATGAGAATTCTATTTTAACAACTGTTAAAACTTACTAAAAAAACCATACGTGCAGCACAACATATTCTCCAAATCTGTCATATCAGCTAGCTCCCCCTAGCCTTGTCTGGTACTCAAATGAAGATCATTTACCTCAGCCACGCGATAAAAAAGTCAGCAAGTCTAGAAACCTTACAACCAGCAAGCAGGAAAAATCGTGTTCTAATTCCTGCTCATTAAAAACATACAAATGCTCAAAAAAACATACAACAAAAAACATTTCCAACTTGAAAAAAGCGGAACTCCAGCTTCTGAATTTCAGAATCCTGTACCAGGTTAGGATGGATCCCTCCCCTGGTAGAACAAACTCACCACAACATGGATTGTTTTGTTTTGTTTTTCTTGTGAAGTCAGGAAAAAAAAAAGTATTTCTTATAGCTTAAACTAAATATAACAGCATAGTAAAACATGCAATTACTACAAGAATATAATAACCTGAGGGAAGATGGGGAAGGGGTCAAGTGGTGGCGAAAGCAGCAAAAGCAGCAGCAGCAGCCAAAACAGCAGCAGAGGAAGACAGCAGCAGGCGCAGGCGAAGCAGCTGAAGCAGCAAGGGGAAAGTACAAGCTGTGCTTCCAGACATAAAGCTTTTGATGCTCCAATGATATTATATTAACTTATCCATTGTTGCCATTATATGGCCTATCCCCAGAATGTTTGCCTTGGAGCTTCCACCTCCAAGTTTCCCTGTTTTGAATTTTTTTTTTTTTTTCCTAATGTCCGAGGTAGGAATCTAACCCAAACAGCCACAAATCCTCATCATTAAAAGAGCAGTTATGTTTGCATATCTTCTATACTTTCCACAAGTTCTTACCAGACTGTCAAATTTTAACTTCTATTATCACAGAATCACAGAATGTTAGGAGCTGAAAGGGACCTCCAAAGAACATCTAGTTCAAAGCCCCTGCCAGAGCAGGATCACCTAGAGCAGATCACACGCCAACACATCCATGTGTCTTGCACATCTCCAGAGAGGAAGGCTCACAACCTCCCTGGGCAGCTGTTCCAGTGTTCTGTCACCTTCACAGTGAAACATTTTTCCTCGTGTTTCCATGGAACTTCCTATGCCTCAACTTCCACCCACTGCCCCTTGTCCTGTCACTGGGCATCACCAAGCAGAGCCTGGCTCCATCCTCTTGGCACTCACCCTTTACATATTTATAAACATTCATGAGGTCGTCTCTTAGACTCCTCTTCAAGCTAAAGAGACGCAGTACCAAACTTAAGTTTTGCATTTTTATAGGACCTATTATCCAAGATGAAGTTGAAACAAAGACTCTGCTATCCATCATTCCTCTAAACACAGTAAGATATTTAAACTCTAGTACAGAAGTCTTTCCTTGAGAGATGCATACCTTAAGGAACAATGTGAGATTACTATTCATCTGAAACAGACACACCAGATAGAAAATAACCATAATCAGTCAAATGACAGACTCATTAAGTGCAGCAAATTATTTTCACATTATAAATATGAAAAGTAAAGGCTTGAAAGAAGCTTGCAGGTCCACACTAAGAAGACAATCTAACTCACAGAATATCATTGATTTCTATAGTTTCTGAGATTTTAACTCCAGAAATAGAAAGCCTTTTCCTACCCACACTACAGACCCTGTTCAAAGAAAGTATTGCATCCTTTCTCCAAATTTGTGAATGGAAAGCTCTACTGCTCTCTCAAGGAGAATGCCAAGATGCTACTTCATCCTTCACAGCTGATTAAATGATCTTGCAGGCTCAGGTGATATCTGCAGACAAAAAATACAGCTATCTTTTTTTTAAAGAGTATGTCATCTCACCTATTTCTGTAGACATAAGACAAGCTCTTTTAATAATTGTTATGTTTCAGTCTACATGTCTGTCCAGAAAACATCTTTTAATCACTTATAAATGTGATGTAGGCATTAATGCAATGATTCTATGGCCTGTATCACATACACAGCCAGATACATTGATAAACAATTCAAAGTGCTAACATACATGTGATCACTTAGATGCTTTTGATTCACAATCATTTATTCAAACATTATCTCCAACTCTCTACTAGAACCCCATCTTATTGTACAAGTTAAAAATGCCTTTCTGAAGCAACATATTTCTCAGAAGGTAAACTCACTGAAATCTTTCACTTATGCTTTAACAGAAAACTTTCAAAATAAATGGGTTCTGGTCTAAGTGACTAAATGTTTTAGAAGAGTTACCACTGCAGACTGGTAAACTGCTCAAATAGATGAAAAACCCTTCAGTTTTCACTGTATCTTTACAGAAAACCTTACAAATGGTATTAAATAGGACTTGAGAGAGAAGTTCTGTATCATTCACTAAATTAAAAATGGCATTAAATAGCACTTTAGAGAGCGGTTCTATATCACTAAATGAAATGTTTGATGATAGGCTGAAAACATGCACAATCACAGCTAAAAATCCATTTTAAAACCACACAGCACTTCACATGTAATCTTCCTTTACATATAAAGCTTTGCAAATTAAGTATTTAGTCAGATGTCAGGTCTCACAGACTGGTTTTGTTATAAACAGAAATAAACTATGGGTTCCAGACAAGCTTATTTATGATGAATGAATGAGTGAAGTCTCTTTTCCTGACTACAACAGGAACCAAATAGCAAGACACATCTGACAAAATAATGCACCTGTGCATCTGATCATGTTCTTTAATTTTCCAGCGCATTATTTCTTAAAGGTAACACAAAACAACATCATGGAGTTACTACCTGAAGTATGTTCTTCCTGCCTTTTGGCTTCCTTCTCTCCACTGTGCAGTCACATCAGCTGGCTCAAGGTGCCCTTCAAAGATATGCTGCCAAAGATAAAGACCTACATAGATGAAGATATGATGGGAGAATTTGAATACACAGATCTTGCCAACATTACACCCCTAGCAAATAAAAAGTATTTCTGGGAAATCAAAAAGCATAATGACCTAAGAATTTGGGAAAGAACTGTCAGAGTTTCTTACACAGTATAGATGTCGCTTCTCAAATTCCATACAATTTGGAATTAGTCAAGACGATTTTTTCATACATCAATGCATCCAAAAAGATTCTTGGGTTGTCAAAGTATCAGTAGATGGAAGTTACACCACAGTAACACTTATGTTAGCATCTCATTCTGGTTCACATCCCACTTAAAAATAAGCAAGTATTAATCAGCATTTTAAGCACACTTCTCTTAAGCTTTTACTAAAACATCTAAAATTTCTGTGATGGAATGCAGCACCATGTAACATGCCAATGTGTTCTACAATGCTACATTAAGGCTGAAGATGGAAACTTTACATTAAACAAACCAACCAACCAACCAAAACCCCAAACAACCCAAACAACCAAAAAAACCAAAACAAAACCCCAAACCCAAACCAAAAACCCAAACAAATGATGATATATCTCCAACATATCATTGTTAATGAGCTGGAAAAGCCCTTGGCCCCTCCATTTATGTATAGAGGAACTCAGTGTCTTCTACAACAGAAGATCTTCCAAATTAATCAGCGGTGGTAATTCTGCAGTATAGAAAACACTTTATTTCTCACTGTAAAATACTTAATTTCACAAAATGTAAACATGACAGAAATAAACATTCTGGTTTAGCCAAATAAGAAGTCTTGTGTTGTATTATAAGGTAGATTCAAAAAAGTAACTGTGCTTTTCTGCCATTTGAGTTGTTTTCTCTGAATGTGAAAAACAGCCTTGAAAAGAACTGACACAAAGAAATTAAGAGTATCAGGTTGCTATTAATATAAATTGGAGTGAGAGCTACCACTTCCTTAATGCTCTTCATGTGCAGATACCCATGTATTTCTTCATGAAGTACATAGTTTTGAATTAGAGAAGTGTAATATCAGAAAGGTTATGTTATTAACAGCAATTGATTAAATCTGCTTACCAATTGCTGCTTTGCCCCAAATCTGTACTCTAAGACTGGTTTGTTCTAGGTGAGATCTTGCATTTTTTATCATCTTAAGACTAGCTTCGTATCTCTGCTGAGAAGCAACCAGTTCATTTTTCTCGTCCCCTTCCCACGGATTCCATTCTTCATTTCCCAAGGCAACATTATCTGAGAAACCGAAAGGGTTAGCTTATAAAAAAAGAGCAGATTTACAAGATCGTAAAACCGACGACATCTTCTGGAATCCTTTACTTCAAGCAGCAATTTCAACTCTCCCGCCCCACGTCCGGCACACCGACCGCCGGCCCTCCCGCAGGCCGGTGCCGCACGGACAAATGGCCGCCGCTAGAGAAGGCCTGGGGCCCGACTCTGCTCTCCCTCAGCGGCTTCTGGGCCCCGCCCGCCGCAGTGCTACCGAGCAGAGACGCTGGGAGACGACGTGCTCCCCTCGGCCTAGCCCGGGCTTTCCAGGCAGGGGACGAAAACGGGGGAAAGTGGCGCCGCTCATACGCGCCGCGGCACCAAGGCCTCTCTGGAGCAAGCAGCTGACGAACCGCGTCGGCCGCACACCAAACCCGCCGCTGGTCGCAGCCAGGCCAACCCGCCCGCAGCAGGGCAGCTCGGAGCTGCTCTGCCGCTGCTGCTCTTACCTCGCGGCCCGCGCCGGTCTCGGTGCGACGGGCGAGGTGCGGACGGGCGGCGGGGCCGGAGGAAGACGGTGTAGGCCGCATAGAGGGAGAAGAGACCGTAAGCGACAATCAAGGCGGAGCACAGCCGCTTGCGAGCACCCCGCATCCCGCCCGAAGCGGGCGGAGGCCTCGGCGGGGGGTGCTGCGAGGCGGTGGCGGCGAGAGCCGCGCCCGCTAGGGCGGGAGGAGCCTCATCCCGTGGCACTGGGCTGCAGCCCTTGCTGAGGAGGCATGGAGATCTCCGCACCTGTTGTAACCCAGCAGCCCGCCCTCAGTCGTTGCAGGCTCAGGTACCCGGTGGAGTGTACATAGACACTTGTCTGGTAGCGGTTCGGCGCATGGAGCTGAGTACTCGCGGCCTCATCCTGCCCCGGTGATGCTGACGCGGGGTGCACAGGCAGTGCCGGGGCCTCCCAGGGAGCCGTGGTGTCCTTTCTGGTGGTCTTCCAGAGACTTTCCAAAATACAGGATCGACGCATACGGAAGATGGTTTCAGGAACGCCATGCGACCGCCTCCACTAGATTGTTTTTAAACACCATGATCCTAACGGTAGCCGGAAGCACAACGACCTACAATGTTCCGGAAGCTGAGAGAGCCTAGAACACATCAGATTATAATGCAGCACAGAACCCTGCAGCTTGCTCTGGTTTTTTAAATAATTGTTTTCCCTACCTTTATAAATTTTGCACCACTCCTGAATTTATTTGATGGACCTAGCTGCTTTAGCAGACCTGAAATAGGTTTGCAGTAAATCCACTGGAGCTCCTAAATTTAATTAAGTTACTTATAAGCTCAAAACTAGAAATCTAGCCTGATGACCCACAATGGCAGCTACAAATCTTTTATTTTGACATCCCTTTTTGATTGTCTACATTAGCCTGACTCATCAATTTCTTCCAGCCCAGATCTTCATAGAATCAACCAGGTTGGAAGAGACCTCCAAGATCATCCAGTCCAACCTATCACCCAGCCTATCCAATCAACAAGCAACAATCTTATTCCTAAATGTAACCTTGAGTTCATACAAACATAGAATATTGTTAACTGGAAGAGTTAGAAAGAACCTTTAAAAATCTAATCCAAACCACCAGCCACAGTTAGGGACATCTTGCACTAGATCAGATAGCTCAAAGATCCATCCAACCTGACTGTGAACACTTCAAATGATGGGGCATCCCCAACTTCTCTGGGCAATCTGTTCCAGAATAAAATACAGCAAAAAAAGTCTTTTTCTCCATCCTTCCTGTAAGACTCCTTTCTATACTGAAATCTTACCCATTAAAAATCTACATATAATGCAGATGCCTTTTGTCAATACCAATGGCTGCAGGATTACAGCCTGTTACGTTTCTTCCTGCTAGGCATAATGGCCACTTTGCTTTCATTATAGTGATTTATAGTCTTCTGGGAAAAATGCATGAGATAAACACTTCTAAGACTAAGCTTCTCTCTTCCCTTTCTAATTTAGTGCTTCTGTCAGAATGTGCAGTGAAATGATAGAAATTTTGGGAAGATCAGGTACATGAATGACATCTATAGTCACTGATGTTAAAGTAAACTTTTCAGCTTTATCTGCAGTCTGTTTTCTAGACTGCATCAGTAAGTAAGTCCATGTGCAGAGCTGTAAAAAGACTTCAAAACATGAATTTGACCTCATGAATGTTTATAAATATGTAAAGGGTGAGTGCCAAGAGGATGGAGACAGGCTCTGCTAGGTGATGTTCAATGACAGAACAAGGGGCAATGAGTGGAAATTGAGCCATAGGAAGTTCCATGGAAACATGAGGAAAATATTTTTCAGTACGACAGGCTGCCCAGGGGGTTGTGGAGTCTCCCTCTCTGGAGATACTTAAAATCCGTCTGGATGTGTTGCTGTGTGATCTGCTCTAGGTGATCCTACTCTGACAGAGGGTTTGGACTGGATGATCTTTGGAGGTCCCTTCCAGCCCCTAACATTCTGTAATTCCATGATAATATGACAATGAAATTATGATAAACATAGAACTAAAAGGAAAGAAGATAATAGAAACAAACTAAGAGGGGCAAAGAAGAAAGTAAAATGTTAAATCACTTGGGAACATGGCAGCTTCACTGCTTTGAATGATAAAGCTCTCTCTTCTCACATAGATGTAGTTCTTATAAAAATGACAGAAGAAGCTTGAAAAATGATTCATCTAAGAGTCTGGGTTATAGGCTGTTTCACAGGGTTATTTTAAAAGTCTGCATTTGAATGTGTACATTTCAATATAAAATGCAGAAAGCAAATGTCATTTAAAACAGTAGTGATCGTTGCTCAGTGTGACTTTCACAAGAGTGATGATACTGTTGTCTTGCAACAGAGGTGAATGGCTTTACCAACTGAAGTAAGGCAACACCAACCAAAGTCTTAGAACAACTGTAGTAGAAGGCAACATCTGATCATTTGGGAAGAAATTCCAATGCAGAAGTGAAAACATGTGTGAGAAGGAAAGCACATACTCCCTGAGCATAATATCTGACATTTTATATCCATATTAATTAATCGTAAGTTTTGCGAGTTCCATAGCTGAAACAGGATGGAGAAAGATAAAGCAAAAAAAGCATATTCATTTTATAAAAAGAACTTTGGCTTCTGTTCAAAATATCCAGTCAGTTCAGGACAGACTCAGGTAAATGGTTTTGCTATAATGCAAATTCCAATCACATAGAAATTTGTGGTGTTTAAGAGTGTATTTAGTGTAAAGAATGTACTAAGGGGAGGTGGGAAGATGGCCAACCGAATGTCCACACGAGTTAAGATCTTAGAGTAGCACATTTGTCTAGGGACTGTAAAGGTGAAACTCGTGGGAACTTAAAAATGGGAAGTAGCTGCCTTAACTATGGAAATCCCTGAACTCATGTGAAACCATGCAGCAGGTACCAAACTGAGGAAATGCCTGTACTTTATACATGATGGTTTGAGGGAGGGGGCTACTAAGCCCCTCCAAGTACTACTTCCTATTACTCTGTAACAAATTTAAAATACATTGTAGATTACCTAAGTGGTATATCACAAGAAGGGAAGAGAGATCAAAAACTTCACTCGTGTTAAACCTCTGTGTAAACAAGGTAATTCTATCTCCTAGATGCTACTAAGCAGCAGATATTTCTTACTTACAATGTAGAAGGTGGTGAAAAACCCAGCAGCCGCAGCTAATGAGACTTGGAAAAATCTGGTATATCAGGAAACAGATTGTTTCCTAGGTCTCGGAAAGCTTGCTGTGTGATTTTGCGGCAAATTACCTCGTCTCATGGTGCTCTAACTGACTCCTTGTGAAATGTTTGTAGCTGAACTGAGAATGTTATGAAACCTAGTTGATATAAAATAGCTGAAGTTTCCTTGAATGACAGGTACTCAATAAAGACAGGAAGACTTGTAGACTTGTGACAAAAAAAGAATCTACTAGATTCTTCTGTAGGTAAATATTACAGGAAAACATTCTCCAGTTAAACACAGCAAGTTCTTTATGCTGTAAGGGAGATACAGAGGAAAGATGTATCATCAGGTTCAGTAACTGTCTTTAGAGGCAGAAAAAAAGAACAAAGTGTCAAGTACATTAAGTAAAATGCTTATTCTGTTCAACAGTTTATTATAAGAAATGAAAATTAACTTGCAGTTTCAAAACTAAGATTATAAGTGTAGCTGAAAGACTAAGACACAATATATTCTGCTGTGCATCAGGTAATTTGAGGAAGTGGCTCTAAACCCAAGATTTTTTTTTTCTCTGTGAAAAGTATTTTTTTCTGTACATATGTGGTGGTTTTAGAGTTAACACTCCAGATTCATTCAAAATTTTAAATATAGAATTGTATTGGATACAGAAGAACTGTAACAGGGAAGTCTATATCATCCCATTCGTTTGCTGTTCAGTATTGAAGTCTGCTGCATAAACAATTTCTTTCCCTTTGCCTCTCTGCCTCCTGCTTCTTACTTTTGATCTTCACTTCTCTGCTCTGACTTCTGCACTAACCTTGGCTGACTAGATAACAGTTAGGGCCTTTCTGGTCTTCTCTCTGGATGGCGTGGGAGGGAGAAGGTGTTGGTGATTGTCCCCTTCTGAGCTTTGTCCAGGGGGCATTTCTGTGTTATTTTTCAATTGTAAATAATTGTAAATACATGTAAATATATTTTGTACATATACATTGTATTATATTCATTTAGATCTTAAGATTGTTGTAAATATATAACTTCACAAGCTTCCAAGCCTTTGACCTAGTCTGGTGGTTTTATTTGGGGGAAACTTTTAATCCACCACAACAGATTCTCATTAAAGTGATACTTTATGGTACTTATTGTTACTACCCATGACTGCCTGCAAGAAATTATTCTTTGGTCTCTGATACAACTTTCAGCCAAACCTGTTGTTAAATGTTATGACATTATTTGACTTATTCTCTGCTTATTGACTGTTGGATTACGACTGGCTGACAAATGCCATTGGGGAGTTCTGAAAAACTATTGACCAACATGTGGCATGCACAGAGCTAAGGAAGGCTTTAAAGCACAGCTAGGAATGAAAGAAAGCATCGGGTATCTAGCCAGAACATGGAATGAAGACAGTTAGTGCCAGAATCCTTGCAGAAAGATTTTGAGGGGTTTCTACTGCCACCTGCAGAACGTAGTAGGTTACACTTTTTCCTTCTACAAATCCCTTGAGTCCTACTAGGCTGCACCTTACTAGGCTGAAAAGTCTGCAGGGGGCAATTAAGACATGAAGAGCACAGCTGGACTTTTGCAGAGGTTCTCCTCTGCAGAAGTCTTTAGACAAGGAAGGAAACACCCTCTGGTGGTTGTTACTGCACATTTAATAGAAATACTTCATTCTGCTGGCTCTGGTTTGTATGAGTACACCCTGACATCATCCTTCAGGCTGAGTCAGGCTCAGGTCAGCTTCACTTTTGCTTGAAACTAATTACAATGGTTGAACTGTCATCTAAATGGGGCGATTGCCTGAGACAGAGAAGTGATGGTAAGGAACTACTGATGGTCGTGAAAAATTAAAGACAGGGACCTTTTTTTGGTGAGAGGGTGTCCACCAGCTTCTTTAAAAAAACCAGCCTTTTGTTGAGAAACTAATGCACTGCAAGAGCATCCAAATAAGGTGTTTGGTTTTTTTCCAAGCCTAACAAAATGACTAAACTGTCACATTTAGTTTCTCTCATATACAAAACATACCTGTCTGAAGAGGGTTTTAGATATTAAAAGGTTCTTCTCCTGTGCAGCTTGTATTACATGTAAAGTATCTCCAGGCTGTTGTCTGTAGAGAGATTCAATTCAATTCAATTAAATACAATTCAATTCAATTCATTTCAAATTCTATCCTATCCTGTCCCATTCCATTTCATTAAAGCATAAACCAATTCACAACACTGTGGCTCCTCCTGTAACACAGAAGGTACTTAGAGCTGCTGTTTCCTGGGCTATTTCAAGTCTTACACATTTTTTGGTACCTGTGTAAGGCCTAGGTTAGACCTTTCCAACAACTCAAATGGCTACCTTCACACCTACCTTCAACCACACTCCTCCTTGTTCCCATAACTGTCATTTATCCAGTAGTTCATTAAGTTTACATATAATAAAGGAAGGTAGCAAAGTCAGTTCCCCACTCCTTTAAGATTTCTGTGGATGCTCCCACCCAAACAGAAGTTTTATGGTACTTTTGCTCTTGCACTAATTTGATTACATCCTCTTAAAAAATTGTTGCTTTCACAATATTTTATAATGTTAAGTACAATGTAAGACACATAAATGTTATATATATATGTGTGTGTGTGTGTACACATATGTTTATGTGTATACAACTGTGGCTTTGTGTTAAGATGGGATTATAATCACTTATCCCCCCAGTCTTGCTTTGAGTAGCATAAAGGCATGTATTTGTATATCACATTCATCTAACAGGTTCCAACAAAAAGAATTGATTCTTATAGGAAGAGCTGTATTTTAAAATGCAACTCTATTAGTATGTCACACTGTGGCGTGAGTCACTGTGAGTTTCTGTGTCGCATGGCTTATGAGAGAAAGAAGAGATCATTTAGAGTGTTAACTGAGGTTGTTTTAGTACCATTAAAAATTATTTGAAACTGCTATTTATTTAAAAATTCATTTCTAGAAGACAAGCAATGTAATTTCTCATGGAGGAATTCTAGACCTGTGGTTTGTGGTTCTCTCTGGCACATGAACGGTTGTGCTTCTGGCACCTGATCACACTTTCTTCTCTGATATTCATGTATGGGCCTCATATAGCAGTTAACACAAGTGGTAAGGGAAGGAATGTAGAGCAGTTGGCAAACAGCAGCAGTGTATGACCTGTGTGAACAATTCAGATGAGTTGCAGGTTATTCACTACCTGTGTCCAGGGGCTTATCAGGAGACAGGGAAGGTCTGTGTGAAAGTTGTTCTGGCTCAAAAGCCTGTAGGTTTGGGCATCATGGATGTGTAGTTTTGATTTGGAGAGTTCAGTTAGCTGTAAATGGAGAAATGCTTCACAAAGTTGACTGATTTGTGAAATTGCATCCATATCTAGCTTGGAACTTGGTCAAAGTTTCTGGATTTTTCACCAAATACTTTGGCTGATGACTTTAGTACTGAAGAAATTAGCCTATTCTTATGGCCAAGTTCTTCTTAAAAAAACAAACAAAAAAAGCCAGTTAAAATCTATTTAGAGGAATTAATTTCTTAGAAACTGGAGGAAGGCTCAAATGGTAAGCAATGGAGTTTGGTGTTCAGGAAAGCAGACTTCTGCTTGTATCTGTATAACTGTATATATATATCTGTATGTATATATATATATCTGTATGTATAACTGTAGCACGCAGAATCAGCAGGGAAGCTGCTACAATGCAGGAAAAGCCTCACTATTGCAGGGTAATTCTTCAGGAAACCAAAATAAGCTTTGGGAAACAATGTGTCTTCTTGTGCAGGAAGACTGTGAAATTCAGCAGAGGGCCTTCATGCCTAAAAAGCAGATACACGTGAACTAAAAATCAAAACAGGTGCATTCAAGAAGTAGTAATTTTTTGCCTAGCTAGTGCCTGGTAATGAGAAAATTACATGTGGAGCCACGCCAAGGACTGTACCATTTGGTTTCTTTATTAATGACTTGAATGATGAGACAGCAAATTTGCAGATGCTACTAATCTGGGCAGAGGGGTGGGTGGCATGCTGAACTTTCAGTCTGGAGACATCTTGAGAAGATTGTGAACTGGGACAACAGAAATCTTGTGAAGCTTAATAAAAAGAAGTGCAACATTTCACACCAGGGATTGAGGAGCCCTGTGAGTCAAGACAGGGTAGGGGCCAGGAACACTAGATTGGAACCTAGCAACCTAAGTGTTGCAATAGATGCCAAATCGACTGTCAGTCAACTGTATGATTTCCTCCATACTGGACAGAACCAGGGGAAGTGTGACCAGCAAATCCAGGGTTGTCATACATCTTCTTGGCGCTGATGAAGCCACAGCTGTACCTGCTCTTGAGACCCTGAGCTCATGAAGGATGCTGAGAAGCTGGAGGGTCTAGTGGAGGGCTATGGAGAGGACAGTATATGAGCCAATAAAAAAATTAGGAGAGGTTAGGGAGATGAAATTGTCTAGTTCGGCAAAGGATGATAAAGGGAAATTTAATAGCAGCCTACAACAACTTGAAAGGCAGTTACAAAGATGATGGAGCCAGACAGAATGTTCTTGGTACTTGCACATTACTCAGAGAAGGTGAGAGAGCCAAACACTGCAGCACAGGATGTCCAAGCAGACATTAAGATAAACAATTTAATTAGCAGGGTAGTGCAGTCCTCATCCTTGGGAGTTTTCAGGACTCAACCAAGTGAAGTCCTGGCTGATATTTTCTTGGTAATAGTTATGCTCTAAGTTGGAGACAGGACTAGAGAACTCCACAGGTACTTTTCTACTAAGGTTTCTGATTCTTCCCACCAGTGTTTCTCATTATTTTGAGATAAGTCATGTAGGAAATGCTCAAGATTCAGTTTCTGTTGGTTTAAAATCCAGACATCCTAAAGATGCATTTGATAGAGGACAGATATTTGGAGAATGACTCTGAGAGGGAGTCATCCTAAATTCTTATTGAAGTATTAAACAGCTTAAATTTCAGATAGCAACCCCTTGTCCTTGTAGCAGCTGGTTGTTCTTTCATGGTGACTTCTGATTTAACATTTCTTTAATGGCATTAGTAATAACAGTTTTGCAGTCTGAGGGAAGAGGAAGAATTAACTATTGCTAACTGGTCAGAATCCGATGGTGCTGGAAGCTGATTTCACTCCCATGAAGACACAGAGGTTGTATATATGGCATTGTGTCTTACCCAAGAGTTCATTGCCAAAATTGGGATGAATCAAAGTCTATTGGGACCTGAACATGGGATAACAGAGCTGTGTTTTTAATAGTCTCAAGCCTGAGTACAGGACTTGGTTACAGAGATTTAATTTGATTTCACTCATCCCAATTAAGGATGCCCAGTCTCTGATTGGAATGAAAATAAAATGGAAAAAGTCAGAGGTGTCCCAGGACTCTGATCCTTGTTTTAAACATTCTCTTTGAGTCACTGCCTTTACATTTAGATCAGAATCTTCTGAACCAGATCTGATCTGAAACATACCTTCCTTAGGCTTCTTCCTAGTCTTACTTACTGATCAATGAATGAAAACTGCTCTTTGACTCATCTGGGTTTTCTCCAAAGGATGCCAAAAGCAGAGGCTGGAGACCTGGGCAGCCCCATAAATGCAAATCTGTTTTGCTACTTCTGTTCCATGTCTTCTCACTTGTGTTCAAAGGTCAGAGCTATCATTTTGAGTTCTTCATGATGGACAGTTTATGAGTAACGTTTTATGTGGTCCATTTATGTGGACCATTTATGTGGTCCATATAAGTCCATTATACTATAATGGACTATCGTAATCTTTACAGGAGATAATATTTTATTACCAAGTGTGGAAGTGCTACCACTTTGTTCACTAATCATTCTGTGATTCTAAAACATACTGAAGAACACAACATCAAGGAGTGCTATCATACTGCTGTGGTTTAAGGAATGATGCACTATCACAGTATCACAGTATCACCAAGGTTGGAAGACACCTCAAAGATCATCAAGTCAAGACAAGACCATGGCACCAAGTGCCACGTCCAAACCCACCTTGAACACCTCCAGGGACGGTGACTCCACCACCTCCCTGGGCAGCCCATTCCAGTAGACAATGACTCTCTCAGTCAAGAACTTTCTCCTCACCTCCAGCCTAAACTTCCCCTGTCATAGCTTGAGACTGTGTCCTCTTGTTCTGGTGCAGGTTGCCTGAGAGAAGAAGGTAACCTCCTCCTGGCTACAATCACCCTTCAGGTAGTTGTAGACAGCAAGAAGGTCTCCCCTGAACCTCCTCTTCTCCAGGCTAAACAATCCCAGCTCCCTCAACCTCTCCTCATAGGTCTTGTGCTCGAGGCCTCTCACCAGCCTCGTTGCCCTTCTCTGGACATGCTCAAGCACCTCAATGTCCTTCTTAAATTGAGGGGCCCAGAACTGGACACAGTACTCAAGGTGTGGCCTAACCAGTGCAGAGTACAGGGGGAGAATGACCTCCCTGCTCCTGCTGGCCACACTATTCCTGATGCAGGCCAGGATGCCATTGGCCTTCTTGGCCACCTGGGCACACTGTTGGCTTATGTTTAGGAGTGTGTCAATCAGCACCCCCAGATCCCTTTGTGTTTGGCTGCTCTCCAGCCACTCCCACCCCAGCCTGTAGCTCTGCATGGGGTTGTTGTGGCCAAAGTGCAGCACCAGGCACTTGGATTTGTTGAACGCCATCCCATTGGACTCTGCCCATCTGTGCAGGTGGTCGAGGTCCTGCTGCAGAGCCCTTCTGCCCTTCAACCCAGCAACATCAGCCCCCAGCTTGGTGTCATCTGCAAATTTGCTGGTGACTGACTCGATGCCCTCGTCCAGATCGTCAATGAAGATGTTAAAGAGGATGGGGCCCAGTACTGATCCCTGGGGGACACTGCTAGTGCCCGGCCTCCAGCTGGATGTGGCACCATTCACCATATATAACAAATACATACTATATATAATAATATATAACAAATACATATATAACAAATACATACAAATAACATACTGTAACAAATGCATGTTTTTCCTGATTGATGTGAAAGATAGAAAAGAAATCTGTTTTTAAAGATTGTGTTGGTGAATTCATCTCTGGAGGAAATATCATCATTGAAATGACCTCTCCCATGTCTGAAAGTATATAGTTCCAGATGTAAATACAGATGTGTTTGAATGTAACCACATTCCCAGAATGGAGTGTAATGATGTATTCACCACTGCTGTTTACTGTGCAATGAGCCTTTCAATAAATGCAATTAGAATACAAGGTTTGGGAGTACTAAGCATTTAGAGACCTGGGACTAGATCTGCAGCAGATCTTCCTTCATCAGAATGTCGAGAAATTGATGTTTTGGTTCATGTTTGAGCATGGAGCAAAAAAGGTTTACCTTGATGCCATGTAATTTACAGCAACTTTAAGTTAGGGCAACCACATTAGAGCTTAAGGGAAATTCTGGAACCCCGTGCTGGTAGAGAAATTTTGCCACTCCTAACCATTATTTCTTTATAGAGCCTGCTCTGGGTGTAGGCAGAACTGAGTTTTGTTCACCCCAGGAAGAGGATAGATCAACAAAGCAATGAACTCTGCAGTGGCAGAAGACTGTTTCCTACACCAGGTTCCCAAAACAGACTCAGGTTCCAACTTAAATGTGCACTTTGGTCCCCAGTAATTGTGTTGGGTTTTGTGCACCTTGCCTTTCCATTACTAAGTATTTTGAAAAATGGTGTCATTCTGTCAGCTGTTGGGAAGGAAAATGAAAAGGAGAATAGTTGGACACCTTATTACTTCTTCAGCTATCTGTACTGCCTCTCACTCCAGTGGAGCACAGCCTGATGCTGACAGATAGGTGTCCATGCCTCCTTTAATCAGCTGATTAGAAATTATGTTCATTCCTTACGATAATGTTAGGCAGGCATATAGCCAGGGCAATACATTATATGTCAGTATAATGCTGTGAGACTTTGCAGTACACTTAAGAATGTGACTTCATCACCTGCGTGTTGGCTTTAACTGTGACTGATGTCCAGCTTGGTCCTTTGTCCCAAGCTATAAAATGGATGGTTATGTAACATGCAGCTGTAGTGCCGTCCATATTCTAGCTGAAGTGCAGGACTTCTCATGGACAAGATGTATTACATCTTCAGCCTGTTTACTACTGTGGTATCATAAAGTACATGGAAACCAATTTTTATACTGCTTTCTTAGGAAGTTAGGAAAAGGTTGTTGTAATGCCCACATACATAAGCACCAACACAAGGTACTTCTCTTCTTTGGGGAAAGCAGCCCTAAACTCACTATTTTAAAAATACCATGTTACATGGCGATAACAGTTAACAAATAACTTCCATGACAAACAGAAAGAAATCTTTACACAGAGAAAGAAAATAATACTACATCATATAGTTAGAATGGACAAGATCAAGCAGTAAGATCAGAACAGTGAGGACTTATAACCTGTAGATTAATAAAGGATGTTTATATGCTTAATAAGGAACAAAACCCCATGAAAATATTGTAAAGGACAGATCTAGATCTTATGATTCAATAGGATGAAACTTCACTATTACAATCTGTCACAGGCTTAGGACATGTGTCATGCTTCCATGACTGCCTGTGATCATGATGTTCCTGCTACTCCCATTGGCGTTTTCTGCCAGCATGCCTCACAGGCTCTCTCTTTTCAGGGCACAAAGACTCATGGTCTTCTTTAAAGCCTTCTTTTTAATCTGTAGTGATAATGCAGAAGAAAATTCTCTAGGATGAACCAAAACAAACTTCTCTTTTTCCTCGAGTGTGGTGGCTTCACTCTTCTGTTTTGTAGCTGGGCTAGCTACCAAGAAGTTACAGTCACAGCTCTATGTGGGTTTCATGTTAGTGATCAGCCTGAGGATGGTTTAAGTGAATCTTGTTTATTTCACACTGCATAAATGTTAAGAAAAAAGACAAAAGCAGTTAGCTACTGCTTCTCAGCTGAGAAGCAGCAGCTTTCAGTGGAAGAAAGCTGGGTTTTTTTGAAACACTAACTCATCTGTTTTTTTGCCAATTACCTAAGGAAATGCAGCTGTGTCCTTCTTATGTATGCAGTCTAAATAAAATCCTCTATTATCTATTTTATCTTTTTTTTTTTTTTCTTCTACAAGACATGGAAATAATGGGAGCTCTAGGCTTTCTGAATATATTCCAGCAGGAAGTGAGTCTATAGAAGAAGCTAATTATGAAAGTTGTAACAAGTATGATTTTATGTTTGGAAGCCACCTTTCTATTTTTGAGCATCTGATTTTTCCCGTTGAGCTCTTCCATCCCACTGAAAGATTTTAATTATGTTGCCCGTTCTTTTAGAGTCCTTGGATAGATAGTAAATGGAAGACTATTAAAGTTGCTCTTCAGCTTCAGAACCCTGAACCTTTGAGGACAAATCTGTGATGAAATTAATTTGCTCTTGTTTTCAGAGATTTGCGATCCTCTTTTTGGCCACTTACATGACTCCGCTATCTAGTGTTGCTTCCAAAGTGTCTTACTTTGCCTTCAGATGTCTGGCTGTGTGCTAGGCTGAGAATTTGAAAGCCTGTTTTTACCAGGGTAATTTATTCTTTGTTCAGATGGAATTTCAAGATATGTTATCTTTGCTTATCACCCTTTCAGATATACACTGCCACAAGACAACAAATCAAAGTGACTCCAGTGTTTATATTCTGAATGGCATCTATTTATGCAATCTCACAGTTCACTAATGATTAAGTAACTTATGGGGGGAAGTAAAACTACTTAAGTCAGAACAGAACGTTTCTAATTTTATATGGGGGCTCTGCCTGTCTTCTCTGTTTGTCAGGTAGAGTATGATGTAACAATAGGCAAACTGTGTTCTCCTATCAAAGGTGCTTAGGCTTCCTGGCACAATGAAGGTACTGATTTTTTAACACTGCATCTTTTGTACTGGCCAAAGGTAAGAAGATCACTTCTTTGCAAGGACCTCATGGGTTCTTCTCTGACACCTGTCACTCAAGCATCACTGACGAGAAGATCTGGTTGAATCATAGAATCATAGAATGGTAAGGCTGGAAGGGACCTTGAGGATCATCTAGTTGCAACCCCCTGCCATAGGCAGGGACACCTCCCACTAGCACAGATCACTCAAGGCCTTGTCCAACCTGCCCTTGAACACCTCCAGGGAGGGAGCAGCCACAACCCCCTTGGGCAACCTGTTCCAGTGCCTCACCACTCTCACTGGAAAGAACTTCCTCCTAACATCCAGTCTAAATCTTCCCTCTGCCAGTTTAAACCCATTGCCCCTTGTCCTGTCATTGCAGGACCTTGTAAATAATCCTTCCCCAGCCTTGCTGTAGGCCCCCTTCAGATATTGGAAGACAACTATAAGGTCTCCTCGAAGCCTTCTCTTCTCCAGGCTGAAGAGCCCCAACTCTCTCAGCCTGTCCTCATAGCAGAGCTGCTCCAGCCCTCTGATCATCTTTGTGGCCTCCTCTGGACCCACTCCAACACTTCCATGTCCTTCCAGTGCTGAGGGCTCCAGAACTGCATGTATTAATTATACATGGGAAGCATGTATTAATTATAAGACAAGATAGACAAAGTCTTTGCAGATGAAAGATGTACACATTTTGAATCACTATGCTGATCCTAAGGAGACTCAGTCTGGAGATATTCTCACAGCAAGAAAATAAAAGCTTCTAAATCGCTTCTTATTTTTCCCTGTGTTGTGAATAAACGGTAGGAGTGCAGTCGTAGGCTACTGGGTGGGAAGCAGGCAACATTAGTATTTTTAATTACATTTTCATAATTGAATACTTTAAGGTACAGTTATGCAGGGCTTGTTTTATTTATAGCCACCCTGTCAAGTCTGTCAGTTATGGTCTCTATTTTATGGATTTTGAAACAGATACTGAATACATAAAGAATACCAACATGATCCTCTGCAATACTGTTTTGACCTTTCCACAATGAGATGAGAAAAAACATCTTCTTGAGAGCCTCTAGGTTGAGAAGAATAGGGATTTGGTAATAAATAATGAGAATGATATTTACACAGTCCTTAAGTATTGACTAAAACACAAGTTTCTAGGCATACTGAACACGTAAATATATGCATATGTTTATACCCAAATGTCATAATAATTAGATGGCAAATGTCATGGAAATGTCTGGTGGGGGGGCAGCTGTTCAGCCTGGAGAAGAGGAGGCTTCAGGGAGACCTGATAGCAGCCTAAAGGGAGCCTACAAGAAGGATGATGCAGACAGAATGTTTACGAACGCCTGCAGTGACAGGATGAGGGGGCAATAGTTTCAAACTAGAGAAGAGCAGATTTAGATTGGATGTTAGGAATAGGTTCTTTACTATGAGGGTGCTGGAACACTGGAACAGGTTTTCCAGGGAGGTGGTTGGGGCCCCATCCCTGAAGATATTCAAGGTGAGGAGGCTCAATGGGGTCTGGGCAACTTGATCTAGTTGAGGATGTCCCTGCTGACTGCAGGGGCGGGTTGGACTAGATGACCTTTGGAGGTCCCTTCCAGGCCAGACCATTCCTTGATTTTTTGATTCTGTGATTCCATGCAGACAGCCTCTCTGTTACAAACAACACAGACCCAAGCCACCCCCACAACAAACTGGTGAATACTGCCCACTCAAAATCACTAAGCTGGCTGTAGAGGCAGCTGCTCTGCAGGTGAGGTGATGATGAAGGACAAGACAGTTGTAGCAAATTCAGCCCCATGGTCTCTAAGTTTGGGTGTTGATGAAGCAGAAGCATTACTGGTAACCAGCAACCGTTCCTCTGGCTGCTTGGGTAAAGTCAGGTATGCCACTGCTAGGGGGTAAACCACTGGCCAGGACCCTCTTTAGACAAGCCTTTACTTATGTTTTACAGTGATGCAGTGCCTCTTAATTAATCTTGTCTGGGAAGGCGTTGACTGCTGACTACAGTATCTTAACTGAAAATGGACTTGCTAAGACAGCCTGCCAGCTCCAGACCCCTCATAGTTTACTGCTGTAGTTGCAAATCATTGGCATTCCTCTCAAGCTTCTGCCTTTTCTGGTGGGAAAGATGGAAAGATCAAGTTACTGTGGTTGGGGAAAGCTAAGTTTGTGCATAGGATGTGTGGCACCACAGTTTATACAGGACACAGAAGGAGGGGAAAGTGACACCACAGGCAGTAGGTATTTGAGATCAAGACTGCTTGGAAATGTATCTACTTCAGTTTTACGCCTTGTGTTGGATTTAATAATGTTACAAAGGCACTGTCGAATTCTTAACTGGCAGCTTTGCCTCACCGTGACATATCTGTTGATTCTGTACTGTGTTGTTTGTTACCCATTAATTATAAGGAAATTAATTACTACGTCTTAGCAAAATATTTCATTGTGCTATCATAAGCCTCAGAAAATTAAAAATGTATCAAACTAAATTATATGGGTCCCCATGAGTCAAAAGTCACAAGTAGAGAGATTTACACTTAAATGGATAGAAAGCACAGATAAAGCCTTTTTTTCAGCAGGGACCCATAAAGTTAGTCATGCACAGTATACTCCCTGCATATTGGAGAAAGTCTCTTCCTCCCAGGCACCTCTGTGGTATTAAAAAATTATGTGCTATGCAAAGCAGATAAGGAAGCCTATCTGGTGAGTTAGGCCAGGAAGGCAGAGCAGCTTGTTGTCCCCAGCCTTGCTGCAGCGTTGCCAGTCCATGATTTGGCCATGCACACTGATAGAGCAGGTGTGTCCCAGCCCACTTTGGGAAACATTGCTGCTCACCTTTCTGATGCTGTGCAGAATCTGGTTTGCAGAAGCCTTGAAGTGGGACTCTGCCTGGCCTTCAGCTTGCTCCATTCGCACAGTGCATCCCTGAGTGCTTAACAGACAAAGCAATTTTTTTTGATACAAAGCTTTTAGGGCTAGACTCTAGTTTAGTTCCCAGGCCTGTTTCCACACGGTATGGTGTCCAGAGAAATTGTTTCCCCATATTTCCATCTCTGCTTAGCTCCTCCATCTTTCTGTGACTGTCCCCTTGGTTGCATACAGATATATGCATACCAAGAAAACCCCTCCTTAGGTTTCTGCACCTGCAAGAGGTCAATTTTATCTCTACCTATGGGCACACACAGGGGTGGATAGGAGGCCCTGAAGGAAAGCAACAAATGTCTATACCAGCAATACATTGAGAGGGATGGGTATGCTGAGGTATGAGGGAGGGAGGTCTGCGATATTTTAGCACTCTTCCTCCCCTCTGATGATTGTGTAAGAAATCAAGCAAGAAAACCTGGGAGGATAGAGAAGGACAGCAGCTGTCTAGTGTGAGCTCATAGTTTGTAGTTCATAGAGCACAATGCTGTGTCTGAATATTTTTACTCCATTGAGGAAACAGCTGTTAAATGGTAATGATGATTTTTCTGTTTGAAAGATAATAGAAGAACCCAAAAATGGACACATTTAACATGGAAACTGTTAGGAAAAGCAGCAAGACTACAAATTCAGATTCTTGATAATTCAGAAATACCAGAATTGCAAAAAAATTCTCTGCATCCTCATGGATATGCATTATGCTGTAGCTTTATTTCCTCAGTGTGCATCGTAATCTCTCAGGACCTTTACAAGATTGACTGTGGTGGCAGGATACATTATAAGGACAAACTAGGACTGTGCAGTAAAGGGGACTGTTATTTATTATTGCTGCCTTTTGCATTACAGAAACAAAATGTCTGTACTTACTGAAGCAGGGAATTTGAGAATAGGAAAGACTGATCTCAGAATTAAATCTTTGAACATTGCTCTGTAGAAATCAGTTTGGACACTGAGCTCCTGCAGTTCTCTACTGTGGGAATGATTTGATATAATTTTTCATCCAGCAGCAGTCATTAACTGTGTGATCTTAAATTCTGATTTTCCATGTGAATTGCTGGGGTTTGATTTGTGGATGTACTGAGCTTTCAGACCCATGACTGATGCTGGTAGGAGTTGTGCTTTAAGTACGTGAAGTGCTCTAAAGTACAAGGTTGTTTCAAAAGATCAGGCACAAGCCTTTCAAGTTGTGCATCCACAATTAAGAGTTTTAATTAAATTTAATCTCACATTGGTGTTTGTTCCCTAAAATATCAAGAATTTCAGTCTTTCAGCACGAACCTGCCTGCTCTACAGACTAATGTTGGTGCAGCACCCTGACAATAAATGGTTTTGTAATCATGAGGTTTTGAATGATATACTGTAGTTAAGACATGTGCCCTCCAGCAATGACATGAAGCAACATGGTCCCAGATCCTAAATTGAGTAATCATCGTTTACTTTGGCCTCCAGTGTAGCACAGGTCATTTCTTCCCTGAATTAGTTTTCTGTTTAACTATAGCATCTCTTTTTAAGAGATAGAAAATATTATCAGTATGGACAAACTAGAATTATTTTTGTTAAATTATTGAATTAATATTCATAACACAAATGCCTGTGGTTTGTATTTCTGAATGTCTCTACTTTCAACTTCGAAACACTCAATCTTATTATGTTTGTGCATTTGAGACTGAAGAGCTTTCAATTATAGAATTTCTATTCCCCCTAGAGGCAATTAGAAACTGTCATCAAGGCACACTTTAGCCTTTTTTGTTAAGGGAAACAGTCTGAACTTCAGTTTTCCACTAAGAGATGTTTTCTAGTCTTCTAATCTTTCTCTTGTTTCCTCTCTGTCCCAGAGAGATTCAATTTGTTCCTTCTCGAGCTGTGGGCACTGGGACTGTGCACAGCATCTCAGTAGACTTGCTAGTGCCATGTTGCATAACCTTTCTAACCCTTTTTGGCATTGTTTTTCTTATTTATCTCAGGACCTTTTTTTTTTTTTCAGTTGTTTTCTTATTCTCTTTGCATACTGCACAAGGCCCTATTCTCCAACTGCCTGACATTTTGGTTGGTCTTCCCAAGATGGTGTCTCATTATGTCTATAATTCCTGAATATTGTTGAATTACAATTATCTGTATTGATTCACCTGTCATTTGCTTGCAGCAGCTTATCAACCCATTTGTTTCAATGTACCCTCTTAATGTGTACACTTCAATCAGTAAGGATGCTCTTGTTTCTTCCAGATCATTAATAAAAGTGGTAAAGGCCAAGAACTGACCTCTGGGTGCCCTCAGGAGTATCTGCCCTTAATGAGGCTTCACTGTTTATGAGAATATTTTGAGACCTGTAAGTAGCTTTTAAAAAAGTCACTTTCTGTGTACCACACTGATTTTGTTTTAATTATCAAAATGTTGCATGGTGCTAGGTTTGAAGGGTTCTGACTATTCCTATAGCCTTTGTTGCCTTTCTTGGTCACTGAAGGAGAGCTTGTTGACTGTGCATGGAGTGAAGGCATCCGATGAGGAAAAAGGATGTGATCCTGTAATTAAAGACTATGCATTGGTGTAAGACAAATTAATTCAAGGCACTCAAGACTTTATAATCCCCACACACCTACATTTTTGTATGCTGCATTTTAGGACCTGCTAAAAGACTTCAGAGAGAGAAATAGGCAGAACATCAAGAATATTTTTGTATACAGAAAAACAGGTGTAGGTGCATCTCTCCAGCTTTAAATGCAAATGAGATCATCATGAAATTTAGCTAATTTGCCTAATTGAGAGAAGCAGGCATTTCCAGAACACTGCTCACTCATTCAGCTGTAAATGTATGAGATAGACTGTGTTTCTTAAATGCATATTTCTTGCTGCTCACTGAGAGAGACTGTACAACCAACTCAGGTATAAGGGCTGATGTAAGACAGCCAAGGTTAGATGAGATGAATCTCAAACAAAGCACATGGACTTCCACCACGATCCTTGGTTTTCTATGTTTGTAATGAAGTATATAACAAATTAAATTTTATGGAAATTAAAATATGAGTGCTTTGCTTTACTAAACACAATTTTATTTGTTAATCAAGAAGCTACCTACTTTAACAACTAGGTTGGCTGATTAATCATCATTCATTTTACCTACAGAGTTAGGAAGTTTCTAATAACATCCCTTTCAGGCTGTATAGCGCCAGAGCCCACAGCAAATAGAGATGTGCCTGTAGATCTCCAGCTCCCCTTGGTTATTTGGGAGCTTGGGCTGAAGAAAAGAATGACCAAGTTGAAAGAAAGATTTAGGACAAATATGTAAAGGCCATAGGATACGAGCGGGATAAGTGCTATAAGTGCTCTCCTAAATTTTCTAAAATAACTGGTAACAATTCTTGAGTGGGAGGTAGGGAAAACAATCCCACAGAACTAAGCCTGTCAGGGGGTGTTCATAGAATCATACAATGCGTTGAGTTGAAAGGGATCTTCAAAGGCAATCTAGTCCAACTCTCCTGCAGCAAGTGGGGACATTCCCAACTAGAGCAGGCTGCTCAGAGCCCTATCGAGCCTGACGGTAAATGACCCCAGGGATCGGGCCTCCACTACCTTCCTTGGGGAACCTGTTCCAGTGCTCCAATACCTTCATAGTAAAGAACTTCTTCCTAATGTCCAGTCTAAATCTACCTCTCTAGTTTAAAACCACTGTCCCCTGTCCTCTTGCTCCATGCCTTTGTAAATAGTTCCTCCCCAGCTTCCTTGTAGGCCCCTTCAAGTACTGGAAGGCAGCTATAAGATCTTCCCAGAGTCTTCCTTTCTGCAGGCTGTACAGTCCCAAGTCTCTCAGCCTGTCTTCAGAGCAGAGGTGCTCCAGGCTTCTGATCATTTTTGTGGTTCTCTTCTGGGCACACTCCATCAGGTCTATGTCCTTCTTGTGTTGAGAGTCCTAGAGCTGGATGCAGTACTCCAATCTCACCAGAGTTGAGTGGCAGATTAATCTGATGGCCATGCTTCTTTTGCTGCATCCCAGGATGATATTTGCCTTCTGGGCTGCAAGTGCATATTGTTGGCTTATGTCCAAAGTTTGATCATCAGTACTGTTAAAAAGACCTGATTTCAGGCTCTGAGTTGCATGTGTATTCTTTCCATAAGCCCTATCATTGATCGAGGAAATAGACCCGAGAGACAGAGCCCTGATTATGCTACAACCACTCTTCATCTATCTAGCTTACAAAAAGTGGACTCAGGATGTTCATTCATCCTTGTTGACTAAATATACTGTATTCATTAGGAAGCAAAGCAAATTAATTAGGAAGAGGTACATCAGGCAAAGGTGGTGTATAATTAAAAGCAACAAAAATTTCACTAAAACAACTCCTGTATCAAAGGGATATGTCAGGACAGGCTAAGTATTTTCTGTCAATGCAGACAAAGCAGGTAAGAGCTACACACTTCCTCACTCTGACTTTCTTTTCCCTTGTCTTTTCTAGTAGATACTCCCCAAACCCTCTCTGGGGTCCTTCTCCAGTGCTGACAAATTGCTTGTGTGGAAGCACTGGGATTCACAGCAAGATCTGTTCCACAGGTTCACAGAATCACAGAGTGGTAGAGGTTGGAAGTGACCTCTGGAGGTCATCTAGTCCAACTCCTTTGCTAAAAAAGCAAGGTCACCCAGACCAGTCTGCACAAGAATGTGTCCAAGCAGGTTTTGGAAGTCTTCAGAGAAGGAGATTGCACAGCCTGTCTGGGTAGTCTATACCACTGCTCTGCCACCCTCAAAGTAAGTTTTTCCTTATCTTTAAGTAAGTCTTCTGTGTTCTAGTTTGCGCTTATTGCCCCTTGCTCTGCACGCCTACCGTATCACTCAGTGCCAACTTCTTGCCTCACCCTCTCTGGGACAATCCCATCCTCCTGCTTATGCCATGGAGTGAATCTGCATGGTGGGTTCCACCCTGACAAACCCCCATATTAGATGTGGAATTAGCTGCTTGTAGGCATTGAGTGTGTTCCTTTAGCAAGCACTAAATACAAACAGGATGTAATTTGCACATGTCCCCACTCCTCTAAGCACCTGTCGGGAATGGGGAACTAAAATAAAGAGCTTGATCTATACCTTTGTATTTAAGAAAACCATGGCTGACATACTGAGGAAAGGCAGGCTGGTGTCTGCCTGAAAATCTTCTAGCCACCTGCTCAAGAGCTTTGAGAACCATGGGCTGCTACCTGCACTGGAGACTGACACACATCCTTATCAGCCTCTGTCCTTTCTTTGATAAACAGTATTTTACATAATGCAGACATGAAAAGCACACCACTCCTTTCAACTGGAGGATAAAAGAATTCTTACACACCTTCAGGAAACAAAAGCTGATCCTTACGGTACACCCAAGAAATCAGAGAATAATATGTGTTAGAGATGAAAGGCAAGTAGTGGCAGTCTCAGGGCATAATAGAAATGTAATGATGTGTAGATGCAGCTTTCCTTAGGACAAACCAGAATACTGTATAGGTTTTCTCCTATTTTTAAAGTGGTTCTATTGAATTTCATTATTTCCAGAGCAGCAGAAAATGTGCATTCTGAAAGTCAATAGTAAATAAAATCAGGAAGATTGAGGCTATAATTCTGTGACCTCATTGCACTTGGGCACCTCATGTATCTCAGAACTTTGTGCAGAAAAAAAAATGCATAAAAAAATATGTGAAAAAAAAAAAGAAATAGAAAAGTAAACAAAGAAATAAATATAAAAAAATAATCAGCATAACATTTTGTGTTGGCTACAAAAATCATTAAGCAGCATACACTGCTGCAGTGATTCTCAGAATTCAGCCACAAATGTGTCAGAGTGAAGTGAAGGGGGTGAAGTGCAAGAATTTGTGGCACATTTGATTTCTACCGTCTTGATGCGTGGGCTACCTGTTCACCTGAAAGTCAGGATTCAATCTCCAGCTCTTTGTTCATTCAGCTTCTGTTTTCCTCCCCATATCCAACGGTGTGCTGTTTGTGACATCAGCCATACATTCATACAGTAGTAGCTCTGTTTCACTAGGAATGTTTACCAAAAGCTGATACTAATTCCCATCAGATCTGAACATTAATCATGAGTGGACTACTGAAAGGGTTGCCTGTTGTATTTGGTTTGTGTGGGAAGGTTTTGGTAGTGAGGTGCTGCAGGGATGGCTTCTGTAAGAAGACATGAGAAGCTGCTTCCTCGTGGGACACAGTGATGGCCATCTCTATGACAGACTCACTGCTTGCCAAAGCTGAGCCCAACAACAATACTGATAGCACCTCTGCAATAACATATTTCAGAGAGGGTAAAAAATACTGGGCAGGGGCTGTGATGGAGAGGAAAAATGTGAGAGAAACAACTGCAGGCACCAAGGTCAGTGAAGAAGGAGGGGGAAGGACATGCTCCAGACACTTGAACAGAGTTCAAGTTTATGATGAAGACCATGGTGAAGCAGACTGTCATCCTACAGCCCATGCAGATAACAGTGTAGCAGATACCCACCTGCAGCCAGTGAAGCATCCTGCAGTGGTGGAACACCCCATGCTGGAGCTGGTACATATGCCCTGGAGGAAGGTGCGACAAGGCTCCAGGCAGGAGCTGTGCTCTTGTGGAGAGAGGAGCCCAGGCTGAAGCTGTTAGGCCCAGCTGCAGGCAGGACCTACCAGTTGGTAAGACCACTGAGATTTGCTGCTAGGAACTATGACCCACAGTCTATCAGCCTGTTTCTGAAGAACTATGTCCTGTCAATAGGACCCACACTGAAGGTGTGCTTGAAGGACTGAAGCCTGTGAGAAGGATCTGTGTTGAAATGGCTCATGCAAGACTGTATTCAGTGAGAGGGGCTACATACTGCAGCAGAGGAAGAGTGTGAGGAGGAAGAAGTGCAGAGACAAAGTGTTATGAACTGACCTCAAAACCCCTTTCCTGTCCCTCTGTGCTGCTAAATGGGGAGGATGCAGAGAATCAAGTTGAGCCCAGGAAGAGGGGAGTGTTGTGGGGAAGCTGTTTTTAGATTGACTCTAATTTCTCAGTATCCTGAGATTTACTGGCAGTAAACTAAGCTCCCCCAAGTCAAGTCTTGTTTTGTTTTGCCCACGACAGTAATTGGTGAGTGATCTGCCTATCTTTACCTTGACCTGTAGGCTTTTCTTTGTAGTTTCTCCCTCTGTGCTGAGGAGGGGGAGTGAGAATAACTTGATGTACTGTACCTGGTGGCCAGCCAAAGTGAAACCACCATGCCTGCAGAGCCTGTCTGCACTCACTTTACTGTTACCATTGTCTGTGCTGGGCACAACCCTAATGGTGTGCAAAGGAGCACAATGCCCTACCCCCACATTCTCAGCCTTGCTGAAGCCATCCCTGCCACACTTTTCAGAGTCATGAAAGGATGGGGCCATTAATGACCACCCTAGGCAACAATTAAAGGTTTAAGTTAGAGGAATATGGTAGCCATGTACAATACTCTTCTGGGTAGTGTCTGGAAGATGTGTAAGGGGTGGAGTTAATGGAAATTTTGCCTTTGTAAAGTTGGGGAGACTTGGTTCCCAATGGCTCATTTGCCTTTTCTAATTCAGGCAGATCTAAAGCTGGTCTGGTTTCAAGACATCATCAAGCTCTCATCTCCATCTGGCCTTATACCTAAGTTATTTTAATAAAATCATGGTTTTGGATATTTATTTTTTTCAAATATTTGTGATATGAAATAGTATTTGTAACCTGGTTGTGCATAAGCACTAACCTCTAAAAAAAAGGAGAAAAGATAGAAAAGTCGCATTATAGTGACTCATTCTCACATTTTCTTCCTATTCAAGTGTGAATGACTGTGGTGGTTTGAGGGGGTCCAGGTTACTGCTCTTTTTTCTTTATAAAAAGAGTCAAGTAGAATAATCTAAGTCTGTCATGCTCTTAACCAAAAAACTATGACAATGTTGCATCAGAAAACACAGCACGGCCTGATCAAAGGTACCAGAGCTGACAAAAAAAAAATCCACTGACATATTTTTTTAATGGTCAGTTTACTGCATTGGAAAATGCCTAAAATCCAGATATACCTGACTGCCACAGTACTCCTCAGTGTACACTGAGGTCACTGGGCAGACTAACTTGTCACATTACAGATGGAGGAAAGATGCTACATTTGAATCTTCTTGTGATCCTGTAGTTCATTTACACTGAAATAGCCTTTAAACATCACACCATCAGTTATATGTATGTTGTACATTGACAGGCAAAACATTATTTGGGGAAAACAGACGTCTGTCAACTTAGTGGAAACAGCATCCTGTGACAGAAAATTAAAATCTTTTGTATCCACAACCATATGAAAAAAAAGTGACATTCAAGGAGACTGTGAAAAGGACAAGGCAAAATGAAACCTGTATTAAACCTCTTTAAGTCATGTGTGCCTACCTCCTCATCCTTTGAAAATGTCAGATCCATATGGAGTATTATCTGTTGTGAAGAAGAAATCATTCCTGCTGGTGGTGATGCTTTTTAAAGAGATGGGACTAGGTGTTTCATCAATGCAAAGGAAGAATTTTCCATTGACTTCAGAGAGACTGGGAAGATAAAGACCTGCACCTTAGAATATTGTACAGGAAGAACTGAAAGGATTTTTCTGGCTGTGTGAATGACAGATAAGAAGAAAGAAACCCAGACTGCTAGGTTTGCCATGTATGGATCTGCTGTTTCCTTAACATGCTTTACTGATGATCAAGTATTAACTGTAAATAATGACTGTGATGAATGATGACTTTTTCTCAGTGTCTCTTCTGACACTGCACTGTGGATCATAATTAATAATACAAAGCTTGAAAACACCCCTCTCTCTTCAATAATTAAAAATAATAGGCAGGAATTTTACCTTGAGCAATCTCCACTTTCTTATATACCAGGTTATCTTAATCACTTCACTGCAAATGCTACATTTCCTCCACTGACTACATTTGCAGATCACCTTAAGGTGTGACCTTTTTTTCTACCTTTCAGATTAGCTTTATGTATGTGCAAAATGTTTTTTTAGCTATGGTATTTGAGAGTAAAGCTGGGTCTCACTTTTCATACAAGGATTGTCATCAGAGTAGTTGGCCCAAATTTCATGCTCTGCTGTGATTGTTTCCTTGGAGTTGCTCATCCTTTGCACTGAGGCAGCCCAGGGAAACACAACAGTACCTACATTGGTAGCCAGTTTTGGGCCTGTGACCTGAACGTATGCTGTTTATCTGTCTCTGAGCAGTGTGAGTGACAAATGTGTGAATGGATTCTCCCAATCTTTTAATTTGATTGACAGGAAACCCCAAAGAGAATGCATTTCAACATTATTTGTAAGTGAGTGTTAGTGAGGTGACCCCATGCTAGAAGTCAGTATTTTCAGCATACCTGAGCAGAATTACGGGTGCTGGTGAGATAAAGCCTACAGAGGAAGATTATGGGGGTCTGGAAAGTCCTGGAGTAGCCATTCCACTCCCCACATCTGAGTTGATGCCTCCAGTGATGTCATCCTAGAAAAAGGAAAAACATAGTGAAGCACCTCTTTGAAATGTTTTTGTTTTTATACAGTGGTTTGGATTGGGACTTTAGAAGTCAGCTACAGCAACTAGTCAAAGGCTAAGGTGCAACAGAAGTCCCTTCCATTCAATTTCTGCTTCAGCGACAGCAAGAATATTCTATGTAGTCAAAGGGATTTGTTTTATTTCAAGGAAGCAAGTTTAAAGCCACACAGAGCAGCATACATTATAATAAAACATTGATAATGTTTTAACTACTTCAGAAATAAAGATTAGCATAGCTTTTTAATCTAGTTGGGAAAAAGTTCTTCACCATAAGGGGGTGAGACACTGGAACAGATTGTTCAAAGAGGTGGTGGAAGCCCCATCCCTGGAAGCTTTTAAGGCCAGGCTGGATGTGGCTCTGAGCAACCTGATCTAGTGTGAGATGTCCCTGCCCATGGCAGGTGGGTTGGAACTAGACGATCCTTGAGGTCCCTTCCAACACAGACAATTCTGTGATTCTGTAATATACCAATGTCTTCACTTCGCTAGTTTGTAAATGAGTCATTTCCTGATGCCATGCAGTATCTTCCTAAAACCAGCAGATGGAGGCCTGTAGCCAAAGGCTACAGCCTTCTCTACACCCAGAACAAACAATTCTTTGCTTTAACAGTGTTTGAGGATGTTAGGGGTTAGAAGGGACCTCTGGAGATCATCGACTCCAACCTCCCTGCCAGAGCAAGACCACAGAATCTAGAGCAGGTCACACAGGAATGCATCCAGATGGGTCTTGAAAGTCTCCAGAGAAAGAGGCTCCACAACCTCTCTGGGGAACCTGTTCTAGTGCTCTGTCACCCTTACAGTAAAGAAGTTCTTCCTCACATTAAGGTGGAACTTCCTGTGCTGTAGTTTACATCCCTTGCCCCTTGTTCTATCGCAGGGCACAAGTGAGCAGAGCCTGTCCCTTCCTTCCTGACACCCAGCCCTCATCTATTTTTATATCTTCTCAGGCTTCTCTCTGCAGACTAAACAGCCCCAGGTATCTCAGCCTTTTCTCATCGGGCAGTGCTCCAGTCCCTTCATCATCCTTGCAGCCCTCCATTGGACTCTCTCCAGTAGATCCCTGTCCCTCTTGAACTGGGGAGCCCAGAACCAGATGCAATATTCCAGGTAGGCCTTCATTAGGGCAGAGTAGAGGGGGAGGAGAACTTCCCTCTATCTGCTGGACACATTCTTCTTAATGTACCCCAGGATCACCCAGCATCAAGGGAGTGGCACAGAGGTGCTCAGAGTGGTTTTCTTGTCACTTCCCAAGGCTTCAGAAGCTCTGAACCCTGGGCACCAGCTGTTCAAGACTCTGCCATTCACATGGTATTTATATTTGGCCACACTACGGCAGTTTAATGCATTAGCAGGGCAATCAGGCTAGGAGGATCTGGCTGCGAGCATCTGGCATGGCCTAAAAGCCCTCTGTGTACTCAGCACTGGGTATACCCAGCTTGTCAAAGTCTGGAAAAACTTGCCACTTCCCTTTTTGCTTTGCTAGTCAGTTATTAACAAGGATAGTGCTTAGCAACTTAATTCAGCAGCTTTAGCCATGAACTTCCTGGCATACCAGTGTCTAAGTCCCACTTGTTTCCTGTGCTCTTTGATTTCTGTGCAAGTGATGCACCTCGATAGAAGTCTACTGCCTAAATGATGGGACAAACAGGGATGTTTTTTATGGCATATATATATATATATATATATATATATATATATACACACACACACACACACACACACACACACATATACACACACACTGTGAATCCAGGATAACTACTCATTTCATTGAATACAGGCAAAATAATACCATTCTGTACATCTTGCAAAACCATTTGCTCTCTGGACTAAATGCATATGCAAAAAAATTACAAAGCAAGGGAAACCATTCAGTGAAGTTATTTTCATTTGTTTTAGCAACACAAAATGCTAGGTGCTAGCTGACTCTCATGCCAGTTCAGACAAGTGCAGGGCTACCAGAGCAGCACAGAACAGCATTTACCATGCCAGTGACCCTCAGATAATTCTGTGGGGGTAATTTCAGGGCATAAGAGGAAAACGACAGCTCAAGTGTTAGGCTCCAAACCAGCTTAGAAGATTCCAGCTAGCAATTTCTTCTGCTTGGGTAAGGTCTTCAGATTCATGACAGTTCAGAAGTACACTTTGAAAATTATGCTGCTATTGGTGTTCTATTAATTAGTTAGTCATACTAATGCCCTAGATGGCAGCTTCCATGGTGGTAAAACCAGAAAAACAGTGAAAATTGCATTAAGAAATTGAAACTTGCAAGACCTCCAGTAGAGGACTCCTGAACCTGATGGCAATAAGCACAATTTGAATCTCTTTTGTCACAGTAAGAAATGCACATCACTGTCCTACCTACACCAAGGTTTCTGGCTCCTGCAATGCTCATCAGCACAGCACAAAAGAGTCTGTGGTATACAAACTCTTGCTGAAAACACTTTTGAAATAAAACAAAAACTTATATTCTATTTGCTTGTTGTGAAGGTTTGGGAGTTCCCTGCCCCCTCCACTTTGTAAAATGACCCAGACTAGAACTCATTCGGCTGGAAGTTAAGGACTGAAGCTCTGTTTACAGCTCAGCACAATGTACAAGCAGATCTATACACTATAGACAGGAATAGTTACAGAAATAGACAAGTTAAAGGTAATACAGAAACACAACTCCCCTCCCAGAAATCAGAGACCCCAGGAGTGGCTCTCAACCACCCTTCCACCTTCTCCCCACCCCTGTACCTTACCCCAAGGTTTGCCTTACGTGCAAGGTGAATTAGGAGGATTGGCCAGGGGGGTTAGAAGAAAAGTGGTTAGTGAAAATTAATTGGCAGAGGACCCAGAGTCAGAAGCTGCTAGACCACCCCAGATGCTGTGCTGTGTCCCCAGAGAGAGACAGACAGAGAATGCCTTATCTATGTTTTTGTTATTTTTCCCAATTTTTAGCAAGCCTATGAGTGAAACAGACATCACCATGTTTTCCTTTCACAGCCTACAGTGTAATTTTCTCTATTAAAATATTCTAATTAGCCTCAAACCAGCACACTTGTGCTCATACTGTGTATGGAAAGCATCAGATGGCACCAAGTGGCTGCACTCCTCTGCACACTGCTTTCCTCTTCTGCAGTCTGTCAGGAAACATGGCATGGGGAAAAGAACAAGGATGCTGTTCATCCACCATTATTAATGAATGTATCCATTTTTGCCTCTGTCTTAGTGAGAAGTATTTTAGAAAGGAGTTGTTGTCAGATTTGCACATTTTAATTCACTTGCTTTGATAATTTCAATTAAATTCACAGCCTGTAAAGGGCACTTCTCCTGCAGACCTGGGGTGCAAAACACCCTAAATATTTGAAGTGATGCTTCAGATGAATTTGGGAGTGGGGAATTGTCTCAAAAAACAATACTTAAAAGCAGTTGGCACAACAGCCTTCACATACCAATCTGTACTACTTGCCTGTAGAATAATTAACTCACTAATCAGCTTATGACTGCATATGCCAGACTGACATCCAGAGATGACAAAGTGTGTGCAGTACTCCCTAGATGATGTTTGAGAAACAGTTTATCCTCCTCTTCCCTGTTTAGTTTGGCTGCTACAGGCACCAGACAGAAGGATACAAGTGTTACCACAAATAGCCCTAATATGTGTCAACTGTAAAGATTTATTGCAGATACAGGTTGAGAGCATCTTTCAAAAAGAATATTTATCACATGTTTAGTGGGGTTTGGATTGTGAGGGGAAGTCATATTTTTTATTAACTCATTTCATACATCTTGAATAAAAACGATGAACTTTCTACACATCAGCTCTTTTTCACTTGGATATTCCTAAATTCTGATGTGACCTTAAGGAATAAATAAGAACACATTCTCTTCTAAAAATAGAGAGGGTGAAAGTAAGGACTGGGAACAAGCACATCTACAGACTATAGTAGAAGATCATGTTTGTGAGCTCCTAAGAAATCTGAATGTGCACAAGTCCATGGGGCCTGATGAGATCCACCCATGGGTCCCAAGGAAACTGGCAGATGAAGTTGCCAAACCCTGTCCATCGTATTTGAAAGGTGATGGCAGACTGGTGAAGTTCCTGCTGACTGGAGGAGGGCAAACATAACACCCATCTTCAAGAAGGGAAAAAAGGATGACCCTGGGAACTACAGACCAGTCAGCCTCACCTCTGTGCCTGGTAAGATCATGGAGCAGATCTTGCTGAAAGTCCTGCTAAGGCAAATGGAAAACAAAGCAGAGGTGATTGGTGGGAACCAGCAATGGCTGCACCAAGGGCAGATCTTGCCTGACACATTTGGTGGCTTTTTATGAAGAAGTCACAGCGACAGTGGACAAGGGAAGGGCAACTGATGTCATCTACCTGGACCTGAGTAAAG
>VWZE01005575.1:431541-453616 GCA_013396675.1 Eubucco bourcierii | reverse complement strand
TGATCTCTTTGGGTCTCTTCCAACCCCTAACATCCTGGAATCTTTTTTAATACACAGAGTGTCTGGAATCTAGTGAGATACAGCTGGGTCTGCTTGTCCTTTGTCCTAAAGCAAGAACTTATAGGTGGCCCAGCACTGGCTTGTTGTATCTTGTGTGAGTGATTCTCTGGTGCTGTGTTGTAGCTGTGCAGCTTGTTGTGTTCTTCACCATGAGGGTGATGAGACACTGGAACAGGTTGCCCAGGGAGGTGGTGGAAGCCTCATTCCTGGAGGTCTTTAAGACCAGGCTGGATGTGGCTCTGAGCAACCTGATCTAGTGTGAGGTGTCCCTGCCCACGGCAGGGGGGTTGGAACTGGGTGATCCTTGAGGTCCCTTCCAGCTCTGACAGTTCTGTGATGTGTGGCTCAGACACGTGGCAGCAGCAGTGACTGTTAGCCCCAGAGTCATCACCTTCTCATTCCTGGCCACATCAAGAGAACCTGAGGGAAGACTCCACAGTGTCCCAGTGTTGTGAGTGACCAGTGGAAATCCTGGTGTCATTTGGGACTGATTTACAGAAGGGGAAGGGAAGAGAAGGAGGAGGTGCCCAGGGAGATGGTGGAATCCCCAGCCCTGGCTGTGTTTAAAGGTGGTTTGGATGTGGTGCTTGGCGCTGTGGTTTAAGGTGAAGCTTGTAGAGCAGGGTTCTAGGTTGGACTTGGGGATCCTGAGGAGCTTTGCCAACCTGGGTGTGTCTGTGATTCTGTGACAGTGGGTCCATCTGGTTTAGGACCTTGCCTGTAGTGACTTGAGGACAGGTCATGGTCTGAGCTTGGTGCTGGTGTGCTTTCTCCTCAGGACATCCCCACTGGAGCTGACAGCTGTGTGACCAGCCTCTCGTGTGACTCGCACCGCTCTCTAATCGTGGCAGGGCTGGGGGATGGCTCCATTCGTGTCTTTGACAGGAGGATGGCTCTGAGTGAATGGTAACTCACTGCCCTTCCCAGGCTTGGTGGCATTTCCTCCTCCTTCTTCCCATCAAAATGTTTCTCTGCTCCTTCTCCAGCCGTGTCATGACCTACCGAGAGCACACAGCCTGGGTGGTGAAAGCCTACTTGCAGAAGCATCCTGAAGGCAACATCATGAGTGTCAGGTAGGAGAGATTTTGCTGCTGGAGCTGGTTTTTTCTTAAACACAGTTTGTTTTTCTGTTTGAGTTCTGCCTCTGGTATTTCAAGAACTCAGAGGGTAAAACTCTTCAGTTTGACATTTGCTTCAGTAATTAAGTCCTGCTCCAGACTTGGTGGAGAGAAGGCAGGAAGAAATGTGAAGCTTTCTTTGGAAGCCTGTTTAGTGTGGCTTGAGAGTAAACAAGGAGGCATCTTTGTTGCAATCACTATCACGAGGCGTGTGAGGGAGGAATCAAGTGAACCAGAAGCCTAAGCTAGCTGCAGTGTGTCTTAGGGTGGTTGTTCTTGATTGCCAACATCTCTGGAGGGTCATTTGCAAGGGAACACGAGAAGAAAAGTTGATGTTGCATCTGTTGGGCATATTGCTATGCAGGATTACTTTGCTGTCTAGCAATTTTCTACACATAAATCCATTTCTGCTGCCTGGTAAATACTGTGGAGAGTGCAGCATATACTTATTTGGCCATTAAAGAACAGCAGAATATAATTTATTGCCCCAAAGCCACTGTATGCACATAAAGAGGCTCTTTTTTTTGCTTGATTACAAAATGAAAACAAAACAATTTTCTGGGATTCTGATCATTCCTGAGGTGGGGGATGGGCCAGCAAAAAAAATGTATTAAGATTTTCAGAAAGGGGATTATGTGATGCAGCTGCCAGATTTGTCAGGCTCACATATTAGAGTTTTTAATCTTCCTTTCTGTAATCTCCTTCAACAATCCCAGGGGTCAGGCCTGTATGCTTGGCCAGCCTGGNCTTTTTTGCCCCTCTCCTGAGTGTTTCACCAACCTGGCTCTGAAGGCTCTTTTTTGCCCCTCTCCTGAGTGTTTCACCAGCCTGCCTCTGAAGGCTCTTTTTTGCCCCTCTCCTGTGTGTTTCACCAGCCTGCCTCTGAAGGCTCTTTTTTGCCCCTCTCCTGTGTGCTTGGCCAGCCTGCCTCTGAAGGCTCTTTGTTGCCCCTCTCCTGTGTGCTTGGCCAGACTGACTCTGAAGGCTCTTTTTCTCCCTCTCCTCAGAACCCTTTCCAGCACGTGATGCTTTCTCTCAGGGTTGAAGAAGTATGAGGCAATGTTGTGCTTCAAAAGACAGGTCTGGTCTCATCCCCAAGGGACTCAGTTTGTTGAGACACCTCAGTATCTCCCACTTCACTTTCTTCTTCAGCTGACAGCAAGATCCAAGAAAAACAAACGTTAGGACATAGCAAGGTCTTCGCCTAGCTATTCCCTGAAAGCCTTGAAGGTGCTGTGTTGCTTGTGGCACAGCTCCTTGAACCTCAGCAGAACTTCTCTGGACCAGAGGCAAGAGTTTGTAGCACAGGTGTGGTGCCTGAGCTGGGTCCTCCATTGCCCAGTGCTGTTCCACCACATGATGCTGTGTTCAGCCACTCTGACCTGTGTGCTCATTACCCAACAGCTCTGCTTCTGTCAGGCTGACAGCAATGCCAGGAAAGGTCCTAAACACCTTCTGAATATCCTGGCTTAGTAGCTTAGCTGCTGTTGACTTGCTGTGGCCTGTGTGTGTGGCTGTGGTGTGTTTTCTGATGTAGTCACTCAGCACAGAACCTCACTTCCATGTCAAAGCTCTTCTGTGGTCTTCCAATACCATCAGAACCATTTCCAAGTCTTAGTAAAGTTCAGAGCTTTAAGTGAATTTATTGCATAGTCAGCCTCTCTCAAACAGCATTTCCATCTAGTTTTCAGGGTCTAAATCAACCTCCACTTGTCTTGAATTTAATTGTGTGACACCTGGAGATGCAGCTTCTTCTAATGACAGCAGTAATCATGTGTAAGAGCCTTTTGGTCAGTGTTAGGTGTTCCAGAGGTAAGGAAGCTGGAGGCAATACACTGATTTTGCCTTTGTTGGTCTGGACTCTGTGGGGTGATCCACAGTTCTGTGGCCATCAATGACTTGGAAAACATCAGAGAAACATAGAATTGTTTTGGTTGGAAAAGACTTCCAAGATCATTAAGTCCAACCATCAGCCTAACATCACTGTGGCCGCTGAACCACATCCCAAAGTGCCATGTCCACCTGTTTCTTGAACACCTCCAGAGATGGTGCCTCCCCCACCTCCCTGGGTGCCAAAAACCTTACTTCTGCTGCCAGCAGAACAAGGCCTGATGAGTTGATTTTTAATTTGATTTCCATAAGAAACTTTGCTTGTCTTCATGCACACCAGTGGACCAGGAGCTCAGAAGAGAAGTTCCAGAGCAACATTTTCAGTTCTCAGTCGTGGCTGCTCCCTCCCTGGAGGTGTTCAAGGCCAGATTGGATGAGGCCTTTGAGTAACCTGTACTAGTGGGAGGTGTCCTTGCCTATGGCAGGGTGTTGGAACTAGATGATCCTTGAGGTCCCTTCCAACCTTACCATTCTAGGATTCTATGATTCTGTGATTCCAAGGCTGCAGGAGAAGATGCACCTTCTTCACTTCTAGCAGCTGTGATTCTCCTGATGTACTTCAGAGGCATCACTTAACAAGAAATCATTTGTGTTTGCAAGGTGCTTGATGTACCAAGCACAGCATCTTGCCACCACCACTCCTGCTTTCCTCACCCTCTGTCCCCTGATGAAGCCATTAGCAGGCCTGACACATGGCCTGAGCGTTAGCAGGCTCTGTTATGCCTGGTCCCAGAGTACTTTGGACAGCCAAGGCTTGTGCATCTGTGCCCACATTTGGTGTAATGGATGCTACCAGCAGATCCCATCTGGTTAGGGGTTCCTAATACAATTTCCTGGTGTGAGCAGGAGCAGGAATTGGGGTCTGACGTGCGGCTCGGTCTATTGACTGTGACACAGCACTAAAGGCTCTTGCAGCCCTGACGAGCTGGAAGCAATAAAAGTAATAATGGATTGCTCCTGAGGGCAGAGGCAGAGCTGTTCACACAGCTCTTAATGTGTTGTGGTCGGTACCAGCTCTGAGTGGTGGGAATTGAGCCGTGCTGATGGAGGTGGTGAGGCCTGTGTCTCCTCAGTGCTCCTTTGCTGATCGAGGTGCTTAGCTCACAGGCAGGCATCCAGCTCCATTCCCTGTCTGGGATCTGGTCTGGGAACAGCCTGACCCTGTGAAACTTGTGTGTTGGCAGTGTGAATGGAGATGTGCGATTCTTCGACCCCCGGATGCCAGAGTCCATGAAGGTCCTTCAGATAGTCAAAGGGCTGACAGCCCTTGACATTCACCCACAAGCCAACCTCTTTGCATGGTAAGTTCTCTTTTCATCTCCTGCATCCATCAGGGAACAGATTCTTTTCAGTGGTGCCCAGTGACAGGGCAAAGGGCAACAGTCACAAGCTAGAACACAGCAAGTTCCACCTCAACACAAGCTTCTCTGCTTTGAGGATGGTAGAGCCCTGGAGCAGGCTGCCCAAGGAAGCTGTGGAGTCTCCTCTGGAGAGATTCCAAACCCACCTGAACAGTCCTGAGCAACCTACCTTGGGTTACCTTGCTTGTAGCAGGGGAGTTGGACTAGGTGATCTCCAGAGGTCACTTCCAACCCCCACCATGCTGAGACTCTGTGATCCCTGGAGTGAACAGAGAGGCCACTTTGTCTCTGCAGACATCATTCGTGGGGTTTTTATGGGTTTGGGGGTTTGATGCAGCTTCTTTCCCATGTTTGCAGCTCAGGACTGTTGTCAGTTGCATGCATTAGTGAAGTCTTTGCCCTGGCAGTGATGGCAGAGGGTCTCACACTCTCAAGTCAGATCCTTATTTGGGGCTCTGAGTGGGAACCAGCAACTGCTCCACAGCCATCTCACAGAGGTGCTTGGGGGATCTGCTCCCAGCATGAGTGTGCATCAGCTTCTCACATTTTCCTGTCTCAGTGTAAGAGATACCTTTTGTTCCAGCCCTTGTGGAAGTCTCTGCACTGAGGCTGCCATGGTACAGTTGAAGTCTGTCTCCCCACTCACAGGGACTCATTGCACACTGGTTTGATGAGCATCTCAAGTTGACCCAGCTGGAAAAGGGGCCTGTAGGCAGCACTACTGTTGTTCCCACAACACTCTGGGTGGCCTCATGTTCTCTTGATTCCCTTCCAGTGGCTCAATGAATCAGTTCACTGCAATCTACAATGGCAACGGGGAGCTGATCAACAACATCAAATACTACGATGGTTTCATGGGACAAAGAGTTGGAGCCATCAGCTGCCTGGCTTTCCATCCTCACTGGGTCTGTATTCTGTGTCTTCATGAATTTGTGTTTCTTAGTTAATGTCCACATTGGAAGAGGAAAAGGCTCAGAGACTCCTCTAGCACAGCAGGGTGCTGCCCTGCCTCGTTTTCCGAGCATGCTTTGAGCCTGACTCAGCTCAGGTCCTTGGTGCTTGTCCTCCAGGTGTCCCAGACAGTCATGCTGGTCGTGCTGCCAGTTTGTGATGTTCACCTGAGACTAGAACAGGACTCCCACCAGCTAAGCCCTTTTAACTTGCAGATCAATTTGATGTACTGTTCCCATTTCCTCCCATCTCTCTGGCCCTGCAGCCTGGCTCAGCTCGCTGGTTCTTGCCACAGCAGTTGTCCGAGCTGAATTTGCCTGGAGCTGAGTGGAGAGGTGCAGCCTCTCACTTCCAGCACACAAAATCTGATGTGCTTATTTATGCCTCTTCTCTTGCAGCTGGTGGGCTCACCCTCGTGTCCCTTAGGGCTGCTTTTACACCACCTTACGTAAGGCTTTAGGAAGACCTTATGCTGTGCACGTCAGAAAAAGGAAAGAACTGCAGAAATTAAAGCCATAAGCTGCTGAAGTCTAGAATGAATCAGAGTAGAAAGGACATGTTGGAATATGTCACAGCTGAGGTGGCTCTCTGCAGTAGTTGTTAGAGACAGGATCTGGTTCCTTCTTAATTAGGAGGCAGGTGCCCATCTGCTTTATGGACTTCTGCTCACCCGGAGATGAGAGTAAATGAAGAAGATTGAAAGCTTGGGAGAAGGACGTGAAGGGGTAGGGAAAGCAGGAGGAGGTTAAAGAAGGCATTTAGACAGAGAGTTATTTTAGAAACCTGCAGAGCAGAACACAAATATTGAATATGTAATGGGAATGACAAAGGGAGGAGAGGGAGAGCATCCTGCAGACAGCGAGGTTAAAGGAGAGCTCAGCTCCTCGGGTTTGCAGAGCTGCCTTGCAGAAGTTAAAGAGTGCTTTGGCTATCCTGCAGGCTTGGGGGTGGAGAAAGAAGGAGCTGAGCATTACAAATGTTTTGCTCTTTCAATAAGCAAACCAACCGAGCCCTGGCCAGCCCAGGCCCCCACGGCTGGGCTTGTTCTGAGCCTCTCACTGAAGGGAATGCTGATTTTCAGTCCAGGCCAGTTCCTAACTAGCAGATTTGCAGTCGTTTAGAAAAATGATGTTAGCAGTTGGCAACTAATAGTCGCCATCATTTTTTTTCCCCTCTGGCTGCAATGGGCCTATAACTCTCTGGGCTGAGGCAGGTGCTGGCAGAACTGTCGTCAGAGCTGCCTTGGCAGATGCACTTCAGAGCTCTGGAGCATCTGGGCGCTCCCAGTGTAAATGTCTGCCGTTACCGGTGCGCCCCTCCTCGCCGCCCGGCACCTGGCCGTGGTTCATCTCCCCCCCTCCATGTCTGCTCTTTCCACAGCCTCATCTGGCAGTCGGCAGCAATGACTACTACATCTCTGTGTACTCGGTGGAGAAGAGGATCAGATAACAGCTGGTGGCAGTGGCACTGGAGAAGGGCGTCCCAGCGGGCAGGGCCGTGGCTCACCCACCCTGTACATAGTGAATTATCGACTTGAATGTTTAGTGTTGGCTGCTGCTGCTGCAACCCATAACTTGAACACTTTTTGTTCTGACTTAGCTACTGATGGTTTTGACAAGGAGAAGAGAGACAATCTCCTTTGGTTTGTTTTGTTGGGTTTTTTTTTTTTTGTTTTTGTTTTGTTTTGTTTTGTTTGGTTTTTTTTTTTTTTTTTTTTTTTTTTTTTTTTTTTGTGGTTGTTGTTGTTTTGTTTTGGTTTTGGTTTTTTGGTTTTTTTTTTTTTTGTTGTTTTGGTTTTTTCCCACCTATATCCTCTAAAAGCTACAGACAAGGAACTTTTTATTTTCACTTCCAGTGGTTGGCTTCTCCGTTAGAAACACAGCTCCTGGGCTTGGAGGGACTGGATAAGACAGTACCCTTGAAAAAGGGCTTTCTTGGTTTAGTCTTTGTTTCTTTGTTTGGCTGGAGCATAGGAAGTCAGGACTCACCTACAGCTCTGTGTGTTCGACCAGACCACGGGACCCCTCCAGCTGCTGCCTACCCTCTGCCAGACAGCAATTCCTCCACGGGGCAGAGAGACCTGAGCTGTCCACCTGCACAGCAGCCTGTGTGCTTCTGCACTGCCTGAGCGTGGGCAAGGCAGGCAGGAGAGTGTCTCCCCTGCATGAACCTCATCCTCTCTGCAGCATCCTCTCCAGTGAAAGCAAAGACAGAAAGCAACTGGTGGCAAGGAGAGGCTGGAACCTTGAGGAAATGACAGGAGCAGAGCAGGATGCCACCATACAGTTGCACATACAAGAAGAGGGAAGAAAGAGAATGAGCATCTCTAACATGCCCACAAGCCTGGAACAAGTCACTCAGTAACCACTTTCCACTCAAGCACACAGTGCTGGTGGGGAGGTTTGGGGTATCTCAGTCACTGTTACTTCTGCAGTCAATTGTCCTTCTGCCCATGGTGAACTCCACAAACATGTCTGACAGTCTAGGAGCTCTACCTGGCCAGTGAGAGAGGCTCCAGGTCCAAGCCACAGGCTTTCATTTGCTCCCATGTGTACTTACTCAGCAAGGTGATGGTCAGGAGAATTTGCACACTTGCTGCTGTGTGTCTGCAGCTGCACACTCTGTGTGGACCTGGCTGTGGCTTGTCTCTTGTCCCTGAAGAACTGGGTGTGCTCAGAACTGGGGCCTGAGCACAAGAGAATCACTGAAGAGGGAAAGACAGCAGGTCCTCCTGCTTTGAGCAGAACAGCTTTGACCCAGCTGTCTAGGGGAAAGCCTACTCCATCTTCTGCACCTTCCGTCCCTTGAAGTCTGCCCTGGGTCTGGAGATGGGTGCGGGGAAGGGGGAGGCAAAGCCAGAGGGCAGGTTTCTTTCAGGCTCCATCAAGGTGCCGTTTAGCTGGCCAAGAACAGAGCTTGCACTGTGCAAACATCCCTGTGGTGACAAAGGGTGACCTGCTGAGTCCAGAAGTCCCCAGTTTTTCTTCCAGCCGGTATCACAGGGGCTGCAGGCCCCCAGCAAACTCCACTAGTGATGGCGCTGACACTGAAGGAAATACTGATGAGCAAAGGGGCGAGAAACATTCTCTCCCTGTGCTGGTGGCAGCCTCACCTCTGCCATGGTGCCTGTGGAGCACATCCGACCTGTCACTGCTCCTTACACACCAGAGAACTGTTTCCTATACGTGTAGAGACATGTGGGAATTGTGGAAGTGGCCTGGTGGCTGTCCCGGGCTCACTGCAAGGCATCCCCATGTGAAGTGCTGCCTGCTCGTCTGGATACTGCCTGTGCTGAGGGTCCTTGAGCCATGGAGGTGGAGCAGATGCTGACGGTTGGGTGCTGTGTCCTTAACCCTGAGCACCATCGCTGCCCATCCCTGTAAGCAGGAAGGCCAAGGGCCACAAGGTGGTGAATCAACGGCTAAAAACTACCTAAAAGTCCACTTTTAAGTTACCAAAAGTTAATTATGATCTAACAGAGCTGTGCCTCTTCCCAACCTGCTCCTGCTGTTGCGGCAACCATCAAAGCCACCCAGGTGTGGGTCGTGTCCCTGCCACACCTTGGATTCATGGTCATGGCAGCACTGAGCATCTGCCTGGGCACCAGTGGGGTTAAGTGGCACATGGCATCTGTGGGGCTCAGCACCGCTGGGACCGTGGCACTGGGGACCGCCTTCCGCACAGGTTTCATTTCTGCTGCTCTGGCATCGTTCTCAGCGGTACGCAGCTCCTCCACCCTGCCCGTGCCAGGGGCTGGCAAGCTTGGAGCCAGAGTTTTGAGATCTACCCATGACTGATTAACTTAACACAGCTTAAAAAACCACAAAACAAACAAACAAACAAACAAAAAAACCCACAGTAGATTTTTAACTTGTATCAGTGTATGCGTGAAAGGAACAAGAAGAACCTGGCACAGTGCAGAGGTGAGTGGTAGGGGAAGCTGCTGCTCCCCTGGCCAGGAGGTGGTTTTTAACTAACTCGACCTGTTTAGCTTTCATCTAAGCGTGTGCTTGTGTGGGTGGGGCTGCATTTTCACAGGTCTGACAGCANAAAAAAAAAAAAACAACACACAAACAACAAACCACAACAAGCCAAACCCACACGATTGTAATGTGAGAGTAAAACAATTACAGATAAATGGTTAATAAAAAATAAATGCAGAAAACACTTCCCGGCCTGAGGATCATTACCTGGGGTGGAAGTGTGGAGGAGGAGATAGCTGCAGCCCATGGAGGAACCAAGTTGTGTTTGAGGGGATGGGCTGGGTGGGGCTGGGTAGTTTCCCTGCAGAGAAAAGGGTGGTGATACATGGAGACCTTGGGAGAAACACACTTGGACAGGGCCAGGTCACTGCTGCTGAGGCTCAGCAAGAATGTGATGCTTCTCCTTTTCAGCTCTGCAGGAACGGGGCGGGGGTGTCAGAGTCCTAAATCCAGCTGTAGTGGTGGCTATGGCCCAGAGCCACCAAATAAACTAGAAGTCATTGTTGTCCTGAGCATCTGCACAGCACTGTCCCCAGTCCAGGGTGTCCTTTCCACCAGCACTGTCATAGAATCATAGAATTGTAAGGGCTGGAAGGGACCTCAAGGATCATCCAGCTCCAACCCCCCTGCCATGGGCAGGGACACCTCACGCCAGATCAAGTCGCTCAGAGTTACGTCCAACCTGGCCTTAAGGACCTCCAGGGATGAGGTTTCCACCACCTCCCTGGGCAACCTGTTTTGGGGTCTCACCACCCTCATGGTGAAGAACATCTTCGTAACATCCAGTCTGAATCCACACACTTCCAGTTTTGCTCCACTGTGACCAATGTTGGTACAGTCCTGCTAGGTCCAAGCTGGAACACTTGTCCACCAGCACCACAGCTTCCTGGGATGGGGTCACTAGTTAAGGCACAGTGGGCAGAGGGTAGGAAGAGCTGTTGGGGAAACCATNGGTTTGCCACAAGCCAAAAGCCTCTCTCAGTGCCAAAATTTGGCACTCATTCCTGAATTTTAGTGTAAAGTGCACATACACATGTAAAACTAGATACTTCCTTCACCAAAGTCAAGCTGAGCCTGCAGTAGCTTGGATAATTTTAGATAAAGATTTTTAAAAGAATGTTTGCTATTTTATTTTATTCACCATCTCACATTTTATTTTGTTCCTCAAGCAGTTATGATTAGCCTGTAGAATATTGGCATGGCTTGTTTACCCAGGATTGCTTCCAGTTTCACACTGACCAAGAGCAATGCTGCTGAGAGCTTGAGCCAAGCCTAATGAATATACAAAAATTAAAATTAAAAAAAAAAAAAAAAAAAAAAAAAAAAATTTAAAAAAAAAAAAAAACAACACACAAACAACAAACCACAACAAGCCAAACCCACACGATTGTAATGTGAGAGTAAAACAATTACAGATAAATGGTTAATAAAAAATAAATGCAGAAAACACTTCCCGGCCTGAGGATCATTACCTGGGGTGGAAGTGTGGAGGAGGAGATAGCTGCAGCCCATGGAGGAACCAAGTTGTGTTTGAGGGGATGGGCTGGGTGGGGCTGGGTAGTTTCCCTGCAGAGAAAAGGGTGGTGATACATGGAGACCTTGGGAGAAACACACTTGGACAGGGCCAGGTCACTGCTGCTGAGGCTCAGCAAGAATGTGATGCTTCTCCTTTTCAGCTCTGCAGGAACGGGGCGGGGGTGTCAGAGTCCTAAATCCAGCTGTAGTGGTGGCTATGGCCCAGAGCCACCAAATAAACTAGAAGTCATTGTTGTCCTGAGCATCTGCACAGCACTGTCCCCAGTCCAGGGTGTCCTTTCCACCAGCACTGTCATAGAATCATAGAATTGTAAGGGCTGGAAGGGACCTCAAGGATCATCCAGCTCCAACCCCCCTGCCATGGGCAGGGACACCTCACGCCAGATCAAGTCGCTCAGAGTTACGTCCAACCTGGCCTTAAGGACCTCCAGGGATGAGGTTTCCACCACCTCCCTGGGCAACCTGTTTTGGGGTCTCACCACCCTCATGGTGAAGAACATCTTCGTAACATCCAGTCTGAATCCACACACTTCCAGTTTTGCTCCACTGTGACCAATGTTGGTACAGTCCTGCTAGGTCCAAGCTGGAACACTTGTCCACCAGCACCACAGCTTCCTGGGATGGGGTCACTAGTTAAGGCACAGTGGGCAGAGGGTAGGAAGAGCTGTTGGGGAAACCATCAAAGCCACCAAGATGTGGGTCATGTCCCTGCTGCACCTTGGATTTATGGTCATGGCAGCACTGAGCATCTGCCTGGGCACCAGTGGGGTTAAATGGCATATGGCACCTGAGGGGCTCAGCACTGCTGGGACCATCTTTACACAGGTTTTGTTTCTGCTGTCTGTCACCAGGACCTGGCTCAGCAACGTGGTCACGAGAGGGACACACTGACCATCTTCTCCAGAGGAAAGCCGTAGTGAGGGATGTAGTGCAAGGCGAGGAGCTGGATGGTCTGGAAGCTGCAGCAGTGAGGAAGGGAGGCATTTTCTGGCGCCTCGCTTCTGAGGCCAAGTCGTTTCAGAGAGCTCCGATGGCTTCGGGAGTGCCATGCTGCGGGGCACATCAGACAATAACCAGGTTTGAGCTAGGCAGGCTCTGTGTGGTTGGAGGGAGGGGGAGTTTGTGGCCATGCTGGCTCTTCCTCCAGGCAAAGCCCTGCAAAGGAGTTGGGGCTGAGCTGTGGAATGGGATGGGAAGGGATAGTGGGAATGGCTGCGGAGGGGGAACAGCCAGGGCAAGATTTGCACCTCTCTGGGCAACAGACTCAGTGCTGCCTTTGGCGTGACCTGCGGGCTCAGCAAAGCTGAGGTGACAGCCACGGCCACCACCGTACTGATCCAGACCCCTGCTGCGTCTCTTGTCCTTACCACTGGGACATTTCTGGTGGCGCCTCGTTCATTTCTGCCCGGGAAACCTCCGGGAGCCCAAACCCACAGGCAGTATCAGAGCCTCTCCTGTAGAGGGACACAGGAACCTCCCCCTGCAGGGGCAGCTGGGGACAAGGGTCTCCATCCACCACCACTCAAACGACCCTGTAGCAGCCCTATGACCTAGAGCCTCTGTGTCCTACCTTCTGTAACCTATAGCCCCCATCTCCTACAGTTCCTCATTGCCTATGGCCCCCCCATCATCCACACTGACATGCCCTATAGCTCGCCATCCCCTTAAGCGTGATCCCCTACACTTCTCATCCCCCGTAGCTCCCTATCCCCTATCCCCTCTATCTGCTAGAGCTCCCGCTCCGTACGCCCCCATCCCTTATACTCCTTATCCCCTGTACCCCCATTCCCTATAGCTCCCCATCACCTACGTCCTCATCTCCTATACCACTATCCCCTATAGCCCCTCTTATCCCCTATGTCGCCATCATCCCCTGTAGCTCTCCTATGCCCTCCCTTCCTTTCCCCATTGCCGCCGCCCGTTCCCGCCGCGCCCCTACAGCGCTCTCCGGTGGCCTTTGTCAGCTCCTGCACCGTGCTCACGTTCGCCTTTGCATTCTGCGGGGCTCGGCCCTAGGCGGCCGCCGTCGGTGGGCGGGGCCGGAGGCGGCCAGGGCGGGGCGGGGCCGCCGGGCCGCCCGGGGCAGGAGCGGCGGCAGGGCCATGGGGAACCTTTTCGGGAGGAAGCGGCGGAGCCGAGTCACCGAGCAGGACAAGGCGGTGCTGGTGAGAGCGCAGCTGGGCTCGGCACGGAGGGGCGAGCCGGGGGAACCCTGGCACCAGAGCCAGCCAGGCCGGGGCCGCAGAGAAAGCTGGGCAGGGGCCACGGAGGAGGCCGGGCCCGTCTCGGTCAGCGCCGGCTCGTTCCCCTGCGCAGGGAGCGGCGGAGCCGCTGTCACCGGGCCTGCCGCCGCCCTTCCCGGCCTGGACTTGGTCGCCGACCGGCTGCCAGCTCCAGGAGGCTCTTGCCGCTGATGCTTGCCGAGTCCCCGCACATCTGACGGGGCACGGAAAGGTGGAGGAGGCGAAGCGGGGCGGTGCAGCCGCTTTAACGGCAGCTGCGGTGTAACCCCGGTGTTTGCGAGACGGCGGGGAGAGACCGGACCCGTGCGAGCGGGCAGGAGGGTTGTAGGAGCGCTCCGGGAGTGCTGGGACCATCCGGGCTCGAGTTGTGACTGTCTGCCCCTCTCTGTCCTGTAGCAACTGAAGCAGCAGCGGGACAAGCTGAAACAGTATCAGAAGCGGATAAGCCAGAACCTGGAGCGGGAGCGAGCCCTGGCCAGGCAGCTGTTGAAGGAGGGCAAAAAAGAGTGAGCGAGGAGGGGTCCTCTCTGCCAGGGGGTGTTGGAGTCTGGCCCGAGCAGGGAGTGTCAGCACTAAACGCGGGGTCCTGGAAATGAAAAGTTACTGAATCGTTGGTGTCCGTAAGCTGTGGGGGTGGTCACAGAGTACTCTTTCAGAAAGGAAGCCTACTTGGGTACTTAATACTTTTAAACCTTAAACGAGAGGCAGTCCGTGTTCCAAATCAGGTCATCAAAAAGTGTTTCTTAACTGCAGTACCAGTGGCACGCACATGGATGCCCTGTAAGTGTTGGTCTCTCACCTCGCGTTTTGAGTCTGTGTCACAAACCTTTTGTACAAGGGCTGTGGTTTGCTTTGCTTCAGCACCGCTGGCCCCGGGGAAATCTTAAATCCACAGCACACACCTGAATTTTCAGGCACCAGATTAGTGAATTGAGTTGATTTAGTTTAGTTTACACTATTTACTTGCTCATCCTTGTGCTTCATAGGAGCAGTTCAGAGTTGTCATTTCCTTTGCACTCCTGTTTTGGAAATGAGTATGGCTTTGATGTGATTCTTTTTGGCTTATTTGCTTTCATCTGTGCTGACTTTTCCTCCTCCTGTTTTCCTTCAGCAAAGCCATGCTCTTGCTAAAGAAGAAACGCTACCAAGAGCAACTTCTAGACAAAACAGAAAACCAAATCAGCAACTTGGAGAGGATGGTGAGTGAGAATCAGCAGTGAGCAGCTGGCTGGTGGTGTGGAATCACATTTTGATTGCCAAGCCCTAACAGGGGTCGAGTCTTTTGAAGGGCAGGTGTCTTAACATTCCACATGTGCCATGAGCTGTCCCTGAAGAACCATGTGGTGAAGCTGTTTGGGTCTGTGTGTGAGTTATGTATTCAATACATGGTTTGGAGGTTACTAAAACTTTAATCACAGTGTGGACAGCTGCTGTGGAAGCCTCCTGGGGCTTGTCTCAGTACCTTGATTTCAGAAATGAGTGTGATTGTCTAGGAAGCTGTGGCCTCAGCTTTGACTGTCAGCTGGGAAGTCACTTACAGGGCTGTTGGGAATGTTTTTGCAGGTGCCTGTGCTAAGGCTTTGTACTCTTGGTGTAATGGAATCTGCTGTTTGCTGGAGAAAGAAACTTGAGTGATGCCTCCACGCAGTTTCCCTGCAGATGATGGCAGTCTGTGTCTGGCCAGCAACAGGGCTGTGGCAGCCTGTGATATTTCCCTTTCTCCTTTCTGTTTCAGGTCCAGGATATTGAATTCACTCAGATTGAAATGAAAGTCATCGAGGGTCTGAAAATAGGCAATGAATGTCTGAACAAAATGCACCAGGTGAGTATCCCCAAGTCAGCTGGGCACAATCTTGCTTTGGACTAGGCCAAGTCCTGGCTGTTTGTGGCTGTCTCACTTCACTCACACCTGGACTTTGGCTCTCTCCTTCAGGTTATGTCAATAGAGGAAGTAGAAAGAATAATAGGGGAAACCCAGGATGCTGTGGAGTACCAGAGGGTATGTACTCTGTGTGTGAGTAGCTGTGAGCAGGGGCTGCTGCCATCCAGAGTTCCTCTGGTGTGTGCCTTGTGTCAGAGGTGATCAGGCTGGGAAGGAAGTCTCAGGTGCTGCAGAACAATTTGCTCTGTTGGTTTTCCTGAGTACTCCTTCACCCCATGTTTGTGTTGCTCTCCTGTGTGCCTGTACCAGCCATGAGCTGCTTCTGACTGGGGCATGTCTTGTCCTGTCTTTCACAGCAAATAGATGAGCTGCTGGCTGGCAGCCTGACTGAGGAAGATGAAGATGCCATTCTAGAAGAATTAAACACTATTACTCAGGTAGGTCTGATGTTCTTCAGGTACTTTAAATCCACCTTTTCAGGATGCTGCTTGTAGTAGAGATGAAAATGTCTTTTCCCTCTCTCTCAATAGCTTATTTTCTGCCAGGGATGTCAGTTACACCTCTTTACACCTAATTACTGTGTTCATCAAAGATCAAGCTAATTGCTCCACACACAGAGCTCATTTTAAATCAGGATGCTTTTAAGGTTGTGCTTTGTTTGCTGTCTGTTACAGCCAGCTGATCTCTGTTCTTTCTGGGTATCTGTTCCACATCTCTGGGTGATGCCCAGATAACAGCACTCAATGTGTGTGGTCATCCCCAACCACCTCTGGTGTCTGTGGCTCTTCCAAACACTAGGTGGAGAGGCTCTGCAGCTGGCATTGGTTTGAGGAGGCTCACAGCTAATGCAGGGCCCTGTTAAATCTCATTCAGTAACTAGAAAACCCTCACTGGGCAGCACTGAAGCCCACAACCCTTGCTGCAGGTCAGGGGCCAGATGTCAGCTTGTTTGTGAAATCCCTGACATTGTAACTCTGTTCCCAAAGAGTCTCTGCACCAAACTGTGCTGTGGGAGGGTCTGTGTTGTGCTGTGGGGTTTGTATCATAGGTTGTCTTCAATGTTCTTGCAGGAGCAGATGGAGCTTCCAGAAGTTCCTTCAGAGCCACTTCCAGAAAAGATCCCAGGTATGTTCTGTTTGCTCTGCACCTTTGGCTCCCATGCTCAGTTCCATGCCATGGCTTGAGACCCACTCCTATTTTAAGTATTGTCCTAGCAAATGTGAAGGAATATTCAGCTTCCTGGTGTAGAGCCCTGGGCTGTGTGAGCTTGCCTCCTGCAGCTCTGACTAATCCAGGTGAACAAAGGGAGCCCAAGGCTCAAGTCTCTTCACTCAGTCAGCATCCAGTTGTTGCTCTTGAAGAGTTGTGTTACATCTGCTGTTCTTAAGTCACAGTTTGTGCCTGCTGAAACACCCTGTGGATGTTCTGCTGTGGAGCTCCATGAGGAGCTCCTTCCTCAGCATGACCCACACACAACTCTCTCACTCCACCTGGAACTGCTCCCTGCCTGTCATTGCAACACACAGGGCAGGAACAACTTCTGGTGACCACAGCTGTGGATGGGCACACTGCACAGAACTGGATTTCATGGAGGCTTCTCACAACCTGTAGCTCTGGGGGCCTTGCTCCAGATAATGACAGTCATGTTGAGCTGGCTGGCTGAGGGCTGCAGCAGGCCCACAGTTCCAGGACTGGTGGAACACAAGCTCTGCACAACTGGTGATGTGTGTGAGTTTGCTCCTGAGCAGTCCAGAACCTCAGCAGTGGGATTTGGTCAGCTCTGTGTGAAGAGGAAAGTGGGAGAGCTAAAATAGTGAGCAAATGGGCAATGCTGGCCTGGTGAGCAAGGAACCTTCACAGAGTGTCACCAGGAGTCTATCCAGGCTGGAGAACTGAAGGTGAAAGCTGCTCTTGGAGACAAGCAGTGAGGTGGAGCTGGACTTAGCTGAAAAGCCAAACTGGTCAAGAATTTGTTTCCTGGGACAGCAGAACACAGAACCATAGGTTGCAGAAGCTGGACCATGAAACCAGGAGCTGTAGAGGCCTGTGTGGAATCTGCCTGACAACAACCTGGGGTGTGGGGAATGGAGCTGCCTTCTGTTTCATGCCTGTTTAGTAGTAAACATGGATCAGATGTCCTCTGGCCACAGGGTGGGCAAACAAGGCCATTGTCCCTACTGCTCGCAGCTCGCTGAGCCTCCTTTAGACTCACTAGATGAAAGGGACGAGGGGAAAAGCTTGTCTGCTGCTGCCCTCTGAGAAGCCACTGCCCTGAATTGGTGTCACTGGGCTGGTGGCTTTCCAAGCTTCTGTTGGGTACATCCTGAAACCCTGTTAGTTGTTCAGGTGCTGTGAAAAAGGAGCTCTGTCTGGGGAAGGTTATACATAACAAACTTTTATCATCTCAGTGACTTTGCAGGTGCTGTGCTGCAAGCATTTATTGCTCTGCAGAGAAGTGAATGAGGAGTCCTCAACTCCTCCTCAGGTGGTGCCTGGAGATTGTTTGCATTCTCTGTTTCTGTAACAAGTTTCTTTTTCTTCCACAGAAGCATCACCCATCAAGAACAGGCCAAAAGCAGAGCTGGTGGCAGCATCTTAACTCCCACTGCTGGGGATTCCCCCACGTAACTTGCACCCAGGACAGTTTGCCATCCTAGCCTGTGCTGGGAACAAACAATGCCTTGGCAGCATCCCAGCTGTGCTGGGCAGATCATGGAGCAGGGTTCCCCCTGCCGGGTGGGGAACCCTCAGCAGGTTTTTTGCTCTTGTATCAAGATTATTTTTTAGTGCTTTCTTTTTTTTTTTTTGTAACTTAAATTCTAAACTCACTCAGCTGCTCTGTCTCGGGATTAAACAACAGCTCTCCAACTTCCAAAGCCAAATCCTTTCCTTTTAGCTTTGATGGCAGTGGTGGAGCTGCCTTTGCTCTGACTGAATCCCCAGGAATTCCCACCCTTGGGAACATGCTTGAAGCTGCTGCCCTGGGCATTGGGCTGGGCAGCAGCAAGCCACTGCCCTCAAGAGCTTTCCAGGCCATGCTGGTGTCTACTCTCCTCTTGGTCTCTGCTTTTCCTTTTCTGTGAAAGGGCTGCCAGTGTCTCTTGTCCTCCTGTAAATCCAGCTGGTGTGCCCTGGGCCCTGGGAGGGCACAGACAGAGCACAGACAGCCGGGGAGAAGCCTCAGGCCCGAGCCTACACAGGCAGCGATGCTCTGTGCTGCGGGTTGGAAACGGTTCTGTCAGCCTCGTGTACAGCCACAGGAGGGTGCAGGAGGGTGTCTGAGCAAAGTGCAGTCTTCTCTTGGCTTTGTGTCCACAGGCAACGGTGCTGAGTGGGGCAAAAGTGATCTCCATGTGAGGTGAAGAGCTGGCCCCAGGCGGGGTGAGAGGCAGAGGCAGTTGGTAACAATTCCCCTCCAGATCCTGCTCTGCCTGCCCACTTCTGATAACCCCTGGTGCTGAATGAGACCTGGAGTGAACAGAAATCTGATTACAGCAAGGAGACTTCTACATACTCTGTGAGCCAGGAGTCATCCCTTGCTGGCTCTGCACCACCATCAGAGTTCACCTTCACAATGTTCAGATGAGATCGATTCTGCTTCCAGCTGTCAGCTTGTGATTGATGTCTCCTCGTGGACTTGGAGACAGGAAAGGTCAGGCTGGAGTGAACATGAGGCTTGTTCTGTACTAGACATGAGGCATGAAGCTTCTTAAATCAACACTCCAAAGACTCTGCTCTTTAAGTGGTCAGAGGGGATACCAGTTCCTCCTGAGCCCTCTCTGGAGGACAGTCTGGTGCTTCACCTGCTGGAGTGGGGCACTTGGGTCTGCTTGGTTGGTGAAGTGGCTGCAAAGCTGCCTGGCCTGCCAGGTGGTGAGCAGATTGAGCTGTTCTTGGAAGCAAGCTTGCTTGCCAACTTGCAGATGCTCTTCAGGACACTGCAGAACTTCTGTTTATTACATTTTGAAGCCACAATCCTTAATCCTGTTTCTGTGACAGCAGAAGAAGGACCAGAGGGTCATTGGAGAGACATTCAGTGACTGCCTTTGGGGTTCTGTGATCTGGTGCTAGACACTAAGCAATCCTAGAGCCTGTACTGCTCACCATGTGTGATGGGCCAGCAGCAGCTCTGGTTTTGGGTCCTGCTTTGTCTCACCTGTGTCTGTTATGTTCCAAAGACTGACCAGGGCATCCTCCTCCTCCCATGTGTGTCTCCAAGGCAGTGAGCACCTTTTTTTTGTCTTCAGGCCAGGCTCTAGCTCTGCACCGGGTTGCCCATCCTGTCTTGTAATTCGTGCTGGTTCCACCAGAGAGAGCCTTGTCCTCACCAGCTCGGTGGTGTCTGGAGCTGTTCCCTGCAACTGCTTTCTTCCAAGGCTCCTTCAGCTGGTTGCCAACCTGGTTTTCTTTCCTGGCTTGTTTTCTTTTCTCTTCTTTGACCTCTAACTCCCAGGAGTGACTGCTGGACTCTCCCAGTATGGTCTTGAAGGGACCTTTCCTGGGAGCCCCAGCCTCTGTTGCTAGCACTGTGTAAGCCCTGTCAAATAGGGTTGGCACACATTGCCCAACCAAGGAGGGAGGGAGCACCACAGTCCCTGTGCTCCAGTTTCTTGCCTCATGAAGGTCCTGGCAGCAGGAGAAACAGAAACCAACTCTCCCCAAGGAGGCTGCAGTGAGGCTGGGCTGGGTCGTGGTGATGTTTGTTGGTGCTGTCTGTGCTCTTGGGTGGGAGTTGGTCCAGGAGGGAGCAGGGTTAGTGCTGGAAGGGTTAATGCAGCCTCTTGGCTGTGTTAATACAGTAAAGAGGCCATTTACTGAGCTAACAGGAAAGTTTGGAGCAGATTGCCAGCAGCTTCCTCTCCTAATCCCTGCACCAAACAGATTGTACTGTGTCTCCTTGAGAGGAAGAGCCAGGAGTGCTGTGTGACCTCTGTGGTGTGCTCTAACAATAAACTGTTCCAATGGTTCCACTGATTCCTCTCCCAGCCTCATGTTTTCACAGCAAATGTTTTGGATGAGCAAGAGTTGCTTTCCTCCTCCCTCCCCTTCTTACTCCCTGCTCCTGGGGGAGATGTGGGCAGGAAATTTCAGAACAAGCTCCATGTGTGAGAGAAAAACAATCCTGAGTGCCAGGATGGCCCAGGAGGACTCGTCTGTAACCCACAGCAGCGGTGCCCTGGCACCACCCTGAGCCAAGCGCAGAGGAGCCAGAAGGATGTTTGAGAGCCTGTGCATTATCCAATGTTGGGGCAGGGTAGAGCAGCCCCTGCCTGGCCCTCATCACCCACGGGCCAGGAGCAGGGCAGGTACCCTTGGGGCTCCTTGGAGAAGTGACTTGCAGGGAAAAAGGAGGCAGGAGTGAGGGACTGGATCCACGGAGGTGGGGAGGACGTTTGCAGAGGCAGCGTTCCCACCCCTGGGCTTGCACTGAAACTGGGCAGGGTTGGGGGATTGTTTTGGGTGGTTTTGGTTTTGTTTTTTTTTCAGGAATTGCTGTGGGGGGATTGTGTTGGGTTGGTTTTTTTTCAGGAATTACTCTGGAATTGTTTACAAAGTGAACTATGAACAGTCCTGGGTGCTGGACTCGCAGGGAGCCTGTGGCACTGTCCTGGTCACATGCTGTGTTACCCTGTCCCTGGCAGGGCTTGGGTTTGATCATCCTCCCTCAGCAGGGTGTTCTGCACCTCAGTGGGATTGTCCAACCACCCCAAGCTGTCAGTGCAGGATGCAATTCATGGCACCGCAGCATGGATTGGGTGGGGAGGGACCTTTCAAGGCCACCCAGGTCAGCTTACTCAGGGCTCCATCCAGCCTGACCTAGAATGTTTGCAGAGATGAGGCATCTACCACCTCTCTGGGCAGCCAGTGGCAGGCTCTCACCACCCTCACTGTAAACAGTTTCCCGTGGCTGTGGTTCTTGAGGGCACTGCTTGCCAGGGCAGTGCCACATCCCCCTTCACGCTCTCCACAAGTTCAGGACGTGGGGCAGAGGGTGCCAGAGCCTTGGGGTGGTGCTTTGACACCAGCAACTTCCTTCTTATTAGAGATTTGCGTCTCCTCTGGGGGTGGCTCCCCCCAGCCTGAGCCAGCTGGACCCTGGGCAGTAGCTCAGCTCCCCCCATCCTGTCCCTGCCATGGGATGTGCCAGGGTTCCTGTGTCCCTGGGACAGCAGCTGCTCCGTGTTCAATGCTGCTTAATTAGCGCTCCCTTGTACCCGCTCAGCTGTGGCAGCAGGTTGGGAACTGGCACCCCGCGGTGTGAGCTGAGTGCGGAGCTCTTCCAGCTGTGTTTTGGTTGGCCAGATGTTTAGTTACATAGGAGTGTCCTCCTTTGGAGAAAGTCGTTCAAGCCAGTGTAGCTCGTTGCTAATTAAACCCTGGAGAACACAGGCAACCTCACTCTGCTTCCTCTCCCACCCCCAGGCAGCCTCCCTGCTACCCCCAGTCCTGGCACAGCCAGAGGCACCAGAGAGGTTTGGGCCACCAGCCAACCGTGCCCATGGCAGACACAGCACACGTGAAGGTGAGAGTGGATTTCAGGCCCTTGGTGCTTACAGGAGCAGGTGATTTGTCCCTCCCCCTGGAGTGGCTGCTGGAGTCTCTGGCATTTCCACCGTGCCAGCTCCAGTCCGGTTTAACGTGACCTGGGTGCCAATGCAGGTTCATCACCCGTGCAGGAGGCAGCAGCTGGGGGAAGGGAGAAGCTCTGCTGGGGGCTTCCAGTCCCTTGCTCTGCTCCCCAGGGAAAGTCCCTTTCTGAGGGCACACTGGCTACAGCTACCCTTGGCCCGTGGGCTCTGCCCCCGTGCCAACATCCCTGGCATGGGGCTGTGGGGGAGAGGGCACCGATGCCAGGGTTATGCAAGCAGCATTGCCTTTAAATAGCCGCGGTGTTGTCGGGGAGGCAGCAGGGCAGCTGAGCATCAGCAAAGGTCAGTGGCTTGCCGGGGCTTTGTTTGCTGCTCCTGCAGCCCACCCCTCCGTGCTCAGAAAGTTGGCTAGAAGTTGGTATGGCCCAAAGGCCTCCTTGCCACCCCCAACACCCTGGGAA